>NMRA01000273.1:129554-403449 GCA_002633005.1 Phoronis australis
GCAATGCTATTTGAACATCATCTACAGCAATGCTATTTGAACATCATCTACAGCAATGCTATTTGAACATCATCTACAGCAATGCTATTTGAACATCATCTACAGCAATGCTATTTGAACATCATCTACAGCAATGCTATTTGAACATCATCTACAGCAATGCTATTTGAACATCATCTACAGCAATGCTATTTGAACATCATCTACAGCAATGCTATTTGAACATCATCTACAGCAATGCTATTTGAACATCATCTACAGCAATGCTATTTGAACATCATCTACAGCAATGCTATTTGAACATCATCTACAGCAATGCTATTTGAACATCATCTACAGCAATGCTATTTGAACATCATCTACGCTAAACAAAGTGCAGTTGTGTTCATTGACTACTTGTATATGTGAAAACGAAAAATCATACAAAAATGTGGCGTTTACACTAATGATGTACCTTGGGGGCTCACATAGCCCGCATCATGCTATGTTATTTCCCAACACCACTTCACAATACTGACTGGACATGACTGAGTGATTTACGGCATTACAAAACTCTTTCTGAAAAACATTTGGCAATTTTCAACGTACTTCATATTCACACCGTCGCTATATTTTGTGTGTCTAACAAATTTGACCAAGCAATCTTGGAGATAAGGAATTAGCGTGCAAGTGAAATTTTATTTTACATTTTTTCACAAAAGATATGTTGTATCAAATAAATACATTGTCATGGTTTTAGTTCTGGGGCCCGTTCAAAGAAACTGACTTAAGTTCATTTTTTACTTAAGTCTAAGATTTGTCTCAACTTCTAAAACTTTGAAACTTCCACAACAAGCAAGATAGTCAAAATTAAGACAAAACTTCATTCAAAATCTTAGGTCAAACTGAATATCTTGTTCTCCAAATGGTCTTGAGACACATTTAAGTTTTATCTTAAACTTTTAATGACTGAAATTTAAGATTTATCTTGTCCAAGTCAGTTTTCTTGGAACAGGTCCCTGCACTGTAGGTACCTTTGGACAGTCAATGAGCTATACCATAGCTCATTGGGACAGTGTTGTGGGAAACTGTGCCTGTCAACAGCAATGTTGGACAGTCTGAAAAAATGAATAAAAGTCAATTTGGATGATAATCTTTGTCCTGGGTGAGATTTTACAAAACTTAAGGTATGTTTGTGGTTATGGTTTGCTGCATCAGTGACTTTCAAAGAAACCACTCACAATGATGAAGTAAGTGATATGTTTTCCTACATTGTCAAGATCGGTTATTTTCAAACATAACTGTCATAGCTCATAACGCATCAAGAGATTATAGGGTTACGTAATACAATTTCCTGGAACAGCCAACTTGTACCTGGAACTGAAACTAGGCAAAGTTCAACCAGTATACAACTTGATGCTTGGTAGCCAATATTTACCATAAAACCATCTTTCCATTGTATGGACATGACCTCTGACTCCGCGGGCAATAAATCTTGTCTGATCCTGACTGTTGTTGTTATTGTTGTTGTTTTGTCCTTCACTGGAGACACAGTTGTTTTCTTAATCAGGGGAGGGATGGGCTGGATTATCTAATCAGATTATTGGCAATTACAACAAGCAACACACTATGTTTAGGAATAACAGAAAAGACATCAGTTCTAACTGCTTCACAGAGGTGGTTTATTTCTCCATGTCCCTGTGTCTCTGTTTTAGGCTCCAAATCTGTGGGGGAGTTTGCTTGACTAAATATTGTCATTAGTTGTGATGCTTTGATTTTATTAATGATTATTCTGTCATGACCATTTCAAACACTAAGAATTGTGTAATGTGTTTGTACTGAGTATATGGGTTGTTTTTGAAAATTGACATCTTGGGAGTTTATGGCTCTCAAAATAGTACAAACAAAATATGGAGGTGTAAGTAAATCTCAAATATTGTGATGTATAATAGAAAAATTACATTCAGACCAGAGTTGTTAAAACAAATTTTGATAGTAAATTGATAGTACCTGATGCAGTGAGCGAGACAATGAATGGCTATGTACATTCAGTAAAATAGGAATTGTTTTGGATAGTTGGTAGCCATTTTTATCTTGTTGAGTGCTTGCTAGTATAATTTAGAAATCGACAGACATAATCACCACATATCCAACAATTTACAGTGTTTTGTTGGTACTTGTTAGACGTGTTGCCCTTACCTAGCATGTGCTGTGAAAGTGGGTCAGTAAAACCTACCTAACCGTTGACTACCGTCATCAATTACCTGTACCAGGATTGGAATGATACTGCAAGCATGTTTAAAGAGCCAAATTTGCATGTGTTACCATTCAAGGTAGG
This sequence comes from Phoronis australis, assembly GCA_002633005.1. Lineage (NCBI taxonomy): Eukaryota > Metazoa > Phoronida > Phoronidae > Phoronis > Phoronis australis. The sequence continues at coordinate 131,872 of NMRA01000273.1, forward strand.
CCAGAATCTGACTAATGAAATAAAGCCTACTCATGTCATTTTCCAACTGTATGAATAGGGTACCCTGCACAATCCTGCATAACCGTGACACGCTCCTGTTCAACGTTGCATGCCTGATTACTCACAATTAGATTGATATGAACATTGATTAGGCCTATAGAAATGGCATACTTGGTTCCGGCATTTTTTTGCTTTTTTTTTTCTATAAAATTGATGCAGTATTTTTGTTGTATGTATTTTCAAAAGAATCACTTCATGCTACCTGAAACTGGTCATGATACTTGTTTTTCCAGCCTCACCTGATGCCTATAACGCTCCCCGTTTCAACAACCATCATGTAGACTTTTGATAAATGTTATTGTACGCTCCCCAGTTACAGAACATAATCGGTGCATAAGTATAAATTGATCCACCATGACACTTTAACTGATTGAGCCTGATCTCAATAAAGTGTTCTTTACAAGCCAAAAAGTACTTTCCAAACAAAACGAGTTTGAGACCAGTTTTACAACAGTATAGTCGCATTTACATGGGAGCCAGATATCATGGAGCACAACACACGGAAGGGATCATCGGTGTTAGGCTTGCGCAATAACGCATATATGGATGATCCACTGGGATTCCACGTGGTTTGAACATTCGCTGATGTTTATTCACGCATGCGCTGTATTCGTGTAAATGACTCGTACTAATCCAGTTTGCGATCTAACGTCGTGTAAATGCGACTAAAGTGGAGCTATTCTTGCCTTGACAACCGGCGGCACCGTGACAACTGTTCCTGGCATAAAAACAGCTGAACTGGTTGTTTTTGACGGGAGATGGGTTTAAAACCATTTTGCTTTCCAAATATTACCATTTGTATCAAAATGATGGACATAGCCCAAATAATTATTTTCAGTGTTAGACTGTTGCACCATAAATATACATATATAAATATTCCCATTTACTTCAAAAGGATGAACATAGGCCAAACCAATGAGCTATATCAGGAGCATAGCTCATTGGCCAAACAATTATTTCTAGTATTAGACTATTTCAACATACCCTTGGTAATACCTGAATGAAATGTCCACAATGTGCCATTGTCAAAGCTGAGGTCACTGAGTGCGTTTAGGTTCACCCCAGATCCCAGGTGAACCTGACAAGTGTGCTGGCCAAAGGACTGTTATATTTGAAGACATATTTACTAATAGGACCAGAGAGGTAAAAGCTGGCTAATTCAACACCCTACCTGCCCAAGCTTAACAGGGTGGAAAACAAATAAACACATCATAATGTTCATTGTGTGTGGTCACTTACACATACCTCAAATTAGCAAATGGGAAATTAGGTAGACCTCAGTGACACCTGAGTATATATTTGCTCTTTTTGTGACAGAAATTATTTTAGAAATTATTTTATTACACTTTGGTTAGGTCTGTTGAACCTCAAAATGACAGGAATACAGTTTTTTATACCAACTGTGACCCCTTTTATTTTACTTTCAGCATTTGAAAAATAAAAGTAATTTATTCCCTTAGCACTGGTTTTCGTGAAGGCTCATGATACATTTGTTCAATGTTCATTCTCGTTCACACACTCTTAAAGCCCTGTCCAGTGTCACCTTTGAAAACAATAGCTACTGATTCATGTTTTGTGGTCCAACCATTTGATTTGCTCTTTATACAGCGACTTCGCATTCTTAACACCACCGAGGGAAAGGAGTTCACTGACTCAGTTGAAAGTTTCACCCACATTGATTTGGTTTATTCCAGTTTCAAGTTTGTGCTTAATTAGCGCTGAGTGGGATTTTATGGTAGAGCACAAGGAGAAAAGATTAGCACACTGCTCATGGCCTACCACTGACCACAAGACTTGAGCCGAGTCACACAACATCCCTTGCCCAAACCACTGTCCTGGTTAAAATGTTCACTAGTAGCAAAAACACCAGTCAGCTGAACAGTTGCCCCAAAACTGCTCTCAAGTATGTATCCAGACCTCTTCCTTCAGAAGACAAATGTGTAGGGCAAAGATGCCTTTGTTTACCCTCGCATTTATCAATTTATATAGGGGCAGAGTGAACATGTTTTGTCTTCACTTTCCATTTATAAGCGATTCTGGTGGTGAGGAAACAAACTAACTGCTGTTGAAAATAGCACTTCTTCTACAGCCGGTCGAACAAGAACAGGCTCAGGGAAAAAGCACCCAATATTTCACACTTCATTCAAGACAAGTGTCTATATCATCGCTGGCTCTGGCGCCTGTTTTATCTAACTGGCCAATTTCACTATCAGAGTTTGACAAAATACATCACCCACTACAATTGTTGCTCTGCTCAGATTTATCGTTGGACTCTCCATGTTTATCCTGGTGGGAAATATTTTTGAGTGTTTTTATCTGTTACGTTGATGAGATGTTGTAACAAAATTAGCAGCTTCTGAAGTAAGGAAACAATTTTTTCACTATTATGGCACTTGTTTCGCAAATTTCAGAGAGATAAGAAGAGCCTTTTCTAGCTTTTATAGTAGAAATTAGATTTGGGCCATCTCTTATGAAATCACTGATAAGAATATTTGCTATTGTTATTGTTACTATCAATATTGTTTTCTCAAAACGTGCCTTGAATAAAACTAGTTAACATCTTGATATCGGTCACACTTAACTCTGCCGTACTTTTTCTCGATTTAGATCATCCAAGATGTCTAGTGCCAGGTTGCATGAAATGGTCCCTATATCTGAAATGTATTTGTGTTGTTCTTTACTCATAGGTGTAACGTTTTTCTGTCGTTATGTCTTTATGGTGAACTCCTCTTTGAATACTGACATTTTCTAAAAATAAAACTGAAAATTGAGCACTTAGTTCAATGGAAATAATTAGGAATTAGTCCTAAAATTAAGGGTGTTGTAGGAAAAGATCCCTACTTATTTCCAATAGTGTTCCAGGTGGAGTTCACTCTTGATTTGTATTGAAGCCAATTGACTCAGTAATGAAACTAAAACAGCTTAAGAGAAGACAATCAGTGTTTTCGTTGTCCACAGTCTGTAATAGATTTAGGGAACATAGTCAAATCCTTAGTTAGGACAGTTTAATGCAACCACGTGGCACGCTCTTTCCATCCACCTACCAACAAATGAAAGTATGCTAAAACTAAAAAGTCAATTTGTTTTTTGTTGTTATTTCATTTTTCGTTACTGCTTATACATGGTCTTCATGGTACAAAATGTGGCGTGAAAACACTTCTTCAAAACTTGTGTTGCTCAGCTTGAAAGTTGGTCACCACATGGTATCCTTGACCAGTCTGTGTACTGTCGCATGGGAACCAATTACATTTTAAAATCTTTATGCGCCTGTCATGCCAAGTGGACTTCTGTCGAAAACAACACTCCACCCAGAAATGAGGTGCAACTACAGCTACCATAACAGAATTTGAAACTGGAGATTTCAACAGGTCTGCCCTTATCAACAGGAACGTGGGTTGTGTGTGCAAAATAGATTGGGCTCAAACTTTTTTTAAAACTCGAGTTCAGTGCAAGTGTAACCCTGCTACGCTGATTGGCCGTACATCCTGTTGCACTTGTACTTTTCTATTCCAATGAAAAGTTTTACCAGTAGTGTTAATGCAGAACACGTGAACTGTTACATTTTTGTCCGCCGACGTGTTGTTACACTGACGTCACACGCTGTTACAGTTAAGAATTAGTTTTCCATTTTTTGACACCATTCTGTGAGTAGTTAATCACATTGCAGTACAATATTGGAACCATTCCTCAAACAATTCAAAGCATTCAGTGTCCTGTGCAGTAACATGCGCGCTGGCTGATTTGAAATTAATTTCACATTTTTCAACCACAGCGTAAATACTGCCCACATCTGGGGTCATAGTAGTTTTCATTCTCTGTTTTTACAATCATCATCAGAAACAATTTACCAAACATTGTATGGAAGACACAAAAGCTCCATAAAAACAGTTAATTAAATCAGCCACATGAAGGCTATCTTCTGTAGTCGATGGTGGCTCTGAGCTCCATGCAGCTTACAAAAACCATGCCTGAGAGATCGTCAGCCAATATAAGAGTACTGTGTTTCAATAACAACAAGTGATGGTTAACCCTTTTGAAACTTATCCTGTGTTGGTTTAGATTTTTTTTCAGTGGATTCATGGTGGAATACCATGCCAACAAGGATTGTAAATATAGTTACTAGATTTTTAACTTGATACAAGGTACTACTCAGATAGAGGAATCCTGTGTTACTGATTATACATACCATTTTTATAATCCATGTGTTGTAAACATTTATCGTATATACAAGTGGTTCTAACATTGTTGTGAATGTCCGTAATTTTTCAAAATATTGTCTGGTGGTAACCATGGTGCAGAACTTGAGCCTGTTATAGAATTCCTTTGGTGCTACTTGTCTTTTATGAGAAGTAAAATTTCACTTTCGTGCTATGTGCTGTCCTAAATTGGTGCCAGCCCAGGTTAGTAGTGTTGTGGAAGTTAGGAGTACTACATGATTTAATGCAGCTGACCACTTCAGTAGAATGTCAACAAATACAGAGGGAGATGGCAGCTATTCCTGTTTCAAGTGGTGATTCTAACTGCTGTGGAATTATCTCTGCACTTCAACTAGACACTGGTTGTCTAGGTTTACAACTGTCTGCGCTTTCCAGTCAGTTGCACACAGACGACCAGTCAACTAGTCCTAGTAATTGTGACTGTTGGGTAAATCCATGCTCTTACTAAACAACAAAACCTGGCAACTCTAATGAGTTGGAAATAAACTTGTCTCTGAATATGGTTCTAGGCATAAGCTGCTAGTCCAGATAGACTTACAGTTGACTGGTTTAAAAGCATGTTCTTTAAAACTGCCTGTTGCTTTTCCTGAGCTCTTGATTAAATCACATAATTAACTCCATGTTCACCACTGCTGTAATAATCCCATTTGGTCACAACACATTTCAGACTGAAATCTGTCATTCATGTCAATCAGTGCTTGTCACTTTCATTCCATCAGTACCAACCAATCAGGGGAAGCGTTACAACAGTGGCATTATTAGACTCCTCCCTTCCTTTGAGTAATTATCATATGATAAGTGTGGGCGAAGGAATGCATTGTGGGGGTTTACAAGTTGTTGATGGTCTGTAGTTCCTGGAAGGGTATTCTTACAGGTCAATGCGTATTCTTAGACTTCCTTGTAGTTCAAAATGTTTTATTTTCTAAGTTCTATATTTCCATGAACAATTATGCTTAAATTTCTTTGTAATAATGACAGTTGACATTATCCTAACAACAGTGCGCTAATGGAAAGAAAGGTGATGGCCATAGGTAAATCTCAAAAAAACTGTTGATGTCACTAAACAAATGTAATGCATTCAGATGTGAGTAATAGCTGATGTGATTTTTACATTGAATTGATTGCTTGGTAAATTTACCATGCTTTCTTAACTCTATCACACGCTTTGTAACTTCAGTCTGTTAGGATGAGTGGTGCCCTGCTGTGTGATGGGCTAAGCAGTTATCCCAGATTTACTTTTCTTTCCTATTTCAAAGCATGTTTTATGCAACTCAATACCTCGAGCTTTTCAAACTGTGCATTGTAGCAGCCAAGGGGGAAAATGCGATGTAATTATTCTCATTCTATCTCACTTTAGCATCTTTAAATTGCTGGCTGCAATCACTGGTTTGTCATGCATTTCCAATACAAAACACATCTACTGCCATTAAATACAGCCCTGCCCTCAGATTTCAATATACTGCCCCTTCCATTTGTTCTTTAATGTCCTTGATGTTTTGACAAAATGCTACCTTATGCAACATTAGCTGTTAACTCCATCCAGGGATGGCCTGGCTACAACAGCTCTATTGTCTGGCACCAGTTGATGGGATTCAAGGTATACCAACTGTATACAGCCAACAGCATTTATGACCATGCTGATGGGTTTATGAGTTAGGGAGCTGGGTCAAAGCCTGAGTAGACAGGGGACACAACCCTTACTGTTCCATTCACTGGGACTGCCAATACACATATTTGTGTATTCCATGTGCTGGCATGTAAGACTGGCTTTTTACAAGTGTGGTGCAAATTTTGCAAGATGTTATTGTTCAGAGGCCTGTTTTACTAAAGGACTTGCAACATTTCTCTGTTTTAAGTCTCATTTACATATGTGGCAACTAAACAGTAAGATTTTTTCATGAGATTTAAAACTTTGTTGGATGGAGCTCGAAGTTGAAGAAAAGCCCTCCAATTTTTATTGTTAGAGAAACATTGACTTCATTTTTAAACAGACATCATAGTTTTTATGGCTATTAAACACATTTTTGGGGTTATTTTAGATGGGATAGATTTTTTGAAGCTGTTAATTTTGACAACAGATGTAAAAATATATAATCGGTTGTTTTTGTAATTTTAATACAAATTGCCAATTATTAGAATGTCTGCCAGACAAATGACCAAGGCTGGTGATGTAACCCGTTAAATATACCCTTAAAGTACTCTGCAGTCTGTCTCAGCTAGCTGAGCATGTAGCTGCGAGTGAGTTTCTCGATTCGAATCCACATGGGCTGTTCCCAGAAAGCCACTTTCCCCACTCAGAGTTCAATTTAAGTTCTGCCGCAAGTTAAAAAGGTCACAAAGTGAAGACATTTTAGTGAAATGGGCCTCAGGGTATAATCTCATGAATGAATCGGTGAACAATACCAACTTTACAACCTTTATTCATTAACATTCAAAATCTAATGGTAGGTGAATTTACGACTTCGTACCGCAACCAGAAAAAATGCTTGTCATTCTCAAAATCTTTTGATGATTGCTATTTGTAAAACGTTCCATTTGATTGTCACGATTTCCTGTACTTTCTCATCGTGTTCAGTCAAGTGTCAATTATTGACATGCTGGTGACTTTAATGTCCTGGGATTGGCCTTGTCATCCGTTTTCCTGTGATTTATTCCTTATTCTGTTGATTTAAATTACAAATCCTTTTTACTTAGGAAAACATCAATCTAGACTGGTGTTGGTAGCGCTGGTACCGTAGTCCTCTTGCTCTGTTTACACACCTCAGTAGATGACAAGAGCGTTCAGTTTTACCTGTTCTGGTGTATTTTGAAATTAATTCAACCATACTTAGTTTATTTTCTCTACAAGGTGAAATTGTAACTTTTAAAATCAGTTGTTTTATTTTTTCTAAAGTCAAATATACAAGTTTGTTAGAAATCATCCTTGGTCATACGGCAAGTTTAATTTGTGTTTATGCTTATCAAAAGGGTAGAATACTCCAAAATTACTGCAACTAAAAGATGGGTGAAGGTTTGTATGAATTTCTTAAAAGGGTTTGTGTCCAGGGTTCAAAATGATATGCATGAAGTGACAATGTCAAGACTTGGTCAAAACCTCATGCAGGACACAATCAGTTTGAGTGCCACCTGTTGCCATGCCTCTATTGCCCAAGCTGTTTAAATAATGTTTGCTGTCCTCTATGGTACTTATGAATTAGTGTGGGATTTCAAATCAAATCTTATCAGTTACATCCCATCCTTTTCTGTTGCATAAAAGTTATGCATTGGATAGCAACGTTGACGTCGCATAGTGACGCGTTGCATTGACTCGTTTTATGCAACCATTCCAGGTTAACAAGGTGAAAGAGCACGTTTGCGTCATTCAAACTCTAGTCCAATCAACCAAATTACCTTTGATAAGCGAACGGTTTGTGCTAACCGTAATTAGTCTTAATTTACTCGCTCCTTTGAGCGAAGCATTCTTATCAGAGTATTTGGCTTGTGTTTGCAAAAGGTTACTCAGTGTGAAGATTTCCATGGCAACAAAAAAAATATATATGCAAGAATTTCAGTCATTAAGAGAGTTGGGAGGTGACCTTAAAAGATAAGTTTTCAATCACACACGCACATAAAAATATGGTAGGAGAACTTTCAACTACTAAAGGTTTTACCTCGTTACGATAAAATGAAGATGTTCACTTAATTAGACTTGCAATGAAGTTGTACCTCGTGTCATGTAGAGATGCTTGCACAGTTTAAATGTATTATATGAAAGCAGCCTTCCATCAGAAAAATCAATGTTTGGTTTAGATCACTTTCAGTTGTGAAATTGATCTCAAATTGTTCCTAAGTCAAATTTGAAGTGGTTTCTTGGCTTCCCAAGCACTAACAGTTGCTTTTTTATTGAGATCAGTCTCTAGTGGGCATTTTATTCAATCAGCGTGGTCTTAACGAATGTCGTTCTTTGTAAAGTGAGGAAACCACTTCTCAAGAACGAGTTGAGACCAATAATACAATGTGACTTACGTACATCAACAATTGGCTTCTCAGACAAAACAGGTTTTCATGTTCATCTCTCCAAAAATTTGATGATATATTTTTATTGATTTTCAGTTTTCAGGCTCTTAATATTGATTACGTTGGTCAACAAACATTGTGTAATGCATCCAGGAAATGGCAATGTTGACCTTTAACACAAAATCAACTTTCTTGCTCCTTTGAGTACTACCTTTCACTATTATCTTCCTACCCCCACTCTTTTGTTACATCACATGACTTGTGTTTTCCTGTGTGTAATGACTCTCTTCTTTATCAACCATCATCCATTCTCACTCACGATTTCCAAGCTGCTGTGTTCACAAGTGGTCCTTCTCAAGTCATTGTAGACTAGGGTCCTGTTCCAAGAAAACTGATTAAACTAAGACAAATCTCAAACTAAGACAGTTAAGTCCGTTCCAAAAATGATCTTAAAAGTCCTTATCTCAAGGGGTTAATCTAGTTCAAAAACTTGGAAATATGTACTAAATTTAATAATATGTTACATGATATAATGTTTACCTCTTTGCTTTTATCAAACTAAAAGCCATTTCGAGCACTGTTTTGTACCTCAGCCAAGATCAGAAAGTCGTTGACCATTCCTGTCTATTTCCGTGACATCAGTTCCTTGTACATCAGTTCAGGAACGATTCCGTTGTATAAAAAAGTTCCGTGATTGAAAACGCAACCGAAGGAGAGTGTAGTGATCTGTAGTCTGTGAGCTGAATTTCAGCGATGGGAAAATGTTGTGTTAAGAGCATGGTGCAGTAATTTTTTTAATCACTTGGTCACACGAATTTCAGCTATTCAAGACTCCCGGAGCTACGGTATGAATGTGGTCGTCCTGCGGGGCGAAGTAGTGATGTCTATGGCCAGGCCGCCAGCCTCCAGGCTCCGGTAGTAAACCTATACGAATGCTTCAAGCTGAATAAAAATTCTTCCTTTTATTTTAAACTTTTTAATACTACTATTATACTATTTGGCAACATTACAATTTTTCTTTCTTGCGTTATTTCGTCAACAGTTGGTATTCTATAAAAAATAGGCTGTCGCTTATTGTTGGTCGTTGGCTGCCTAACAAAGTTGCTGGAGACAGCCCTCCTCTCATATCGGAGTTAAATACTATGAAAGGGAAATAGTATGAAAGTGCCTTTTGATCTACCCTTACAGAAGATTGACATTTTTAAGAAAATACAATGCTCCAGGCACTTTGCTTACTGTACATGAAATTCTCTTAAACATACAAATAAATAAGTGACACATTATCTTTCTTGGGGTGTGGGGAGATTTGCAAAAAAATTAAAGCCTTCTGAGTGTTGTTTTTATGATGTAATCATAACATTTGTCATATAAAATTGCATCACTCCAATTTGGCTGTGTTTGTGCATCTTCTGCACCAGTCTTATTATGTCTGGAATAAGACATCCACATGAGCGATCACTTGACTTCATGATTAAATGGTACACTAGTGTATGAAAACATTTGGAAAAGTCATAGCAAATGTTACTTAATCCCTGATCTTTATCTGCCTGTCTTAAGGGCGTGTTTGCCCAACCCATTCACTTGAAAATGACCTGTGTGGTTGGTGCTGGTGTTAAAGGTGATAGTTTCTTGGTTGACATTAACAAAACACTGATGTTCAGTTGATGGTTTCAATTTGGCCTGACATTACCTCAGAGGTGTCCCTGAGTCAATCAATTAATAAAACTTGGGTTGGCGCATCTCTTAAAGAAGCACAAAGACTGATAAGAATGTTATAAACAATCTCTAGGTTCTCACGCTCTGTGCCTTTTGGAATCGGGAAGATCTACAGCAATTTTCATTATGAAAACACCCAGCCAAGCGATAGCTATCTCAACATGTTGTTCTTCATTTCTGAAGGATTGTTGGAGAAATATTTCTTTTGCCTTAATCACTGCGCTCTCAGCAAGAGGTGAAGTTGTGGAACCACAAACAAAATAATGATCCTGCTCCAAACAGTTTGGCACTCCTGGTATCATGTTGTTTTTATCTGATACATTTTTGACAGTTGCTGCCATTCTATTTTCGTCTGTTTTGTGTACAATCGCAACAAGCTCTCACAGAACATAAGTTACATTGATACTTTCTTGGTTTGATCTCCATGGAGACATTGGATCATTTTTTTGGAATTTAGATTGAAAATATTGGATTCTATATTAATGATGTCCTGTCATATGCCAGATGGTATTCATGCTTAATTTGTGCACAATACATATATTTCGTGATTGCAGTCCAGGGCTGCAACGTAGGCTGTGATCCATAGACCCAATCAACTTGGGAACTGCAAGATCACAGAAGTCTTCGAGATATTTTCATGCATTTAAACTAGCTTTGCTCGCGATGTTTTTGTGTTCTGTGGAACGCAGTAGGTACTAGTATGGGAAGTGCAGATGTCAGCAATTTTTGTCAGTGCTGATAGGTATGCCATTCTCCACTGTGGTGGTGAGCCATGGAAATTAGCTGTGTTATCAGATGGCCATATTCTATTGGACAATTGTTCAGCACAGCCTCAATTCATTTTACATATTAGAAGGATAGAGTTGAATCATCAGAGGATAGTTGACTGCAGACTGGTCTAGTCCTTTGACATTATATGTATTGGCTAAAGAGGCAGCATGGCAAAAAAGCCCATAGGGGAACTGTTAACCCAGTGACCTTTCTCACTTCAATCCACTGTAACTGCACTTCAATATCTGACTGCAACATGGAAAAGATTTAATGCTTCATCAGCAACCTGGGTTTTTATTATCCATTAACTGTCGGTTAGTACCTCTTGATTAGATTTTTGTAAACCTTCAGCAAAATTACGCAATATGTTCATTTCGTTACTAATAACTTCTAAGTAATGGTACCAAGTCAGGCACAGACCATCAATTCTGAATTGGACTGATGGACCTTTGAAGTTAGATACAATTTTAATGAAACCCGGGTTATGCAATTTTTGCAATAATTACGCAAGTTTAAGATCTCTTGGCATAGCGGTATTTTAAGGCTGCATTTGCTAAACTTAATACCCTGATGCACAATATTATGAATGAATCATTTTAACATCATGTAACCAGTGCCATGTTAGAATAGCCGCGCCATAGACGGCTGTCACGTCTTTGTTAGACAGGAGTTCAGCGCCACCTACAGATCCCATATTATGCTGATGGAAGATTTCAACCTAGTGGTTTAAACAGCGTCTTAACACCTTTCCTGTTATCATAATACCGGCAAATTTTCACTGATGTGCGGTGGGGTATCAGGGCTCGACATAATGAGCTGCAGGTCGCATTTGCGACCTGAAATTTGGAAATGCGAGCTGAGATTTTTGTCTGCTGGTATCGAGTCGCAAAATGCGACTTGGAATTTCAAAGGTATGCAAGCTGAGTTTTTACACTTCTCGGCAGATACCTGGCATATATAAAGCAACTCTTGTTAATCCGACCGTTATTTGGTTGTTGTCAAATCCAAGTTCAAAAGAACAGTAACCGATATAACCTAGAACTGATATTTTCCTGTGGCGATGCTTTAGTTGATGTTCCCTAAACGCCTATGCCCGTAGCAACTAAACGGGTACTAGGTGGGAAATTGTGGTTAGCGAACTTTTTATTCTTCTCTTCATCCACCCATCCCAGCAATAGAAACAATCTTGTTCCGGCTGAAACAGGGAATTAAAAACAAAATTATTCCAGGTGGCTAAAAAGGGTACAGTGTAGGTGGAAACGATATCCAGAAAATCACCCCTAATAGATGGAGTTTGCCTCGCAAAACCGTATTATTATAACATTTCTTACTATTGCCGTCTTTTAATATCTTATTACCGCAAACACTCAGGTTAACGACTAGGCTCACGCACAAGCCTACTCCCTACCTTTGAAGTGTTCCATAATAAGCGCTCACTGATCTATTAAGCGTTCCCCCTCAACTTTTGAGAATTTCCAATTAAGCGCCCACAGTTCAGGCTAGCCCCCATCATAGCCCACTACTAACGACCATGCGTGGTTGAAAATTGACACGAAGCCTATATAGTGTGTCACTCTCATTTTACGCAACAAATTCAAAAAACGTCTTTTCTCAATATGTGAAAACCAAATCCCGGCTTTGTTTCATACCTCCGAAAGAAAGTTAACTCTTAGTGACATGCGTGTCGTTTTGTGACTGACCTATTTTTTCCGTATATGGAAGATATTGAGGAGCAAACTCGTGTTACCCGATGGAAACGCGCACGGAGTCGAGGCTTTTCATTTCATGGAAAACTAATTGTTGAGTACGCAAATAGCAAAAGTACCACATTTTTGTTGTCACAGTGAAATTTGCACTGAATTGTTCCCCACGTATCCAAATACATCATTCGGTTTGGGCATCGTTTCAAGGATTTTTTTCGACAGATGTTTTTCAAACGTTCAGTTGCAAAATTTGGGCTGCGTACAAAAGTGGAGGGAATTTGCACTCCGAGTTACTTTGAATCTTCAACGCTTTGATGACACCCAGTAGCAGGTGAGACCTGGCAAAATCATGGATACTTTTTCAACGGGCATTCTCTCCCTTTTCACATCCAAAACTTAGCTACTCGAATGCACGTTTCAGTTAGAAACCACTGATTCCACTTTCACATCGGCAACTTGCCTTGCGCTCTAGAGCCTTTCAATGGCGGTCGTGAAGAACAGTAACGCCGTACCTGCATGAACGAACTCAATTTTGCGATCTGCAATTTGTGAGTGTTTAACGCTGCATGTAAGAGCATAATCTAAACATTTCTTGGTGATCTAAAAATCAATTTTGGTGTGCAAAAGTGGCGGGAAAATTTTGCGACCTAACATTTATGAATGGAGCTAGATTTCGAAAATGCGACCTGGGATTTTGGCTAGGTTGCAAAATTCGACCTGGTGATTTTAATAGCATCGAGCCCTGTGTATACTAATGGTTTACAGAAAAAAAGCAAACCCCTTGAAATAGTCATGAATGAAGGACATCATGTCCCATTCATTTCACACTGCAAAGAAGAATCCGCGGCTGCATAATCAGCTCCGACTGATGAAGCGGGAGAATTTCGATCCCAGTCGATGTGAGAAAGCTAAAATAAATTAGCAAAGTAAGCCTAATCAAACAATGGGAGAGATTGACATGAGGTTTTTATTTCTTTGTAATGATCCCACTATGTTGTAGTGAATTTCTGTCTATCAAATCTTTGTCAGAATCATCGGAAGTCGCTTTTTCGCTCTCATTACTGTAGACAGTGCCAATATGAAAAGTCCCCTACTAAAGCATACCTCATGGGTATCGGGGCATGGTGTGGGTAATAGATTTTTCACTATTTCTCATATGCTAGAAACCCCCACAACTGCCTGCCAATTAAATATTCTTGGGTATTGGTCTTTTTCCTGAAAAATGGTGTTATGGTCCATGCCATTATTCATGAAACTAATTAAATCTCACAAAAGGGAAAGTACAAAGTCTCTGAGATTATACACATAACTGCTAGTTTCTGAAATAATTTTTATAACTCAGTTTTAAAGTGTAGTGCGCTCATAATTACTTCCCTAAATCTTTTTCCGCAAGTGGGAGCGTAAGACCAAATTCTGTCCTAGGTCTTAAGGCACTTTCAAGAAACAGGTCCAGGTGTTAAAAAACGTCAACTTTCTTCTTCACAGGCATTTTCGATCTTCAATGGCAACTTCAACAAGTTCTTATCCTTTGCTTGAATTGAGATTGGTTATTATAACGCTTGAGAATCCTTACAGTCACTAACCCACCATGACAAGTTATTTATTGGCATGTGATGAAGCAATAATAGACCTGTCAGTCCTCAAGTGTGGAAATCATTTCCAATCGGAGTACAAGTAGATATACCAGTTTTATGATAGTAAGTGCCCTAAATTTAAAGTTGTTTTTTCTGACAGAAGACTCTGGTTTATTACCCCTTTAAATTATTTTCATTATCGTTACGATTATGGTTAGTATTGTTACAGTAACTATTAGTGTACAGTTATTATCAATATTATGGTACTACATAATCATTTTATTATATTAAGAGCTACTCCGTCAGCAAAGAAGCAAATGCTTTGGAGCAGACAAACTTTGGTGATAGGGAGAATTTTTGAATCTTGTGGAGTAAAAGTGTGTGTTCCTAACCACAAACTATTCAATATTCTTCCAACAATGGTATGGTCTGTATTCAACCAACCTTAATGTTTCAATTGGTTAATTAAAATACCACTATCATGGCTCTGGTCCAATTAATGGCCTGTAATAACAATCTGTTGCCATCAAAGGTTGGGTTATGTAACAAGTAAGTGTAGAATGGTCTGTGTGTGCAGTTATACCAGTTTGTGGTTTGTTTTTTTAAGGACTTGTTTGAGACTGCTTGTCTAGAAAGCAGTTTTATTATGAATGTTTTCAGTTATGAATGAGTTAATTAGGCAGACGGCAAGTTTTCTCAATTATGTGAATGGCTTTGCTGTCTTTCTTTTCAATGAATGCTGTCTTGAGTACACTAATTGCAAGCCTGCCTTAGAGAGCCTAGCTTGTAAAATGTTTTTACCATTACTGTTTTGTGTGCAAATGGGCATTGTAGTTGTCTCCCCTCAAGCAGCTTTCATAATAGTTGTGTGTCGTAATTGGAGACTTTCATCTCAAATGATGGAATTTCTTAAATTTCTTCTAAAAATTAATATTAGATATATAAAATATGTTTTTTAGAGTTACTGATGATCACATAATCTAAATATTTGCATGAACGCGATACCCAGGTGTTCATAATCTTCTAAAACATGATTTTTATGGGGATTTTCAAATTTTCTACAAACATAAGAATTTTCACACAAATGTTTCTTTACTCTGCTACAAATTTACTGTAGTGTCTGGGATTTTCTTTTAAAAGCTTAAATATCAAATATCAAGGTGTACGTTTTTTCAAGTAATACTAGCATCTTTATTGTTGGCAATGAAGCTCTCAAGCTAGAAGGCCTTAAAAGAAAATCCTTGATATGCATGTGTAGTTAAGAGAATAAAGAAGCAAATTTGCAACTTCCTGAGAAAAAGTCATGCTTGTGGAAATTTTAGGACCTTGGTGAAAGTCAGATTGTTAACAAAAAAAACAATGTCACGTGATTGCAAACATCTGGACATTGCTTTAGTGCACATAAAAAGATTGTGTGTTCATCAAGGATTTTGAAATATATGGTTCTACAATTAACATTTAGAAATTTTATGCTTGGTAACAAGACATCCTAGAACCAGCCTTAATTGAAACCGTGAACTCCTGACTTCAAATTCCAGTTTTGGTGTATTCTTTAGGCAAACAAAGTTTTTCCTCGGTGCATCATGAAATAACCACATGCACTACCTGTAAAAACGGAGGGACCCAGACCCATGGGTTGCATGTCAATGTTTCCATTATTCAAATTTGAAAACTGGTTCATGAAATGCAGGACCCTTGTACCTGACTATTATGGTTGCCACAGTCTTATCTTAGACTCTACTAAGTGTCCACTTTGGGTCATTGTTATCATTCACCTAGTTGCTAGTATTATTAGACAAGGGTTTGATTCCACAGGATTTCTGGATTTCCAGTGTTGCAAGTCTTCAAGGACTCCTACATTCCCGGGAGGATATTGTAAGTCCGGCACTCAAATGTACAGTGACAAGATAGTGTAATAAGGGTTTCCTTTCAAGACTGAATTTAGTAGCTTCATTCTTGGCTGTTGGTATCCTCGAGAAAGAGTTTTAAATAGCTTCAAACCATTTGTTTATTTCCAGACAGTGGGGGCAGCATTTATGAGGGGACCGACCCAGGACTTCAAAACATCAAAGTGCAGACTTCCGTACCTCAGGCGGGAGTCATGTATTAACTCATCGCGACCAGGTAAGATTCATTTCTGTGTACACAGTGCAAAGTGGCTGGTGGCTGAGAATGATAAAGCTATCATTTCTTGGAAAACAGTTTCCATTCGTGGCAAAGTCATGAGAAATGAGAAAGGTAAAACTTCCATTCTATGGTTCATCAGTTCAAGAAATGTACCTCTACAATAGGACAGCTTGAAAGCAGCTTATGAGAAAATCCTATTATAGATAGCAATCAGAAAAGTCACATTGCATAACAAATCACTTAAGGGTGCCACAGTCTGACCCTTTACATTAAACAGATACATATTTAAGAGACCTCTGTTTACCCCCTGACATTCATCTTGGATTAAAGTAGGCAGTGATTAATGCCTAGTGAAGAGATCGCCCACCCAGACCCCATGTCCCATTGCATAACTTTCTACCCATCACTCAACTCTCTTATCAGATTCAGCCTACTAATGGCAGACCTGTCTGTTTGTTAATAGATGTTGCCTAAAAGTACCTTTCTCACTCTCTAGTCCTCATTGTCTTACACTAAATGTTATGTAATAAGCTGGGGGTATCTACCCTCTGATCAACTTGCCTTAGCTGTTGTAGTTTGCTATGGTTGAACCTGTTGAGTTTCTCCGAAGACTTTGATGGATGATTTTTCTGACATGTACTTCCTTTGTATGCCCCAATGAACAAAAGTTGCATAATACAAGTGACATTGATTGTCTTCTGGTTTGTATCTCCATGGATACAAACACCCTTGAGTTATCTCAACCAGTTCAAGATTTTTAAACCTGATGATTACCTGTAGCTGTGGAATGGGTATCTTGTAGTACATGCCAGTAATTATGTTGCTGGATACGAAATGCCAGCAGAAAATTGTATTGTAGTCTGCTTCAAGTGTTTAACTTTAAATTTTGGTAACAATTAATGTACCTCACATTCTATGTGGAGTTCTTCCTACCCCAACGCCACTCGTTAATTCCTCAGTAGGTTAATTTAAATTTAAACCCTCATTTTGCCCTGTTAAGTTGGCTTAAAAACAAAAATTAAATTAAACAAAAATTAAATTGAACGTTTTACTCCTATGAAATGAGCATCATCATACTCTTGCCATAGGACTCTATTTCTGTTATTAACGGAAATAGAATTCTGTCACAGAAAGAAATATTACGAGACTGATTTTTTGAGAGTAAAAAGACTAGAGTGCAGGATTGAGTTGTTACCAGAGTGCAAGGTAGAGTTTTGACCAGAGTGCACGGTTGAGTTGTGACCAGGGTGCAGGTTGAGTTGTGACCAGAGTGCAGGGTTGAATTGCGACCAGAGTGCACAGTTGAGTTGTGACTAGAGTGCTGGGTTGAGTTGCGACCAGAGTGCAGGTTGAGTTGTGACCAGAGTGCAGGGTTGGGTTGCGACCAGAGTGCACGGTTGAGTTGTGACCAGAGTGCAGGGTTGAGTTGCGACCAGAGTGTACGGTTGAGTTGTGACTAGAGTGCTGGGTTGAGTTGTGACCAGAATGCAGGGTTGAGTTGTGACTAGAGTTTAGGGTTGAGTTGTGACCAGAGTGCAAGGTTGAGTTGTGACTAGAGTGCAGAGTTGAATTGTGACTAGATTACGGGTTGAGTTGTGACTAGAGTGCTGGGTTGAGTTGTGACTAGAGTGCAGTGAATTCAACACCAATCTGGAAAAAGGTTCATATTTCTTCCTTAAAGGAGAAGGCAACCTTTCTTCATGTCATTTTTAGTAAAAAATACGGTTTGTTGATTATCCCAGACATACGTTGCAGTTAATTACGGCTTCCCATAATTTTGTTAATTAGTTGTGCCTTACTCCGGAATTGATGTTAGGGATTTAAAAATTTCCCATCATTTTGTTTCCGCATTTGAGTTTACTGACTGGGGAACTGTTCTACTGTTGTTTTCGTCCTGGTTTCCTAAATTTGTCGTAACCACTTCCCCTGGAGTATTCTACAAAAAGTTAGGTTGTTAGAGAACTCAATTCCGTTGGATTTAGGGATTGTTTAGTTTGTGACGTGGTGACGAGAAATTTTTTCATTAGCAGTCAGTGGGTGGATATATTTTAAAGCTCAAGTTTAGTGAGGCAGAATCCGCACAGAAAGCTGTTGAGAGGTGCGAGGTAGAGACCGAGGACGTCTTTGTCCAAATGCATGGTGTGCACTGTTATGCCGACCTCAGTGGAATGCCTATGCTGTTCCCACTGGATGGTGACTTAAGCACCCAAACCGCTTACATCCCGCTGTGTGACTCCCTCGCCACACACTTGACACCTTCTAAATAGTTTCAATACTTTAGTCAAATCCACAATAAACNTGTCATTTTTAGTAAAAAAATACGGTTTGTTGATTATCCCAGACATACGTTGCAGTTAATTACGGCTTCCCATAATTTTGTTAATTAGTTGTGCCCTACTCCGGAATTGATGTTAGGGGTTTAAAAATTTCCCGTCATTTTGTTTCCGCATTTGAGTTTACTGACTGGGGAACTGTTCTACTGTTGTTTTCGTCCTGGTTTCCTAAATTTGTCGTAACCACTTCCCCTGGAGTATTCTACAAAAAGTTAGATTGTTAGAGAACTCAATTCCGTTGGATTTAGGGATTGTTTAGTTTGTGACGTGGTGACGAGAAATTTTTTCATTAGCAGTCAGTGGGTGGATATATTTTAAAGCTCAAGTTTAGTGAGGCAGAATCCGCACAGAAAGCTGTTGAGAGGTGCGAGGTAGAGACCGAGGACGTCTTCGTCCAAATGCATGGTGTGCACTGTTATGCCGACCTCAGTGGAATGCCTATGCTGTTCCCACTGGATGGTGACTTAAGCACCCAAACCGCTTACATCCCGCTGTGTGACTCCCTCGCCACACACTTGACACCTTCTAAATAGTTTCAATACTTTAGTCAAATCCACAATAAACTTATCAAAGTTTGACTTACCGGCTTGTTCTCTGGACGACGCACTGTCTTCCTCGCTGGGTGCCGAACTGGGCCTGTATTCATTCCCACTACTCGACATCTTTGCAGGGCTGCGTTACAGGCTCTGGGCTGGAGACAACCCCAGCACAGGCTCTGGGCTGGAGACAACCCTAGCACAGGGTGAATCACAGCAAGTTACCGGAATTGCACGCTCTGTGGTACGCTCGGAGGTACGGGTGACATTAGTTACAGGGGCTCTAGTAAGTTGTAGAGGCCACAGCTCGCGAGGCTTCTCGCTTCAAAAATGCACTCCTTGGGGGTGACGGCAAAGCACTGCCGGCAATCAACAACGTTTTTTGCAGGAACCTTCGTCAATTCCACGTACATACCTCTTTCGTAATCCGACAGCAGAAAATGCTTGCCACATACTCAGTAAATCTCTGCTTTGTACTGTTGCACGGAGGGGTAACGCTGCGTTCTTCACATAAAGGAACCAAGTACGGCGGAGTGTGTCATCTTTCAGAAAGCGATGCAATGCAGGCCCTTAGCCAGCATTGCGTGGGTGGTGGATCGAATTTCTAGAAAGGTAGACCTTTGATATTTTGTAAACATCGACACTCAAGTTTTCAGTAATGCCCTTGACGCAGCTTAATTGTGGGGAAGAGGAATCTGTATCCACGGTAACGATGCCTCTCAGCTCTATACTCCTGAGATAAGACGGAATTCGTAGTACCAGAAATGAGGATGCTGTGACGGTTGCTCACAAAGAAGAAATAAAATTCGGAATTAAGGTGATCCACAAATAAAATGTTGTCGCATTACCTCCTACCAAACTATCAAATCAGGCTTTTTTAAACGAGTGATTACACCTGATTATGTACTCGGATGGAAATGTTTAGTCGGAGAATGACAAGACATAATTTTTCATATGATTGTATTTTTGTTACTTAAGTTTCTTACATCACAGAATATAAAGCGGTAAGTAAAACAACAAGAATGGATCAACTGAAATTTGAAATTTTTGGATGTAATAACTTCCTTTGTCAACAAAAACAGAAATAAAGTAAAATCAAACACAAAATGATAATTGACATATAAGATATGGTGTAATGAAAATGATACATTTTTGCGTAAAAAATTCAGTGACATATTTTAAGAAGTTTTATGTTCAATCCATGAGGTTCTATTGTATTAAGTTAGTCTATCCAATATTGTTCTCTTTTGAGTCTGTGAGGGGTACTGGGGTGTTGGAGTTTTTCTATTATTTGTACAGAAAGATCTTGAATGTTATGGTTTTTGGAATTGAAATGATTACCTATAGTATCAGAAATGTTTTTATGTATTATGTTAAATCTATGATTACGAAACCGAGTTTGTAGATTATGTTGAGTTTGTCCTACGTATTGGATAGAACATTTTTTACAAGTTATAAGGTAAATAATATCGTTGGTGGTGCAATCAGAATAATGTTTTATTTCAAAGTTTTCATTGGTTTGGGAAGACTGGAAAAAAGTGCTATCGTTGATGAAGTTACACATTTTACACCTAGTTTTGTTACATTGTGTGTTGCCAATAGGTTTGTCAGTTTGGTGTATATTGTCGATATTAGTTTTAACTAAATAATTTTTTAGATTTTTACATTTTCTCCAAGAAATTATAGGTGGATGAGGAAATAGGTTTTTCATTTGAGGGGAAATATGCATCGTAGAAAGATGTTTTTTGAAGACGTGGCTAATTCCGTTTAAACATGGATTGAACATAGTTATGAATGGTATTCTATTAGTAGTATTGCCTGTAGTTTTAGTTCTTAAAGATTCATTTCGTGTAATTGAGCGGACTTTGTCAGGGAATGGGAATAATCCACTGCCGAAGGTGCACTATTTCGAAGGTTCTACTTCGAAAGCTCACTACTTCGAAATGTCTAGCATTTTGGACTCATGTGTAACTGTCATGCTTTCACATGCAAAAATAAACGATGATTCGATTATTAGCTGCAATTGAAAACACAGCCTGGGTAATAAATCACATTGTTTGATTTTCGTGTGCTTGTGAAATTGCCCGCATGTCTTACAAATACGGAAAAATGAGTACGTACTTGCATTTCTAAAACAGTATGAGGTAGGAATATTGATGAATTATCAAGTAGGATACATTCATCAATCCCAGGTCAAGATTGCATCATCTCACAGCCTGACAGAAAAGTTAAGGGCTGCTGCGCTTCAACCGCACCCACCGGAACTACTTGCATGGTCAGGTCGAAACTAAAATGTAGTTAGTAGGCTACCCTGTCCCTGCCAGTTTTCACAAAAGACTCATTCAGTCTTCCAAAGTTAAAACTGCCATTGGTCGCCACAGCCCGGACCCGTGCCCCAGATGGTGTCCCTAATTGAGAATGAGTCTTTAGTTAGATTCAAGAATGACAATTGACAGTGATTAGAATTGAGCTCTTTTGTAAATAATATAAATCAATGTTTTAGGAACTATTCAAAATTTGAACACCCTTTAAATGGTTACATGATGGACACAAATATACTTTATTCATTTCTAACTCATTAGCAGACAATCAGAGTAATGAACTGTAGGAGTTTGATTTCGGAATTGTGGACATTCGAAGTAGTGAACTTTCGAAGGTACCGAACCTTCAGAGTAGTGAACCTTCGGAGTAGTGAAACTTCAGATATGTAACCTTGGAAATCTTTTCTGTAAAGTTTGTTGCTGGTGTGAAATCTGCGAGGCTGTGCACCATTGACATTGATTGACCAGAATATACTTACTTTTCTCTAATAATGCAAACATTCAGGGATTTCTCAGTGCAAGAAAACTCGGTAGTTAAATGTCTGGTTTTTGAGAAATGACAGAGTAGTCAGTGAACTTACTGTCAGCGTGTACTGAATTTAAAAGAATGGAAATGCACACACGTGTACACGCATGCATGTCAATCCATCCATCAGTTCACAGTCAAATGGACACTGGATGAACAACATATCTGACGATCACTTTCAATTTGAAATTTGAAAATGCCTGCACTTTATCCATAGTATGTTAGCAAGTACATCAAAGTAGTAGATAACAAACCCATTTTCTGCTGTTTTGTTTTGTTTCTTGGTCGATTAAGGCATTCTGACCGCACTACTTTTTGGGAGCTCTCTCACTGCTATGTAGCTTAGCTTGGCATACACATTTACTTCTAGACTCCCTGTGTTACCTTATTGTGTAGCGAACAACGCGCCGCGTTCAATGCAGCTGAATAACATAAAGTCTCCTCTTATCATCATCATGATCCTCTCATCTACGCAAACACCACTCTGGCCAAGTATGGATTGATAATTATGTGAAGCACTTTACATCGGGAGCAAATTCAAAATTAATATTAACTTGTTTATGATTGTGGTTAGCAGTATTAGTAGCTACAACAATTTTGTTGTTGTCCATCTATATCCTATCTTATCCTATGGGATAGGCTAGGGCTGGACCCATTTTCCACGGGGGGGTTCGATCAAACCCCCTGAACCTCGGCCCTGACTATGGGCCTGTTAATGGCATACCCAAAGTGTGCGTGAGACGATAATGAGTACATCCCGGTACGCCGCAACCGCGTGGCATGTTGACTGACTCGTTAATAAACGGAAACGATGACTGAACTTATCACAACTGAGGTAAAACAATGATTGACTCCATAGCTCACACAGTCAGACTATATGACAACAAAATGGCAGGAAATTTTTAACCCCCTAAACGTCACCTCCGGAGTAAGGCATGACTAATTGATAAAATTACGGGAAGCCGTTATTAACTGAAAAAATGTATCTGGGATAATCAAGGATTTTTTTTTCTGAAAATGACATGCAAAAAGGTTGCCTTTTCCTTTAACCATTCTTGCCATTCAATTATGTTTTTGTTCAGATGAAGCTAAAATGTTGTTTCTGCATTTCCAGATACAGACCGCCCTTAGTTCATCGGGGGTTCCCAATAATTCTTATTTACATTATCTCTGAAAAGTCAACTTTTGATCTGTTTCAATTGCGCTTCTGATGAATTCAGCGGTTTCAGGGAATGAAATCTGCCATTTGTTTCCTCTGTATATTTGTATTGCATAATTTTGAAGAAATTCTCTTTTCTTTACTTTTCAATGGTTTAGTTGAACAATCAGATCCACATGAACTGCACAGTAAACTTGAGCTTTCTTATTGGGTTCACACTTTGTCATCGTTATCGCGCAGTTATACAGATGAGGTCAACACTGCAGTTTTGTAACTAAAGTGTATATTTAATAAGGAATGGAATATCTATCAAAATAACACTCAAATAATAAAAATTAACTCAATTTAAGTGACTGTCACCGCTCATAAATGTGAAAAAATGTGACCTTAGCATTTATTGCTGACAGTGGTGCGTGATAGCAAACACAATTAAATAATTCAGCATTTGACATCATGACAAATCGTTAATCTGTTGGAAGGTGTGACGTAACTTCACCAACACTAAACAGCAGAACAGGAATTCGCATTTCTTTTACCCAGGGCTCATTTCCTGTGAGGCAACAGTTGATAGATGAATAAAAATAAATCAGAAGAATCTTCTCAGCCTAGATACGGATTGTTTTCTTCATTTCACTTCATCATCTATCTTTTCATACCTGGATATTGCATAATCACTAGGCAACCATCCACATATCTCTCATGCTTTGGTTCCTTATGTAAGTGAACCTCATAGCTGAATGTTATACAACAGGCACCTGCAAAAACCTGCCGTCCAATTATTTTGTGCGTGTGCGTGTAGTCAATCTGCGGAATATTTACGCACAGAAAATCGTGTGATTTTGCTTACACCTTTGACTGCTAATGAACATATTGCACTTTCTGTGAACCCACTGTCGTCACTATCAAATTAATCTTCCGTGGGCTTTAAGCTTTGATGAATTATTTTTACCTAACATGGTATGTTGTTTCATGAGGCAGGTCCATATAGCTGCAATACATTGGCTCTGATTTGTTCGGGGGCCTTAAGTTTGGCTGATGCTAAATGTAGATTCATCAATGAGAAGTAAACATAGGTTTTCAGTGGCTGAAGCACTTACCAATTTGACCGGGTAATTTTCACCAGCATTAGGTTTCCTCACCTCCAAATTTCTTTCAAAGTGTTCATTCCCTGCAATGAATTGATTACACAAAGTTAAACAAAGGTAAAATTTTGATTTCTCATTAAGGAAACTCCAGCCTATCAAAACACCATCGCATTCCCTTTCCTACTGACTACGCTCCACTTGAGCAACATGGGAGTAAAGCTAGTTCTCTGGATTAAACACCAGATGGCATAGTTAAGTGTGATTGTATTACACGGTCAACCTGTAACAATTACTCCCGCTAGACTGGATTTAACCTTTTCCATTGCAGCAGAGTTGCACAACTCCATAGTTTAATCTGCCTCTTTTAAGAGGAGTTGCAATATTTTTTTAAGTCTTCAAGTTGTGCTTTCCCACTGATCGAAACTCCTCAAAACAGAATAGTGGTGATGTTGGTTGGAAAGTGTCTTCTATTCCTCGCACTTGTATGTAATTTGAAGTACCGGTAAGCGGTAACAGAGGTGCGTGCACTTTTGGACTACAGTAATACCACGTACACACGTTCACAAACTGGCTGAAACGCTGGTGTTTTCGATAGCACTCCATTTATTGTAGTGAACAATTTTAAGGGTCACTTTTGCTCCCAGATGAAGTTATTCCAAACTTGCTGTCGTTTTCCGCCTAGCACTGCTGTAGCCAGAGCTCTAACCGGGTATTTCAAACGACCCTTGTTCACATGGCATAGAGGTGTTTGTGCAGGCCTTTCTTTACCTGTGTGTTAATCGATCACTTCAGTAAGTGCGCTATTACGTCCAAGTTTGGCTGTAAGAAAAACATCCAAATTTAGTATGTAGGAACTTCATTTCACAGAAAGGGCTGGTAAGATTCGTATGAAACTGTCTCCCTAGTTTGGAACTGCATACACTTGAAAGCCATGTCTATTCAGGTCAAGCTGACCCTGTAGTCAAGTGCGTTCAATTTGTATAGGGCTACCGTCGGTGATTGTCAATGCTACGTTTATACGACCCCTGGAACATATTGTCCAAATTTGTTGTAGATTTGTATCTTGTATAAAAATCTAAATTATTCTACTAAAGACAAATCTTGAAATTAATTTTCATTTGCCAAAATTTCGTTTTGGGGCATCATATAGCCTGCCAAAGTTTCTTATTTACTGGGTCATTCACAGTATTGTTAGCCAACTTTGACGTTGCTCTCTCATGAAGCGAGTTGATCAACCTAATGCCATACGGATAAAATGGGCCATTCACACAGTTTCGTGTGACGCTGCCACGCCCATTAGTATCTTCTGAACGGCGTAAACAACCCCAGTAATTGGTTTTCAAAAATGCAATGAAAAGTCTTTTTTTAATTGTGGCACAGAATGGAAGTCCATGACCGATTGATCTTTGTAAACATCATTTCCAACGACTAGAGTGTGGAAGTAGATCATAGTATGCAATGACACAACTTAGACGCAAGGACAAACACAAATTTAGGATTGCTTCACATTTGAAAACACACCTAAATAGTTATAATAATAAACTGAGAAGTAAAATGACTGGTAGAAATAGTGGCGTGTACATAGTGACTAGTTTGAGGGTTCCTCCCATCACAGAGTTGCTGCATGGATGGGTGGGCCAGGAAAATGGCCAGCAGGCCACACAAAGGCAAAGCAAGATGAGAATGAGAGTTAATTCATTGAGATAAAGTAATTTATTATACACAACAGAGAGAAACACAAATGCAAGCAGCTAGTGGTAAAAGTCTCTGGCAAGTATTGCAGTATTTTGTACTGGGCATGATGGCCACTACATGTTTACCTAATAGTTTGCCATTTGAGTGGTTAACTCAAGTTTGGTGGACTTTTTCACCACACCCCAGTGCTTAAATGACAGGTAATTATGCTTTGCTTGGAAAGTCATGTTTGCCTTTGCTTATGGGCCTTTGTCTTAGTGCTGGCTGGCCTTTTTTCCTTTAAATCAGTGTCCTCCTGTTTTGCCATGAGACGGGGTAGGAATCAGAATCAACTATGCTTATATCTCGTGTTATTTTAGGCTCTCACTGAAGTTGCGAAAGCCCATCAGTGTGTCCAACTAAAATTTTATTGTTAGCTGATTTGTATTTCTGTGAACGATTGGTTCAACTAGAGGCATTTTTCTGTTTTCATTACAACTTACGAAGCTACTCAATCCTTTAACCTGGCCATGGTATTTTCACTAAGTGTTGTTTTTTGTGGGTGGCCCACCAAGCAGTTTAAAATTGTGTCAATCAGCAGCTGAACTCTATGAATATATGACATGGTGATCACTGCTTTGAGTTTAACCTTACTAGTTTGGACATTTATAGTTATGATGGTTATTAGTATCAACATCATGATTATTATTGTTATTATAGTGATTATCTTATGTAGCTGGGTTGTTGTTTATCAGTAGGCAGACAGTCTCTTATTTTGGAAGATTGTCATTTTAGGTCAACCAAGAAAACTGTTAAAGGAATACTTTACCACTTTCAAGTCTTCTACGAGGTCTGCACTATGTAAAAATAAGCACCTTGAGCCCCAACTGCAAAACCAGTGAATTATTTATTCATCAATCTCAAAAACACCTTTAGGATTTTTGATATAATTCCTAGTTTTGCGTAATGTAACTAGGACGAATAAGCACTGCTATTTTTTAAAAAATATCTTACCTTTTGTGAGTTGATTTGTCATGAAAATCAAACTAAAAGATATAAAACTTAGTTTTTCCATAACATAACAAATGTGACTGCTGTTGGTACAAAAATGCCTTATGTGTTGTGAGTAGATTTGTCGTATAAATCACACTAAAGGAATAATTTTTGAGGTAACTGGTGAAACTTTCATTTAAAAAAGTTTTCCTTAAAATCTTATGAGTGGTTATTTTGGATTAATGTCCCTTTCTTAAAAATGAAATTGAATTAAAAAGATGTTAATGTGATACTAATAATTTCACATAAATATAAAATATATTTTTATAATGCCTGGTCTTTTTTCTTTCAGAAAACATATACTTTTAGTAGTTGAAATCTCCTGTTTTTATATAGGAGTTAGAATAGAGACCACAAAATAAGAATTGAGATAACATTAAAAGTCAAGTTTTATCTTTGAATTGAGCTCTGCTCTGATTCATCTCTGGTGGTCATCACCCGAGGTCACCGTGGTGTCAAATTTATATGTCAAATTCGTGGCAGCAAAGACATGTTCGAAAGTTGCGTTAGGGTCAGACTTTTCCAGCCCATCAAAGCGACTGTTCAAGATGAAATGTCCTCTAACTCAGAGATTGGAGCTGTGTTGTTAAGGGCTTGTAGGTTGCGTAATTTCTCACTTTCTTCTCCTACCATTCTGTCCTGGCTGCTAATCATATAAGGGAATACTCCATTTTCAATCAAAAAATAGTCGTTGCCAGAGCATTTGTGTAAGTACTCAGAGTACGTAAGCTATTTACCTGAAGACGAACCCTCACACACATTGCACAACCTTCTTATCGATGCCAAAATGATGTCAGATCTAAGTTTAGAATCAGTGATACCTGAGAACCACTTGCTGTATCAGGAAGAGATTGCTTCACTGCTTAATTACAATTTGGAATAAACTTGTTTTTGCGGTAAAATTTTCATTGAAAGTTGCTCAAATGTAAAAGGTACATGACATTTCAGAGGATAGGTAGATATTTTCTTAAAATGACTTGTATCTCTCAAGGCCCTTTCATTATGACTTAATTCCGCTCTCTGCGAAGAGTCGACGAAAACTACGAAATTTAAAGAACTGTTCATACCAGCTTCGGTAGTTAACGGACATTGAAGTAAAGATAAGTGACGCTGTTGTCATCGAAGTAATCACAAGGTGGTGCTGTTGCATCACATGCACAATAAGATTTTTTTAATGTTACAATTTAGAAATATTTGCATGTGTTTATTGTCATAAACTTATCTTTTCTAATTCGATCGACTTCAGGCAAAATATAGGTAACTATTAGCCATGACACTGCCCTTTAACATATAGGTAACTATTAGCCATGACACTGCCCTTTAACATATAGGTAACTATTAGCCATGACACTGCCCTTTAACATATAGGTAACTATTAGCCATGACACTGCCCTTTAACATATAGGTAACTATTAGCCATGACACTGCCCTTTAACATATAGGTAACTATTAGCCATGACACTGCCCTTTAACATATAGGTAACTATTAGCCATGACACTGCCCTTTAACATATAGGTAACTATTAGCCATGACACTGCCCTTTAACATATAGGTAACTATTAGCCATGACACTGCCCTTTAACATATAGGTAACTATTAGCCATGACACTGCCCTTTAACATATAGGTAACTATTAGCCATGACACTGCCCTTTAACATATAGGTAACTATTAGCCATGACACTGCCCTTTAATTGTTGACGATAACAGTGACCCCTGGCAGTAACTTCAGTGGGGCCGAAGTTGAACGTTCCTACTGCACTGCAGCATCGATGCACAGCTACTAAATCCACCTATTTTCTGCGAAGTTAACTGGTGCTAAACTTCAATCTAGGACCGAAGTTAACTGTTCATACTGACCACAACTCCCCAAACCATCAACGCGTCGACGTTAGTGTGAAAGAGCCTTCATTCATAACTTTGTATTAAGCTGCAAATAGGCTTACCTGTTAATAGGTATTTAAAAATAATTTTGGGATTGCCAACAAAATAAAATGCGTAAAGGGAAAAGCAACCATTCTTGCTAGGTCATTTACATTACTTTCTAGTGTTGCATGAATAACAGTATTTATAGGCCAGGCGAACCATACTTGTGGTAAAAATTCTCCAGTCGAGGACCGTGAACAATTAATTATTTTGCTCGAGGTTAGGTCCTGCACCAAATGTTAGAAATAGGCAATATTAGCCGTCCCAAATACAAGAATTACGATCAATGACAACCGTCCATGTGTATTATGAGGAAACATAAAAAACATTGGGTCTGTGGCTGTTTTTGATGATTTTCTGAACTGCCAAGTCTATTTTCAGGCCATGCTGATACAAACTGCAATGTCCTAAATTTCGATGAACACTAAAATCAACCATGTTCCAAATTTCAGAATCAAGAAAATTCAAATTTTGCTTGAATTGCCATGTCCCAAATTTTAGAAACTGTCCAGACAGAAGTTTTAGGGTAATGTGATAAAATACCCTCTTCGAGATTCATGGATCTGTATTTTGGGAAAGGTAACCTCTTGAAAAATGTTTTGCCTGGCATTTTGTTGATGCAAAGAGATGAATCTGTTTAGACAGCAACTTGACTTGGTGTGAATTGACATGGTATGCCATGCTTGCCTGCAAGAGTATCTTGCCCCCATACTGCCATAGAAACTGTGGCTACTGATTTAGAAAAGTGCCATCCTAAAGAGATGTCGCATGGTAATGCTTGCATCCTGGGAGGACACAATGTTGGGGTCAATAAGTGGAATTTTATTTTGTGAAAGTTCCCAACTAAGATAAAAAATGTACTTTATGTTTCATTCAGTTCATGAATTGTTAATTTTGGTTATTTGCCATAAAATAAACAGCTTAAGAAACATGGATTAGTAAAAAAGTGTTGTATTTAGTGATGTTTCACAAGGTCAGGTGAGGTCATGGACTCCTCCCTCAGACAGCCAATTGTCTGCTGAAGGTGATTGACTAGCTCTTGTACTGCCTCAAAAACAGGTGAAAAGTGACACTATAGTGTTGATTTGCATGATATCAAATTCTGTTTATACAGATACCTGTGTCATGTTTGTTTGCTTTGCACTGTGTCAGAGGTAGCCTGAAAGTCCCATAATTAGTACCTTGTATGTGTCTGTCCATATGTCAGATCAGGGGGCTCCTTCAGACAAGATGCATTACTATCACCAAGTACCTAGATGGAGTTTTTCAATGTACCACTTTAACTTACTTAACAAGGGTGTCTTTTCCAATTTATGTGAGAATAGCGCCTAGGGAGTTATCACCAGAATTGCAAGATTGATGTTTCAAAGACAATATTCTGCGAAAGAGAAACTTTTTCCTAAATAATCATGGGCGGCGCACCATAGGGGACTATTTTCAGTGCTACGCCGCACGTGGTCTATAGGCGGTGTTCCACAGGGGGGCTGAGGGGGCTTTAGCCCTCCATTTTTTTCAGTACTGCACCGCTCATGATAATGATAGGTCTCTTTCGGTGTTCACTTTCTGAAGTATGGTTATTATAATTTTCCAGCTGTATCCCTCTTCCTGTCAAAAATAGCGACTTGGTGGAACCAGTTGAAACTTGGTGCACACGTGTCTTTTTCATGTTCACCACTGCATCACAGACTCGTAAAGTACGTTAAGTATTTCAATCTTATTTTTCAGCAGATGATTTTATTGCTGCCTGATCTTGCCTAGCCACTATTAGCCTCCTTGTGCCACATTCCATCTTGAAGCTAATGACAACGCCTGGCAAAAAATGATGTAACCATTGATTTACACTCTCATCAAATCCTCACAACCGATCTGATGGGAAAAACATCAATGACTGAACTTGGAACTTGGAATTTCATAAAGCACAAGACATGATAAATCCGGGTAATTGGGTTTGATATTGATGAAGATTTTAGTGTTTATGCGTTTGCCAGTGGTTCTTAGAGTTTTCTTTGGTGATGTAGATGGCTGGAGGGCCTTTAATTAGTAGTATTGTGTATATACCTGATGTGGGTTTATTTATCATATCATACTGAGGAAGCGATTAGAGATTATGTCACTATTGTGGTATCTCATCAATTTGCCGTTGTTTTCGTTGACCTTAATTTTTGCTTTAGATCTAGACTGTATTTCAACTAAATGTGTCGCCCACGTTATTCTAAAGTTCTCAAGAGAAGCATAATTATGTTAACAAGAACATTTGAGCTAACAGCCTGAATTTCACAAAACTTGCCAACAGTATGACTTCCTATGCATGACCTTTTCCTTGTTTTTTGCCCTTGCTGCTCTGATAACTTCCTGATTGGTGGTTTTGACACCACCAATTGCTTCTGGTGGTTGACTCACTGCTTAGGATCTGGTTTCCTGAATGAGTGCTGTAAACAAACTTTGGACGTAGGTAACTATTCCCTTATTTCACACTAAACAATTGGGACGATTTTTTTTTCTTTACCATCCTGAAAACCAATGTTCTTCCTGTGGTGCCAATAGTACAAGTGGTGGCGATCAGGGAGGGTAGCGAGATGTCGTGGGTACCCATTGCCTTGCTCGCCCAGGTATTCCATACCTCTGGGTATACGCAAAAGCATTCTCTATATCCTTAAGGTTATGTTGGACCCTCTGAAATGCCCAAGTTTGGCAAATTGTGGAACATCATATCTGATGGCTGATGGATTCATATGAAAATTCCAGATGCTATGCTTTGTTCACTGTTTTCCGTGCTGTTAGGTATTGTTTTGGAGGTATCAAAAACGAGGCTTTCATTATTTCTATGAACAAATTTAATGTTACATAAAATGAAAATGAAATGACGTTTGAGATAAAAGTATTTTTGAGACCTCACCGTAACATTTACATCAAATAAAATTTGTTCATGATATTGATAGTGCTGTTCTTTTTTGCTGAATTTTACCAAAACTACATGGTCGTGTGACCCAATCATTAAGAATATTTTGGAAGAAAGTCAAAAATCAAATTTTGAAGGCTTCCTGCTTTTGAAAATATTTGATTTTATTGATTAAAATCTATAATTTCGTTGATATTTGGCTCAATATCCAGTCATGAAGGTTCTACATAACCTTGGTGCTGTGGCTACATTTGCCACCACAGGCTGAAGTGGACAGTTTCCTGGGCTACCCACAATTCCCACTGGCACCATCCGTTCCTTCCTGGATTCTGTCAGATAGCCATGGTAATGGTCATTTCCTGAGGCACACCAGTGGGCAGTCAACTGGCATGGGGGAAATTCCCTCAACTTTCCTGCTGCCACTCTAGATAACATGTATGGATGAATCACTTGCTTGGTCACCAGTCTGACCAGATGGTGACCATTGAAATAAGTATCACTCAGCAAAGCACATCCTCCTGGTGGATGGTGCAAGTTAGTACCAATTATAAATAAGAATAATTAAGAATTGATGTGTGGTTGACCACTGCTAATGGAAGACAACTTTGCACATTTCTTTAAATGATCTCTGATATCTTTTGACAAGGGCACGCTGTGGTCTCAAGGCCCTTTGTAATGCAAGAGTGGCTATTACATATATCTAAACAAATGGGTCCCTTTTGATCATGCTTGCTGCCTAAAAGGGTGGGTGTCTTTAGTAACTTCTCAGTGGGCATCCCCCGTAAAAAACAGTGGAGTGTCCCTTTTTCCTAGGCATATTCAATAGTCCTTTTTAATATTTTTTCTTGATTCATAATTTCAGTTTTATTGTGGAATGTATGATAAAATCTCATCAATTTCGGACAAAAACTTGGTAGAATTGCACTTTTCATTTTTATTAACTGCCCTCTAATACATTGTCCTATGCCTGCTAAGGTAGATAACTTGGGTACTGGTCTGATAAAACGTGCCCGTAGTTTGAGAACCAGTTTGATGCCCGTTATTCAGTGGAGAAAACTGCTTCTCAAAATTCGGGCATGTTATATCAGACCATTACCGATAACTTGTACATGGTAAAAGCATTGCTTTGATGTTACCCGAATGTTCTGAAGACAGGTCCACAAGGTGTTTACTGAAAAATTTTCTACAGATGCATCCGGGGTGTACTTTCCGTAGTTTCATAAGACGAAGCTGACAACAATACCGTAACAAAAAATTGAAGCCGTAAACTCCTTTCTATGAGTACTTCGTTGGTTTCAATTTACACGTCGCCTACCGACGGTGATTATATTTGTCACTTGAATTTTCATTCCTAAACGGATATTTGTGAATGTACACTCAGAGCTTTTTTGCAGGCAGAAAACTCCTGCACTTATCAGTTATGAAAAATAAGAAAATGAAATATCACTTGTCTGTCATTCTGTGTTCTAGATTAATGAGATTTTATTGTACTTTTTTATTATAAGTGCAAGGGATGTAAAAAGTAGACGCTTAATGTCATAATTTCTTTTCCATCCTCCAGTATTTGTGCTGTTGACTCAAGTTGCCTTTAACTGCCGTAAAACCTGGTCAGTTGAACGCTTCTGACACTCTAATATCTGGGTTGGACACTGATGAACCAAGCGTCAAAATATTGACTTTAATTCATGGATGCTTGGCTTGAAAGGTTTGAACTGGTTGCTTGGTGATGGATAGCCATTCATATCCCATGAACTTGTCAGGGCTCAAACAATTTATTATACAGAGTTATTACACATGCAATGATGAGTGGGTTTATAGTACGCAGCACGCACCCACCCGTGCCTTGAACTTTTAGTTTGCACTAAAGCCGTTTTTAGCGATTGGGTCAAGTTGAGGCCAGAAAAATGTCCAGCTGTCTGTGTATGACTATGGTGTGAAAACTGTCTTTGATACTTTGACGAGAAAGATTGATTAACATAATTAGAACAGGCCTAACTCAGTTTCTGTTTCACATGATTATCATGATGAACGACTCAAATCTGATGCCTGTGCCCAGTTGCACGAAACAGTCCCAAATGGGGACTGAGCTAAATTCCCTAAATCTATTTCGTATTTGAGGACTTGTGAAAACACCAATTTTCCTTTCTTATGCTGTTCTAGTTTCACTACTTTGTCAGTTTTAGGCTTTGATACAAATCGAAAGTGACCTCTACGTTGAATTCTCAATATTATCATTGAAAGTAAATAGGGATCTTTTAATACCCTGGTTTCAGGACAAAGTCTCTTTATTTTCACTGAATTCATGGCTTAGTTTTTAGACAGTTATATTATTGGAAAAATTCATTAGTTAAAGAGGATCTCAGAATGAAGATGAAGTTGTAGAAAAAGATTGCGTCTGTGAGTGAAGAAAGACACAAATATGCAAGAAATTTAGGGTCCTTAGTGGAGTCCCTATTTATGGCTGTTTCTTGCAACCGGCACTGAACTCACGGAAAGTAATTTTCATGATAGTTTCCCATATGCTATTTTTGTTTCACATTTTCAGATAAGTTGTCGATGGCTTGTATAACCTGGCTGGCTTATAAGCAAAATGGTGGTCACTGAGAAGTGTTTAATGCATGACTGTTTAATTGCACCAGTAAATGGTATGCAAGTACCCACATTTCTCATTCTTTGTCATCTCATTACTTTTCCTGAGTGCGGTAGTTCTTCGCCGTGCGCAGTGTGAGGGACAAGTGAAGTTTTGTTTCGTCAATTTTTACATACTTTACAAATGACAAGCTTTGGTTTAAATGTCCCTAGAAACTGGCTTTTTTGTCCCTTTGTTTTGCTATCGCCCTTACTGGAGTGTTTCCTTCAGTCAGTTATGGATGAAGCCAAGCAGCATTGCAGTAAACATTTCCTGAATGTCTCAAGACTCCTTGCGGCACAAGAATTCCATCTGATAAATGGGTTGTGTGATGTCACAGGTGAACTCCGGGTGTTTTTTTTCTCTGTATCGCAGTATCCCACAATAAATTCAAAATCTAGACCAGTGTAATACCTGAGTAACTGGTAATATTGGTACCTTAGGCAATACCAACTAATGAAACCAAACCCCCCCCCCTCCACTTCTCCCCTCCTCCCACAGTATCAATACTCTCCGCTTTCGTCACTTTCCGTCCCGTGCACATGTCCCAGATATCTACCTAATACAATGTTATGCAAACTAACCGGGGACAATATCAAAGATGACAAAATGCCCACCTGAAGTGGTGGTGTGTCCTTACCACTCCTTTCCCTTTTTAGAACCTCTGGAGGTGAACACTTTTCGACTTGATAAAAGCTCGATTTTTGCTCGTGTTTTTAATGAATCAATGAAACTCTTCTTCATTTCACCATGGGTACTATCCATAGACATGAGAAGATTAGTAGTAGTATTGTTATAGATCATAGTCAACAACTTCACATCTTTGATATTTTCTTCTGGAATTCCCAGAGGGGGCGCCACTCTCTTTCAGTGCACAACTCGGCAGACAACACACTTGCTGGAAGGAAAACATGCATAACATCAGGTTCCGCTTGTGAATAGTGGCTTGGTAGTGGTCATGGCTTGTGTGCAAGATTTGAGGTCTTGTGCACTGAGAATACACATTGGCAGTTACTGTATTGCAGTCTATGTTGTGCTTACAAAGCACTGGGAGATCTCATGAATACTGGTGGGATCTAACTTTCCTTGCAAGAAATTTACTCTATGATCTCATCCCAGGGCTACCTTGGTGCTACAAGAGCACAGGTGTTGTTTTGATTTCTAACATTGTTCTGTCTTTGCATATAAGGCCTGACCTTTAGCACTTTTTGTGAAGCATTTTCAATGTACTAGGGCCGACACAGAGAGTGTTCAGCAGTTTTTAACATTTCCACCAATGAGCAAATGGCGAGGTAATTTTACTCACGAACAAAAATAGTTAACAAAATTACATAATTTTTGGTAAATGTTATCTATCAATTATAGGTGCAATCCAAGCTAGTAATGAATCTTTATTTTTAGTGAGAAATTTGACTAAATGATATTTCAGATGCCAGCCACTTTGTGTGCTGAAAGATGTGAAGGTTAGGACAGCCATTGCTGTATAAAAACTGAGTTGGCCACGCCTTCTTGACATCATGTAAATGAAGATTCTTGTAAAAATACACTGTTGCGTTTTACTTTCTTACCAGTTTTGCGCGTGTTCCCAACACAGCATTAGGATGTCCTTGTCAGGTGGGGGTACAGACACTTGGGGAACAGGTGAAATTTCATCCATACTTTAGTAGTGACATGAGCCATATTTCCTTGTGGGAGCATTTCGGTAACAACACGCTCCAATCTTCACAATTTTTAGGGACAGTTTCCCATTTTCTTAAAAATGCGGATATGGCTGCGTATTTTCCAAGAAAACAAGAAATAGTGTCAAAATTTAAGGTCTTTGCACGGATAATAGTTTTCTCACCAAGATGAGTTTTAGCACAGGTGTTTAAGCTCCTTGATGTTGACCACATTAGAAAATCAACATGTTGTAAACCCCTGCCATTCCGACATGGGCATGTGGTTTTCTTTGACAACACCACATGTTCTTGTTGGATTGAAACAGCCTGGTCCAACAGACACCTGCCGGTCACAACCTAATTAAAGTTTATGTAATTGCTTTTATTGAATTTGGGTAAAATTACCTCCCTAATGGCAGGTATGAGTCATCTACTGTGTTCTTTGCCTACTAATGGCATCCACTTTGTAAACAATTGTTATTTTAAAAGGAAGGAAGTCTTTCCTCGCTGACAGCTGTTTCATTAAACACAACAGAACTGTTAACATCAGAAATTCAAATTCTACCAACCCTCGCCTAGTTTGTAGGTATTGCCACATTGTTTGTTAAGGCAACATTAGTGGTTTGGGCAGTTAGCAAATTTCGTGATGTACTATTCACTTTTGGTATTTTAAAAGAACCAAATTTTATAGCTATAAAACTAACCTCGACATATTCCCAGCTTAGACAAGAAGTGGTTTCAGACTTTGGAAAAAAATGGCGTTATTGTTTGAGAAGATGGTTGGCACATAAAATTACTTGCCGTGACAAGCCAACTTATGGAGCTTTGTCTAAACCAATAGCGAAACGGCAATTCTTTTCAAGTCCGAAAACCAACTGAAACTTGACTAAAGAACAATAATAGACTAGTTTGGTTACGGTGAGTGGCATAAATCAAAAGCTTGTTTTTGTAATGGGAAGCTGGTTTATAGACACTTTTATATTAAAAATTTGAGCTTCGCTATTTTGAAGGACTTTTGATTGGGATGTTTCATTTTTCTTTTTGCATGAATGATTTGACATTTTAGCAACTTAGTGTTAGCAATCACATCTTGATAAATGTAAATTGAATGAAGATGTGGAAATTTTAAAACAGTGACAGCTAGTTATGTAGGTATTCGGTTAACTCAACCCAGAGTAGACCATTTAAAAGTACCATCCACACTATGTGTTATTCCGGAACAAATTACTCCTGGAACAAGCTGTCGCTGTTAGGACCTTTTTGCGCAGGCTGGGACACCTTTGACATGCCACCCTCTGCAGGCAAGGCAGACGTAAATGGCAGCTCACTGCTCACGGTGCATTTGCTTTAGTACGTACAAACAAGAGTGTCTTACACTTTTTGCGCCATATTTGTCAAAATATATTGGGTGTGCAGTGTGAATATGACTGACTCAGGTGAGAGAGGCAGTTAATCTAGGGTAACATGAAGCATGGACATGACTTGACCATTGGTGTGTGCTGGTCATGTCACCCAGATGTCCATGTGTTTATGCCTGGTAAAGCACTACACAGTGTAAGACAGCAGCCACTCTGGCTGGCAGGACTCCCTGACAGCTGATGGAAGTGGTGGGGATGATGGATGGGCAACTGGTGGTGACATAACTTCACCTGCTGGATGGCATCTTCCTGGAAGCCATGCCAGGCACAGGGCCAGTTGTGTTGAAATGCCCCCTGTTTTAATCAGTCAGGTGGGCTGGGAACATTTATTGGTTCCCAGTTTGAGTTTAGAGGATGGGAATCTCACCTGTTTTGTTATAACAATGTCAGAAATTTCTTATTCAAATTTATGTAACAAGCCTCTGGGAAAGTAAAATCATTAGGAGACACAGAAGCTGATCAGGTCAGATATGTGAAATTTTTGTGCGAAGTAAATGACTGTATTAAAGTTGATCAAAATTGGTTAGCAAAGTACTGTTTTTACCCAACTTCGATGTAACCACTGTTTTGCTTTATTTGCATTCTGTGGCACTTACATAGTAAATACAAAAAATAAAAACTCATTTTGCAACTTAAAAGGCCACTTAGGACACCAGAATGTTTTGGCAGAGCTGAGACAAAAATAGAGCATATTGAAATATCAGGCCACTGGGGTGTAATGAAATCAGTGTTTTTTCATAATTATTCATTGTCAAAACTACTGGTACTACTTTTAAACTCATTTTACTGTCTGGATATGAAAAGCACTTCCTATTATGATTTAGAAATGTTAGAAGACTATTTTCCATAGTTGAGTTCCCCACATGTAGTTTACCACTTTCAGTTTGTGGGTTAAAGATGACATTTCCCTTAACTTATTAAAATTTTTAAAATAATATTGCATAAATGAGACCGGGTTGTACACAGAAAGTCTTCGCCCAGTTCGCACAAACATAATTTCCAAAACTGACATTTTTCTATTTTCAAAAGCTGAATACCTTGTGGTAAATTGTAGATGTAATACGACATTTAAACAGTTCAAACTAAGCTAATAACAGACTAAAATTTTCTCAATCTTGATGACAACTAAACAGTTCAAACTAAGCTAATAGCAGACTAAAACTGTCTCAATCACGATGTGATATTTTACTAAACAAAAAGTTCCCATGTCCTTCATGTGTTGTGAGGTGAAGAATTCCTGTGCATACACTGGGTTGTTACTCCATTGTATTGTGCTCATGTTGTGTCAATTACCCTCTTAGAGTGTACTTGGGCAAAATGTATGTCTCATTCTTCTTGTCGACAGTTAGTTCTGCAATTCTTGAAAACAAATGCTGATCTTGCCAGTAGCCATTTTTCAAAATACTGGGAACATAATGAAATACACCTTGTCACTAGATGGCGATAGCGTAGTTTGTAGACAGCGTTCTGCATTCTTGTTGGGATTTAATGCAGTGGGTTGCCCTCATATGTATTTTATAAATTTGTTGGGTCCATTGTGCAGTCAAATTGCCACCGTGGTGCTGTTCAAATAATTCATATAAAACATGTCAAAATGAACATGAATGAACTTTCGTTACTTCCCTGTCAACTCAACCCAACTTGCACACCAGAATTAGAATCTGGGTTCTACAAAAGATACTTTTGTGCTTCCCTGTTGGAAGCAGGTTGGTCCCATTGATAAGTGGATACACCTGTGGCTTAGCAGGTCTTTAAAGATCAATTAACACTAATATTTCATGAGACTACAGTTGGAGGTCCAGTGCTATTCTTCCCCAAGTCATACTTGGCGTGATGTAATGAAAATAAACCAGTTGGCCTAAGTTTG
Organism: Phoronis australis; assembly: GCA_002633005.1. Taxonomy (NCBI): domain Eukaryota; kingdom Metazoa; phylum Phoronida; family Phoronidae; genus Phoronis; species Phoronis australis. The sequence goes on from NMRA01000273.1 coordinate 171,120, forward strand.
TTATCAATTTCAGTTCCTGATGGTTAAATAAGTATCGCCTGTAATTAATAAAGGTGGGATGTTGCTCAACTGTTAATAGTGTCTTGGGATATTTAAATATACAGCCTGTGTTTATAGATGTTTCATGGCCTTTGTGTAAGCACTATCAATCAGCTGTTGGACAAGATAAATATACAGTCAAGTTTTGTAACCACTCCTATGTCTAACTATTTATTGGGCTAGATTTCTTATTCTTAGTAGCCATCCATTTTGTGGTGTGTAACTCAAACTTGTGTCTTTTTATTAGCATCTTTGTAAATTATGATCATTACTTATAAACTTCGACTCCTACCAGTTACATTTCATGTTTCATCTTCATGAATCCGGAGTCATTTGTTTATTATGTAAAGTCTGCATTAGTTTGTTGCATTGTGTTAACAAAGCAGGAGGTAATGAAAGTTGATCAGAAAATGCTTTGTTCACAATTTCTAAGAAATGACAATTTTTTTCATTTTTCTGTAAAACTGTTGATAAGTTCTGTTTTTCTACTACTTTCGGTCTCCATTTACTCAGAATGTTCTTCTTGAGTGTTAAACACATTTCATCTCACCTGTTGCAGTGGCATCCAGTACACATACACACATACTGCCCCTCTAGTCTGTTGACAGAAGCACATGCACTAATCAACACCACTAAACAAAAGCAGTGCCTCTCTCTGACCAGAATGCTGGTCAATGGGTGTACAGGTGAAGTACATGTGTGTGCATGCGTGCGTGCGTGCACTGCCCTTATGAACTTCACTCAAGTTAGGGACCACTTGACCATTCTAGACCAATTTGTGGCCTTGGAGATTTAAAATAGTTAATTACGCGACCGTCACACGCTGACTTTGGAGGTGTATGCCTTTAAGTATTTTCTTGTGAAAACAGACTTGTAGCCTGGAGGCATCTGGCCAAAGGTGTTTTTTACGAGACTTGTTAGCACAAGTCCCCAATAAGTCAGCAATAGATCCCCATATGACATGCCCCGCCCACCCCGTTTCCTAATATAGCATCCCCTCCTCCTGCATGTTGAGCTGTTGCGTAATGACTGATTTTAGATGACTGTTTGGCCTAAACGCTTGTGAACCTTAAACACGATGTCTTAATATCATAGGTGTGATGTGTTTTAATTCAGTTGATTATTTCTTTTACCATTGCCATTCTCTAATACCATTTCAATACTGTGACAGAAAGACATTTGCATCAAAACTTGCAGCTGACACAGCACTTTCACGCATCCTCATAGTGTGTAGCAGTGAGGTGAAACAGTGTCTTCCATTGTAATTTTTGAATTTGTTATGGCCAATATTATGGCAGTCAATTTCAAGGTCGCAGCCTAGAGCATTTTAGCATATTTTCAAATACAATTTAACAACCGTTAGTCTCTAGTGTCTCTTGGCCTTAGTCTCTAGTGTCTCTTGGCCGTACTGTGGCCGTCATTTCTGGTACTTGTAGCACAGTTCATGCCTGTATTCCTAACTAAACAACTGGTTGTCATTTCATCTTTCAACACAGCTGGATGTCCATGTCGGTTTAAATGATACAGAAAAAACAGCTAATTATCCACACATGTCTGATCAGGGACAGCAAACCATGTGTGAGCTGTTGACTTACCACTTGGTGTTGCTGCTTTTGGTATTTACCTGCTTGGCCAAGTGTGAAACTAACAAGGTGTGAAGGCAACTGGCTGACGGGGTTATTTGGTATAACTCTTGAAGGCAAGGAAAAGTTTATTTGAGCATTAATATTCGTTTTGTGGTGTTAGGCGGCAAGTTTTGTATTCGTTAATTTGTCATGGATTTCATTTTTGTGAACATCAACCTTGATTATCATTGAGAACAGTCGTCGTAGTTTGGATTGTGTTTTCTGTGTTTAGCAGGTGTGAATTGGTGGGATACCAAAAGGATGATTGATTGCTAATTGGCAAAGTATACTTTGATGAATAATTCGTTCAGTGTAATTTGTGCAGGTTTCACAATGAAATTCAAAACAATGCCTATCACATCGAATGTAGAGCGGATTTAAATTAGCATTCCATCAAAAGACGCACACTTTTGATTTAAACCTCTTACCACCATAAATTTTGTCTCGATCGAGAGAAGTAGTTTCTGGATGTGCAAAAAACTAACCGTTCATTATTCTTTGAAAACATGCTTTGGCATAAAATGACACGCGCCATGACAAGCCAGCTTGACTGAAGAGCCTGGCGTGTGCTCCTAAATGACCTGAATCTCACAAAAACCCAAGAAAACACTAGACTTCACGAGATCTCACCATGTATTGTAAATGAAGCACGTCAGTGATCACGCTAACATACTTAGTGAGATTCTTGCGCCTACAAAACTCTACCCTCGTCTCGAGTAATAATAAACAGCCAGTCCTTTGGAAGCCCAGAAATCGCCTCCAACTTGACTCTGAAAGTTAGTATTTGTGATGAAAGGTGGGTTTATTGACGCGTCAGGTTTCTAAAATGTGTATGTTAATCATGTTTCTTTATGGGCGTCAGTGTTCTCCACAACTGAAAACACAAATGTATTGAAAGTGCATCATAGGTAGTTGCACTGTCTGAGTGGACCTGCCTAATGTTACCTGATGTATCCAGACTGTGGTGCACAGTAGCATTGAAAAAAACATGTTCTGTCTAAAAACTGATGACTAATTTTTTAACAGTAGTACCTGAGATTGTTCTCAAAAAATGAAAACCCAAAGGTGTTAGGTGCCACTCAAACGTGTCACATGTGCTAGCAAAAGGGTTACACTGAAGTTGAAACGGGTCACACTGACACTACACTGATATGTACTGTAATCCTGCCAATACAAGCCCAGCCTCTAACGGAAGCAGTGAGAGGGCTTTGTATTCAGGTGTTGGCCTTTTTGAAAAACGATAACTTTCACAAGTGTCACTTCAGGCTATGCTTTGAATGGTGCAGTTTGTTTTACCCTTGTGTTTTGCATTGAACAATTTCTAATGGATTGGAAATGAAACCATGTAGAGGTGTTTATTGCCAAGCTTCAGTAATAATAATAATAATAATAATAATAACGATAATGATAATTATAAAAACGTTGCCGGTGGTAATCTTTTTTGCAACATGTTAGACTGCAGAATGGCATGATCAGTTTGAGTACTGCAAAAATAAATTGAAGCACAGGAAATGCTGTGACTTAAACTGTGTCTTAGCTGTGTGGAGCCCTCACCACTACTTTTGACACCAAAGCAAGTAATTTTCAAACTGTTTACCCCTAATTTTAATGGTGTGATATTGGGCATGGTTTCCAGTGGATGATATTCATTTATGATTGCCTTATGTTCTTCATATACTCAGTCTTTCTCATATGGCTGTGAAGTTCACTTATGGTTTGTCTTTTCAGCACTATACATTACGATATGGCTGAAATGGAATGAGCTGGCTTTCTTTGCAACATTGTGTACTGTTTATTTACCTACGTGCCTTCTATCTTTTGAAGGCTCAGACTGCATTGCTGGGTATGTCAGAGATGTTGGCAGGCTGTGTTAAGCGTGCCAGCCCAAGTCAAACAGCGTAATTAGCGCGGCCTAAAATAGGCGAACCTGCTATAATAGTCGTGGGAACTGTTTCAAAATACCCACCTCAGCATCTGCTGTTGGCCGTCCCAGTGCAATAGAAACATTACAAGGATGCCGTGTAGACATGGGAAATAACTCCGATCCTCTTGAGTTTCATTTAGAGTAAAAGCTCATCAATTTAGGACACAATATGGCGGACAGGTGAAATTTTATTTCCTCGTTTTTTACGAATTATACTTAGTGCCAAAGTGAGGCTTTGCAATACCATAGAATTCTGGGCTAGAGTTCTACGGCCATATCCTTGTTCTGTGCCATAGCTACCAACAGACAATATTTTGAAAAGTTTTGATCACTCACAATAATGGTTAAAACTCTTGAAAACATGAGGAAAGTGCTATTTTAGCAATTATTTTCTTCTGTAATTGGTGAGATTTTACTGCATGCTCATAGTTTTGTAATAATTTAGATAAAAAAATTGCCTGAATCGCTGGGGGAGCTGATGTTTCCACAAGGTAGTCAACTACACATTTCCAAAGGAAGGTTTTCCTACAACTGGGATGTCGTCGGCATTTTATTCTTTTTTGCTATCTGTGGGGGCCGATAACCTTGTTCATCCACCTATGTATGTACAGCTTTATCAAAACTCTGTTGTTTATCTGGGATTATTAAATATACTGATTGTTGTGAGCAATGATTATGAAACTATAATACCATGGTATGAGTTATTTGCTCTTTATGACTTGGAATGATGATGATGAAGGTAATAAAAATAATTATATGTAAATTAATTATCACATTATTTATGCTATACAATATTTTAACTACTTAAAACAATTATAGGTCACAGCTGCAGGATATGTAAAACAACACCAAAGTCATGGTATTACTAAAGCATTTTTGTGAGAATTTTAGCTGAAAAAATCCAAAAAAATCTATCAAATTGATAAACTTATTGGGTAATCAAGGGCATTTGTAGGTGAAATCATTCATTAGTCTTCAGCTATGAGGAGGGATTACAACTCACTTGTTTCTACTTAAGAAGTCATCTGTCAAATCCTTCTGTAAAATTGATTTTACTTGATCAGTTTGGAGTTGATAAGGAAGTTTTGTGCACATCAACGTTGAATTGAAAAATGACTGCAAGTCATTCTTCGATTTTTAGCCTTGTGATGTATTGTCATATTAGCCACTTCCCCTAACAATGGCTGTGTCAAATGTCTTTGTTAAAACAAAGTATTTACTTGACCAAAAAATGAGGGTTGACTAGGCAGTTCTTTGTGCACCGACGTTGAACTGAAAAATGACCTTGCAGTTAGTACATTGCTAATTTTTAGCCCTGTGACATATTGTCGTATTAGCCAATCGCCAGCGCCTGACAATGGTTGTGTTTCATCCAGTGCATTAGTTAACTGACACTTCTAATTGCATCATCTCTGAAACACTTTGAAAACTTGTTGTTCTCCCTCACTGTCAGATTACGCAACATTTTTTCCTGAGGCTTCTGCAGGCTTCTGATCAATTGTGGCCGTTCAGATGTCTTTTGATATAAAACAGTAAAGTGGTTTGGTGATATTAGGTGGTTTGTTTTCTATTTAATCAATAAACACAAGGTTCTAATGCATGCTGATTCAGATCAGATTACTGCTGTCCAATAAAATTATGATGTAATGGGGTCAAAAAATGCAGGTCATTTACGACTGACTCGGCCTAGTTTGATGAGTGCTTGCTAAAATAGTCCGCTAATGGTGATTATATAACTTAACAAGTGCCAAGGAGTTGATGTGTAAATCAGTTGAATCACGTAGTTTTTAAATTTTAGTTTTTATAAGCTTGCAGCAGCCTGGACAATTTTTGTCGCTGTCTTCGTGAGTTTTTATGACAAGTTCGGGTCTTGCCATTGAAAATCTAGAATGTTTGCCTTATCGATTCCCTCATAAGCTGACAATTTCATGCAAGTGGCAGACATTTTGTTTAAAAAATTTGCTTCTCTTGGGATTTGTTTATTGTTCGGGCCCAATCAGCAAAGGGCACTCTGATTATGAGGAGCTTTTGTGTACTATGGATTTCCAGAAGAGGGCACCATTCATGAAAAATTTGCATTGTTGTATATTTTTGAAAAAACTACCTAGTCTGTTTTCAGACTCTGTTGGTACAAAACACAGTGTCGGACATTTGGGAAACATGATAAATCTCAAAATCCCCGTGCCCCAATTTTCAGGATCAGGCAAATTCACTTTTGGCTCGAATTTTGGTATCAAAAATTTTATAGAGACTCTCAAACTGGTGGATTAGTCACGTGAAACTTAAACTTTGCATATTGATGTATTTAAGGTTTGGCCCACTCATCATTCTTGTTTTTACGTGCTACCTAAAAGCAAAGTAGTTCTAAACAAGGGCTCACACACTTTCCAAAAAGTGCCTAAGATGCATTCAGCTCATGAAGTGAAATTGACAACAAAGTCTCCACAAAGTTATTTTATTTTACCCATTTGGATTTTGAGTGGCTCTTGAGAGGCTTAAGTTTACAATGCACACTCAATTTTCTCATTTGATCAGCAAGTGCCATTAAGTATTTTAGGCAGATTACAAAACCTGTACAAAACAAGAGGTTCATTGTTTCCATATCTGACTAATTCTCATTCAATTTTTTTTATCCCCTCTCCCTACATGGATGTCATTAACGTTAATTTCAGTCCTCCAGCTATTAATTAGCAAGGAATCCACCACTGAACTGAAGGTCTGCCAACCACCAAATTCTTTTTAGAGGCTGACTGAATGGTTGCCTGTGATGTGGACCAGCTAATTCAATAGAATTTCTGCCCACTTCCCAGTCAGCTGGTTGCAGCTATAATTGTGGTCCTAGTGGTTGAAATTACCGAGAATGTCATAAATTAATGTTATTTTTTGTGGTGGCTCAATCTGACACGCATGATAACAGTGTGGTTGCCTGGTCTACAGGTTACAAGATAGCTTTGGTTCTATTTCTGGAATTCCAGTGAAAAGAGGAACAGCAGTGTGTCAGCTGTTCAGCCATTGTTTGTCTGTTATTTTTGGCTGCCTGTATATTTTGTCTTGTCAGACCACTGTTTGTGATGTTGCCATGGTTACCCCCAAAGACCACTAGAATAAATACTAGAAAGATTTCACTGTGGTTAGTTTGTGCCATGATAGTCTTGTCTTGTGTACATTCAATGAAATTGCTCCCCTTGTAAGTGTCTTTATATTGTTTATTTCAGTTGTGCCTTATTTTTGTGGTTATATGGCATGATGTGCTCGCTTCATGTTTTTTTACACGATGATCAAAGAAAACATGATGGTAAAGTCATGAATTCTTTATTAAGAAGCTACAGCAAAATTGTTTTTGCACTTTAAGACTTTTCTGTTCTTTTGTTTTACTGAAACTAGTGTCAACCAATGCCTCATTCAGAAACGAAGTTGGCTTTCTTGGTAGATTTAGCTTGATCGTGCTTGTGTTACTTTTGTCGTTGGTACGAATTTTGTGGCCCATAAGTTATCGCAAATGTTGCCTCTCTGATAAATCTAATCATTAAATAGACCTCTCATCAACCGGAGCAAAGTACTTGCCGAAAATAGATCTCAAAAAAACCTCAGCCGTATGGATGGTTGAATGTGTTAAGATAATTTTCACTAAGTGATAAAATAGTACAATTGACTGCTCTTCACTCAGTGATTTAACAGTGTTTTGGCCTTGCAATTATCTTAAATCTTCTGATAGATAAGTTTACTGTTTATTTCAACATACCCTGTTACATGGGAGATAAGTTGAAGTTTCCACCAGGCTCATGTCTTTTGAGAAACTGGTGTTGCTTTGCATTCATCACATTCAGTCTCTAGAATATTCATTCACCTGAACACCTCACTCTGAGTTCACAATGCTGTTTCAACGAAGAAGATGTCCTGTTTAAGGTTAGGTAGGATCTTATCAATAATTTTCATTATTTTAGCCAAATATCTACAAATTATCTAAGTTTAAAATCGGCAAACAATATATTTTTGGAGGTAGAGAGTCTGTAGAATTCAAGTTTTGGCTTTATATTAATATGACCGTGTCTTTTGGTTAAATTTCGGAAGAAAGTTACATTCATAACAAAACAACTGTATTAATAGCATGCCCAAAATTTCGGTTGATACATCAATGTTTGCTCTCTCTAAAAATGTCTGGGTATACAGAATTCAAACTTGGCTGCCGTCCCAAGTCCGTGTCCAGCTAGTACTGATAACACCTGAATGATACGTGTGTTGTGACACGACACATCATAATTACGCACGCCCGTTTCAATATTAATTAAGCAGCTTTATCAACGAGTTACCAATAGGATGTCTGTGATGGTCCCTTATCACAGGCGTCATTTGTTATGAACGATAATTGCAAGGTTGTCTGAGACATTGACTCAGCGACTGTGTTCAGTGATTGTATATCAGGACGATGTTCACTTTCTAAAATAGGGGTAGATGGACCAGCGTAAATGGGAGGGGGAAAATTACTATTTGGCTGTCTGGTTTTGGAAAACCAAGACGCTTCATGCTGTACTGCTGGACTGGTGGGCAGTCATTTGAGAAGATTCTGTATAGAACATGCTATCTTATGTATAAGATACCATTAAATTTTTGCTTTAGCCCATGGGCTTTCAGGCGAAACAACGCATTTGATGGGGGAAATTAAAAATACTACTGATGACCCACCTGAAAGGATTTGTTTAAACCTTCACACCATGGTCATAAAAGCGTGAATTCAGTTACCAGCAATTTGGTTATGATATTTTAAGTATTTCTTCTTGAATTTGTGTACTTTTAATCAAGAAATAAATGTAAAAATAAAAAGTTTAAGATTTTTGTGCGACAATAGTGGATGCCGTGAGCAGTAGTGGTCTTGAAAGCGTAGTTCAACTGAGTATTATGAAAAGGTGCATATGGGGAGGATGCAGTAATAGCAATCGGAAAGACAATATTTCAGTTTTTGCATTTCCAAAAGACCCTAAGATCGCCCAGAAATGACATAGATTCGTGCGTCGGACACGGGCATGGCAGTGCATGGTGGAGCAAGCAATCAGTTCAGGGTTCACGCTGTGCTCAGCCTATTTTGAAGAATCGTGTTTCGATCTGTCAATTATTTTCTAAAATAAGTGCTTGATTAATGAGATTTTGAGTTAAAAAATTGTAGGAACGCTTTAAGTTAGAAAAGTTTTGGTTGGCATTCCATAAAAATAATGGATGAATAATGAACCGAGATTGGATATGTTTTAAGGTTCAAAATGTTTAGCTCCAATGGGCCTGTGAGTGTAATAGTGCAATTCCCAACTGTGGTGACATACCAGAATATAGTCCCTGTCTGATTTTATGAAGGAATCTGCGTAATTGTTCAGCATGTATGTATTAATTTGTTCTTTCAGGAATTTTAGAACACTTATTTTACAGCCTAAAACTGGACTTCTAAGCACTTTGCTCTTTCTATCTCCATATCATATTGTCTGGACTTGTGCCATCAAAAACGTTAAAAGTTAGTGTTGCGTAAAAATGAGTTCTTGATTATCTACAAGAAGCACAGTTTCTTCAATAGCGTCCAACATGGATGCTGGCAAGGAGCACTTGGCAAGGGGCACTTACGATGATCGCCTATCTCTGAATTAGCTTCTTCCCGTCGTCATATTTTCGGACCGTGTTCTTGACCCTCTTCCAATATTTACCAGTAGTGATACCCAAGTTTGCGCTTGTGTCTTCAGTGGGTCATTGACATTAAAACTTATCAGAGTATAATTTATCGGTGACAAACAGTAGATAAGATTGATAACAAAGTAGACTACAATGTTGTAGATGTTTCAACAAACTAAAAGGAAAATTGTACTGTGAAAAACAACCCGTTTTCAATGATTATAATCCACACAACAGTAAATGTAGCCTGACAGATAGCGTCACAAAGTTTCACAAAGTTGCCTCATGATACACATGGCAGTTGGGGGAAAATGTCAATCACATGTAAAATAGCCACCAAAGTACAAGGGACGTCATCCGAATTTACTTTAATTTGTTTTTGTGACAAAAAGACAGATCTGGTGGTCTTGTGGCTGTTGATCAGATGTCATACAAATGATTTTTTTTCAGACAACTTTAAACTGATATGTTGGTCACAAGTTGTGTGAACGATGTATATGTTTTGGAAATCCAGTGCCCGTTATGTTTGCGTCTGCGGCTACATTTCCTAACCCCTAGCAGGATTTTTGGGACATTTGGCAAGTGTATTTCTGTGCCAGTGACAAAAGCTTGTGAGGGGTGGACAGGTCTGCCTTCTGTGGTGTCCCCTAGTTTTTCTCAATGCCCTTGATGGATTTTCATGAAATTTCACTATAGGTTTCTAAAAAGGCAGCTAGAACACCTTTTCAATGTAGTGTATGTTACCTAGAGATAATTTTATATTTGAGTCTGGTTTTCAGCATCGACCTCTATTGACCATACTAAGGATCTTTATGATGATTTTCAGATGGGCACCCTCTTGTGGCAATTTTTTTTACCTGCGGCTCGACGTCTACCAGTTCCTTGATGGAGATTGTCATGAACTTTGTGTAAGTTTCTAGTAAGGAGTTAATCTATGGTTCAACAAACGTGAATTTCGAGACAAATCCTACCACTGCGGAGTCCCATATTGGCTATGTTATTTTCGAGTGTCTTTCGCTTAATGTTAATCAAGTTCCTGGTTGGATCTTCATGAAATTTGGAAAATAAGTCAAGTAAACGACAGCAACTGTACCGTTTCATACGAATTTGACTTGTGTTGCGTCCCCTAGTGGCATTTTCGTTGTTTTTTTATCTGTTCATTGTGTTCTGCCTGCTTGAAGAATCATGGTGAAAGGTGGCAGGTGTGATTTTACTGAGGAGAGCAATGCCAACTTGCTTTGCACCCACTAAAAGCTATTTTAAGTTCACTAGCATTGCTCTGTTTAGTGGGAATGTTTAAAATACTGATCATTCCTTGTATTTGCAGTGTATGTGATGCTCATGGTGGTTGCTGGCTGCGTTGCTCTTGTTCAAAGGCCGATTAACTTTCTGCATGTATTGGAAATGATACCAAATGTTTTGTAACAATAGCGCAGTACACACCATGCTCGTTATAGACTAAAATGTTCTTAATCTTCATTTGTATGGAGGAATTTGTGAAAATAAAATTTCCCTCGTTAGTGTGCTAATTAGGTGATAAGGTTATCTTTGTTTTAATTTAGAAATTTAGAATCCTTGCCTAACTAATATTTTGCAGGGTTAATTTTAAATCTGAATTTATGGAAATTTGTTCTTATTTACATACCACCGTTATTTTCTCAAGCTTTTCAAATTCATGCTTCATAAAAACCTGTAGGTTAATGGACCTTAGCCTGTACGCTTGACATTCATTGCATCATTTTTCATTTTACATGACTATTGCCAGGGTCGTAATTTTAATATATTCGCGCTCATTTCCATCTCAACTAAATGTGTTTTCACGTTTGGATGGTTTCGGAACGCAGCTCTTGCTTTTTGAACTGATGAGTTGACAGGGTGCTTTAATTTTTTAGATGGTCGCACATTGTTGTTCTTCATAAGGCTGGTGGTCCCAGGAACAAGGAGGCAGATTCGGAATCCCCAATCCTGTGCCTGTTTCAAGCCTGCCAAGCACCAGTAAGTCAATAGTCATCACTCATGTAACTGCTCTTTCCCTGTAGTACAAGTGAGTTTTACTCGACTAAATGCCCCTCTCCAACTTTTGTTGAGAATTTTCAATTATGTGCCCACTCCTCAAGTACTGTCCCTTTCGTAATTTACTTCGCCAAATTGATTTTCAAAACAGCAAGGTGTTCTTTCAAATACGGAAATGTGGTCAATTTCAAGTCACACTGTAATTTGCGGTCATCGCTGGGGGTTGTATTCTAATAGTGCCTTCTAGGAGACTATAGTCAGCAACAGACTCTCATTTAATGCAACAAGTTTATTTTCCAAAGTATATGTCGTTTTTCAAAGTTTTTAAGAGCATTCCCATCTTTGTTTACATCCAAAGGTGAAGTGGCAGAAGCAACATACATGGTAGGGTCACACGTCATTTTGTGGCTGACCCATTTTTTCCATGTATGTCATGCATTCATTGCCGTGAATGCAAATTCAAATCACTCTGCTTAAAGTTAAAGTATTAGAGACTTTTTATTACTTGCTTACTGTTGAATATGTGAACAACGTGCTCTAAGTCAGAAAATTTATCTTTGTGAACTGTGCTCTGCATTGCTCCTGTGAATAAATACTTGCTTTGGCCAAAGCATACAATGCCAGGTGGGAGTCTTTTGCTAGGAAGTTTATCAATCATCCCAGTTGCAAAATTTGATTGCAAACAAAAGGAGAGAGTTTGAGCTTTGATTTATTTAACTTTGCATCTTCAAAAACTTTGTTGACAATCATATGGTGGGTCAATCCTTGAAAAGTCAGAGTATGTTTCAATGTGTCATTTCTTCTTTCTCAAGTTGCACACTCAGCTACTTGAAAATACCTGTCATTTAGACAGCGGTGATTCACCTTTGGCAGCTAGCCCAGCTTCAAATTCTTTTGGTCCATAGACTTAAATGTGGGGCGACTGTCTGCAAGGTACCTAAACTACACGGTCAACGGACTCAAAAACACGGGAACGGACACATGAACACGACTCGCGGACCGGCAAACACCGTCCACTGACTCACAAACACGGGAACGGACTCACAAAACACGATCCACGCACCCAAATACACGGGACACGGACTCATATTCACGAGGAAACACGGTTAACGGACCGCCAAACACGATCCACGCCGATAAAGCATGCAATAAACACGGGACACGGACTCATCGCCTTCCTAGGTCAGCCTCAAGATGGCGTTGATCTGGTTAGCGATCAGCGCTCTCTTGAGGCTTGCGGACGAGGATGCTTCCCAAGTCGCTAGTCTCACTGTCAAAATTAAGATTTGATATTACAAACAGGTTTGGAAAGTCAATAAATTGCAGAACGAATAATTAGTTTCAATAATGTTTATTGTTTCTAAATCACAACAATTACATCACAGTACAGACAAAAATAACATCAAAAATATATTTAATCTCGCACCCATTACACAGCTGTCAACGCTGAAGTTGACATTTTGTCCGTTGACCGTGTTTGGCGGTCCGTTAACCGTGTTTCCTCGTGAATATGAGTCCGTGTCCCGTGTATTTGGGTGCGTGGATCGTGTTTTGTGAGTCCGTTCCCGTGTTTGTGAGTCAGTGGACGGTGTTTGCCGGTCCGTGAGTCGTGTTCATGCGTCCGTTCCCGTGTTTTTGAGTCCGTTGACCGTGTAGTTTAGGTACCTTGGTCTGGCTCAGGTGAAGTGCCCATCTCTGGGTTAAGCGCCCGTTTCTGGCCTAAAGATGTATTTGCGCACTCCTAACTATGCTAATGTATAGCAGGAACTAAGCAACAATGCTGTTTTAACATAAATTTAGCTAAAGAAAGTGCTGTTGTATTCATTGACAACTTGTACATATAAAAACAAAAAGTATGCAAATTGGTGACCTTTGCACTAATGACGTACATCGTGCGTTCACATAGCCGGCATCATGAAATGTTATTCCCAACACCCCGTCACGGTACTCACTGGACTAACTTGAATGATTTACGGCATATCATTTTTGACAAAAAACATGTTCTTGAAAACATTTGGCAATTTTCAACATACTTCATATTCACATCGTAGCTGGGCTCGCCATTTTAGCTGCAAATGTTTATGGTAATATCAATTTTTGAAAATGTGTATTAGTAGGATAGTTTGGAAATGTGTTTTGGTAGGATAACATATCTTGTTAGTGTGTTGAGGAAAACTAACCAATTTGTGTATTGGGACATATCTTTACAATAAGGACAATTATCTCTGATTGAGCTGATTCTTTCTTGGGTAATTTAGATTTAAAATTAAAGTCTGGGTTTGACACATTTCCACTGTAGGATTTCTGGACATGATTTTCTCAATGTGAAAAACTGTAAAAACCTGATAGTTTTGGATGTACTGGTATTAAATCTCCTAGCAACTGTGACAATTCCTTTGTGAATGATTTTATACACTGAATTATGGGCAACTGCCTGAGGCCCGTGGACAACCGGCGTTTATCTGCATATACCTGTTTTGTATTTTAGAGTTATTAATTTTACGTTGTGTTGGTTATGTCGGGTTTGTTACTGAGTGTGTTTTAACATACTGTAAGTAAGATTGTGACTGACTTGGTATTTTGTTTGCTTCATAAAACTGGATGCATCTGCAGACTCATTGAATATATTTAGGTATCCAGATTGCTGTTGATAACAAATTACAACTTTGTCACCTTTATTGTCAATACTGGTGCACAAAATCTTGTTAATCACCACAGGGCTTTATAATCCACCCTCCCCAAGATAACTTCTCAAAATTTGATTTTCCATTATTAATTTGCCAGCCTCTTTCACTGTGCAAGGTTTATAGTCCTTTATTACTGGGGCTATGTTGGGACGATGCAGGGGACATAACTCCCCGCTTCCCACTTGAGAAACACCACTGTGTTCTTTCTGTCACTGTTGTTTCTGCTCATGTTTTTTGTGAATAGGCTTCAGTCAGTGGTTTCACAGCATGCCATCTGCTTTGATCCTTCTCTCCCTGGCTCTGTACATACTTCGGGTCCCTATTGTTTGTAAACACCAAACCTTGCGTTGCATAAACTTGGTTCTTTCAAGTCTTACGTTTTTTCCTTCATCGATGTGTGGTGAACTATAGTAGTGTATAACTCAGTCAAACACATCGGAACACTTTCTCAGCGTGCCAATCCCTTTTCGACTAAAATCTGCCTAATGTAAATAGCAGATTGTTTCCATCCAGTTTTGTTTACAAAGATCCAGCAGCAGTGACCACCGACACGTAGGTCGAAAAAAGAAATGTATCATGCTTTTTGAATAATTCCATGTAGCCTTATTAACGTTCTAGACTGGTACATATTTTTGTGCTACATATTCAGTGAGTAAAAACATCTAGTTTATCTTTTCACTTGTGCATTCTCATCTCTTGCAGCTGGAGGGGTGCAATTATTTCTAGGTTTCTGGGGCACTGTCAGCGTCATGTTGCATTAACATTTTTTCCCATCATTTCCAGTTGGGTTATATCAACATTACCAAAGCAGCATATGGTCTTATTATGTAACACTGCAGCAGTCCGTCTAAATCAAAAAGACATCGCGTATTTATTTCAGCATTATCCCGGCTGAATGTTGCTGTGTTTAAGCCTCGGTTACCTGTTGTTAGGCGATCCTAAATGATCACCACTGTGTGGACACAATGTATCCTAATGGATACATGATTCACCACAGGGCTTTATGCTTTGCTCATTTTTAAGAATGGAAAAGGTTCATCCTGTTCACTGACGTAACGTAACCTGAGCTTAATATAAAATGATATTGCAAATTTTATCACAATCAACGCATATTAAAATGATTAATATAAACACTCGCAGATAAAACCAGGTCCCTTTTCCAGTAGAAAATTCATGGCATTCACTATCCGTATATATGTATATATATGTGTGTGTGTCTGTGTGTGAATTTGTGCCTGTATTGTCTTGGATGTTTTTGTATTGTTTCCAAGACCTCCCGACTTAGGAGCTTAAACTATGTCTTATATGTGGTGTTTCTGGTCCAGTATTCTGAGGGGTGGTCACATTGTGGTGCCATCAACGTTGGTAGGTATGGCAGCACACATCGTCCACAGAAAGGCTGGGATTTTGCTGTGTGATAGACACCACCATATAAGCATCTCCATCAGTGATGTCTCCAAGTGAATGGGTGTTAAGTTTCCACTATCTCCCTAAGTGCACTAGATTACCTGCTAGTGTTATCATCCCTTCCTAAGTCAGCAAAGCAACAGTTGTCTGAATGAGTGCGTTCCAAAGTTCATGTTAAGCCAACTACAGGACCCCTTGTTTTTCCTCTCTGTCCTTGTTTGTCATTGACATTGTTTTTGGTATGGACTTTGAACTGTCTGGAGAATTTTGTAAATATTGTCATGTTCAAACCATCTTTCTTTCTAACGTCACTTCGCCATTAAGGAAACTTTGTTTTTCAATACTCCCCTTATTTTTCGTTATTGGTTACCGATAAAATCTCACCAATTTAGGACACAATATGGTTGACAAGTGAAATTTTCTTTTCTGATTTTTTCATTAAAGATACGCATCACCAAATAAGTGCGTTTCTACTTGCAAGATCTGTACTGTAACTACACTAAGGCAATATGTTAAGACATTGTGGGTATTCACAACAGTGTTAGAAGCCTTTAAAATGAGTGAAGTGCTATCATGGCAATTATTTTTGTCCACAATTAATATGATTTAGCCATCCTGTTTGCTAGTGATATCCGAGTTACTGCTTGTTCTCTGATTGAAACTCTAGAAGGCATCCTGTCGGACTGAAGTTGACCTTTGCTGTTGCAAGCGAGTTGGACAACTCCTCAGTTTAATCCACCCTTTCTAGAAGGAGTTGCAACCGCTTGACAGTCTGTGACTTATGCTTACCCTAGGAACTGAAACTCTTCTAAACAGGAGAGTTTCGATGTCGATGGGAAAGTGGCTTGAATTTAGTTAACTTGCCGAACAGGGCAACATTATGCGGGACTTGTCTATGAACCGTTTTGAATGAGTGAGTGCGTGGTGCTTAAACATGTTTGTTACAAATCTTTCATAATTTTTGTGAACTGCAACTTACTGTTCCGCCATTTCACTCTGATCCTTATAATTTGTAGGGATTAGTTTGTCAATTGTATTACTGGTAGGGTCACATTATGTTATTAATGATTGCTCTTTGTACATGTTGTGCTTTGGGCCTCTTTTCTGGAATATACAAACCACTCACACTTCAAGTTGCTTTCTAAATCTACTGCAGTTATTCCTAAGGAAGCATTTTAAATCCAGTCACACTAATCTTTGCTGTTAACTTGATGACTCAAATGTCTCTCCACTAAAAGCTCTTCATATCCTTTCTGGGCAAATATAATATTTAAACGGTTGTTCTGCTGGCCTGGGGACTGTTGACATAGCCAGGGGATTGCAACAGTTTGTTGAAGCACAACTCCCCTTGAGATGGCGCCCCACTGCTAATCTTATCTGGTGCATCTAATACCTGTCTTGATGGCACAATATTTTGAAAAGGGCTTTCCCACACAATGCTGAAGCCCTGCTGTCAGTTTGCTATCCCCTCATTGATATTGAAAAGCCCTGTTTCATGTTTCTCTTATGGAGCTGGCTTCGGGCAAAAGTCAACGTTAGAGCCCCGTGTAATTTGTCTGTCTCCGCTGGTTTTTGTGAATCGAAAAGAGACAACAATACGGCTTTGTCTGGATGACTCCAACGATGAAAGAGAAAAGTCATCCGATTACTTGAATCACAGCAATTCAATTTGAGATTTGAGAGAGTGTATTGAATTCTCTCAAGTTCCTGTACATGCACATATCTACCTGTTGTAAGAGAGGTTTCGTCACAAGATACTTTCAGAACGGATCAAATGCATTTGCCCTCATGACAATAAAATTTTTGATCAACACGGTGGAATATCAATAGTATTCTTTAATTAAAACCTAATTAGTTCTGGACTCGCTTCTAGAATTTTGGTCGTTGTTCAAGTTATACACCTGTGTCCTAAATTTGTTTAGTTGTTTAATTTTGATTTTTTTTCTTGTTAATCATGTGTGCCTGCCCCCAACCCCCCCACCCCCTCCCTCGCCTGCTTGCGTGATACTGGTTAAAGACTTTCTCTGTCTTAATATGCTGAGATATTATCTGAGGTAGCTTTGTTCGTATTTTAGAACGGAATGTGTTGGGCCAAAATTAATATTACTGTGCTCGTCCCGTCCCCCGGTTACTGACCATAGCACTTAAATTGGAGAACTCGGAAATGGCTGTGTTGGCATTAAGGTGTTTATGAGTGTTTTTGAGAAGACTGGAGTGAACACGTACCCAAACAGTCAATGGGACTAACGCTCAGAGAATTACAATGACGTTGGATTTCACATGCTGGAGACATACAAAACAATTTAGTAAAGGGTTTACCATCTATAAAGGAGTGATCGCTGACGGTTGTTCGTTTGTGTGACCCAGCTTTTTACACAGCACATCTTTAAATTTCTCAATGCAGACATTGCACGCGTAATGAGTTGGCCCCACACTGCTTACCCGAGTGCTTTCACGGTTTTTTGTACACTATACATTAACATTAGAATACGCAAGAAGTCAAAAGAACCATTTCGTGTCTCCTTCGGTAGAGAGCAGGAGCACACTAGGTATTTTTCCCAGCCGAATAAGACAAGGTTCTACCAAAACTGACTGGCTAATGGTTTGTCATATGAGCAAAAGTTGCAAACTTGTGAGAGCTAAAATTGTGATGAAATGGGTGCTCATCAAGTCGTTACTTGAGGAAATCTCAATTATATAAATTGCACATAAAGTCGAGCATTTATGCGTAAAACGAATATTTCAAAAATTCGATTGTGGGACAAGGCGAGCATGGCATTGACCTGAACGAGTATGGTAAGCTGGTTTCCCTTTGTGCGACTGACAACATTTTATTTACCATCTTGACCAACTAATTTCTCAGTTGGTAAAAACGAAATATTTGTACAGCAAAACAAGGAGCTTGCCAACAATGAAACGTGTTCTTCGTCCACCGAAAACCAAAAGCATCTTGAGGATGGCCTTGCAAAAATGTGAAATTCCATTGACTATCGGTTATTTGATGTGATGGCCCCTGATTGTTTCTCAAGTGGTCTCCCTTTACAATGACACCTTATGATCTAGTCGAAAGCACACCTTGACATCCCTGGGACTCCCGACAAGCCTCAGGTGCTATTCAAAAGATGACAGTTGGCCACAAATGATAGTTCAGATCTATTCACGTGAAGATTTCCCTCTTGAAATTCACTAGGTCCAGTCAGGCTGATATAATAATATGGTTGGTATCTTTGGTTGGAGTGCTGTGCTCCAAGGCTACCCTGTCAAGCCATTATAAGCGCCTGTTACTGCATTTATTTCTGGTCTGCTTGTTAGTCAATAGCAAACCTCTGCTGACTTAGCTTTGAAATCAAGTTGTATCAAATTTTTGATATCCATCAACTAACTGCAGTATTTTGTGTGGTTTGATTAGGTGCTGTTCTGTGAGCTGTTTTGTCAGGGCGTTCCACAAATGGGTCCACAATTCAGACACCTGTATCTTTTTCCATTCCACTCCAGCATTTTTTTTTCTTTGGCTTTGTTAGTTTTTAGCAGTTGAATCATATGTTTTTTCATCCAATGTTCAACAAGCAAACAGTCTGTCCCACTCACAGACAAGCAGTGTTTACTTTGCTTTTTACTTTACCTGTTTACCTGCTCAGTGCAGTGAAGGGTGGTCCCTTGTGCTGTCCAGGATGTTTCTCCACTAAACAATCAACCCTCCCTCATTAGTGTCTACCTCATTGTTGTTCAAGTCAGTGGTAGAATAACACTGATAAAGGTTTCCATTACAATCAATATGTCCTCTTGATGTATCAGGGGTCTTTTCGATGAAGCCGTGGTCACAAGAGAGCACTGGGCACTTGCCAATTGTTTTGTCTTCTGCAGGCACCCAGGCACCCCCTGTGTCTGGCACTCCTGGTTGTGAAAACTGCCCAGCACACTTTGTGCTGCAGGAGTCCAGTTACAATAATACTTGTAAAAAACCCTGAAAATTAATTTTCCCAATTGGAACTTTTCCTGGATTTGTAAAACTGGGCTCATGTTGGGTTAATGGTGTCTGTGTGCCTATAGTAGTATACCTCAATTGGTTTAAAGACATATCTCTTTGTTTTTAGAAATAAATGACCACAAATGTGGAACTAAGACTAAGTGGGAGATGCTGAGGTCTCACCGTTAATTTCTCCTCAACCTGTGTTTAACCTTGCTGGCTTCGTCAACTTTGAAGTCCGGTAATCTGATCATCTTTGCGATGGGGCCAACCCACAAGTTATGAATGAATTGTCTAGCTCGCGCTTGCAACGGCACCTGTGATTGGACATCAGGTGTGTTGATTGAAAGCTGATTGTTTGGTCGGTTAATATTGATATTGGACTGTTTGTCTTTCTGTTTATCCCAGTCCACGGGTGGGAACTGCTCAACGATTCTTATCGTCCATGAAAGCCTTTCGTGCAATTCTCATTTTGTTGACAGGAAGTGTACCGTCCTTATTGGCATTATGGGCAGATTTATTCATCGTAATCTATGCTAGCTGATAATGTGGCTATTATTCAGCCTTGGTCTCTCTGTTGATTCTACCTGAATGGAGGGGTTGATTATTTTGTTAACTAACAATCTTTGGCTTACTAAAATCATATACCTGCCTGTCTCATAAATGGAGGGTTTCTGCTTAGTTGTTATTATTTCTAGACCTGATAAGTCATCCGTCTAATAATCGAAGCGTCAATGGAATCGCATGTTGTGTTGAAAGAACTTTGAAAAACAATTATTCGTCATTTAATTCTTCCTTGTAAAAACACCAACCTTATCTCAGAATGCGCTCAGTCAATGATTTTGTAATTTTCAGCCCGAGTTGTTGTTCTGTTTTTCACCTTCTCTGTTCCTTTTTGCCTTACAATATTATCAGCAGCTTGTCCAACCCCCTTGTGTGCAATCTGATAGAGGGACTGGTCATCCTATTCAGGTGTGTACACTCTGTTGAGCCCAGTGTTGTTTACAATGGAAGAATATCATCTGTGAGTGATGGCTGGATGAACATCAAAAAGCATTTGTGGTCTGAATGGCTCTAAGATAAATTGGGGGGGAGCTTTCACTATAGGAATGTCTCCAGTATGAATGTGATCAAAGATGAGCATCTTCTGGCCACTCCCAGGCATACAAAGTACCTCATCTATGCCCTAATCTGACCAACCCCAGGCAGACACAGTACCCCCCCCCCNCCCATCCGTGCCTTAGTAGTCCCCAACTAGTTTATGTTCGAGCCATGTAAAGGTGGACAAACGTGTAAACTGAGGACATCAAAGTGATTTGTCATTTTAAAGTGAGATTTCGTAAAATTTGGGCTAATGCTCGTTCCAATCTAGGAAGCTTAACAAGTATTGGGTTCACTGCTCAGTTGTCCCCAGAGTTAAGCACTGTGTGTTAAGTATTGCCTATCAATATTCACACCATTGACTTTCTAATTGTCAATAAATTACTTCGCTACCCTGCCAAGCTGCCAATAGGTGATTGACGGTTGCACTTCTCTGGTGAGACAAATTGACACAAAATCAATGCAACTGTTTTGATTTTGTTATTAATACTATGTGCAGTCCCAGTCTGTTCTATACTGTATCTGTGCATTTGGTGCAGTGTGTGATGTTTCTCTTTCTGGTATCAGACTTGAAAAATTAGGAGAGACACATTCTGTTTCTTAGTATATGCCTGCACGCCATGAGGTAGTCACACAAGGAAAACACTTTGAAACTTTATCTGGTGTCGTTTTCAAAAAAATTGATGAAATTTACAAACAAAAATTTCAGTCTGATTTTTGTATTGATGTTTTTTGTTTAGTTTACGTCTGGGTTTTCACCATAAGTCCGTCAAAGCCCAACACAAAAGTTATTTAATTATTTCGAAAACTTTTATAATGTTTTGGATAATTTATCATTTCAGTAAGAGGGTTGTTTTTGATAAACCACCTGTTAAAGCTGTAAAAAGAGTGTGAATGCTTATACTGGTGAAAAGCTGTTCTCAAGCCGAGCAACTGAAGTGGACAAAATCGGCCTCGATGAGCTTTAATTTCAGGATTTGGCGTAGTTAAACGTTCATTGTGTTACCTAGCACCTAGTTGTCAAACAAGAAATGACAAAATGTTCTCACGTAACCATGGAAACTGCTCAATAATTACGTAGGTAGATTGGGAAATGGAGGCATGCATGCAATAGTTAACGGAATTGCCACCGGGTAAACTGTCTTTGCTACAGACTTGTGTGCGTCACTCCCTGCAGTGAGATGTGGATGTCTCTTCTTCTGATGAAGAGGACACTTTTTCACGTAAACAAGTTTTATCTGTAATTTGATGTTTGCGTTATTGGCAGGTCTGTAACAAACAACATATTGCGTGATGACCAATCTATCCTGGCAAGCTTTACTAAACTTGTTCACAAACTCCACCAAACTCATTTTTCTAGTGTTTTGGCAAGTTTTGCAACGAGACTAAAACGGCACACTGATTGCCCAACTGTTTGGCTGTGTTTGGCAACCCACCTCCACAAAGGCCAAGTTCTTTGGTGGGTCTTTGTGAAATGTGTCCTATGTGTTCTAATGGGGAGACCACAACTTATGTTGATTTTTGAATGAACCCAGCAATAGAACAACCCTCCTTTCAGTTTCTGACATACTCTGTGGGCACATATCGGCACTTGGCATAATTGCTCTTGTTAACTATATAGGTATCACTGTATTGCTTGTCCTGACACTGACGTTAAGTTTGGTTTAAAAAATTGAACATTTCCAGCACAGTTATATGCTTTTGAAAAAAAATGAGTGTTATGTTTTAATGCAATGCATTTTATTTGAAAGAAATGGCGCCCATTTGGGCTCGTTCAGCAGATAAATTCTTACGTTGTGATCTTTGATCCAACGCAAGCTGTAGATTTGCATAATTTTACACAATCTTGAAGTTGTTATAATAAAAGTGGATTTTTCGTGTTCCTGGGTGTATCTTTTGTAACTTTGGATCAAGTTCATTCTTTGCAGAGAACAATGAAGTCCTTCAAAAATAGGATCTGAGCAGTTAAATCCCCATTTTGAATACGCGCTGTTTCCAGCAAAGGATTGTTTAAGTGTCTAGTGTGCAGTCGATGGATAGCTTTAATGTCTGCGTTGTGTCAATGAGTAATATTATCGTTAGACGTTTGATTTCTTCTCTGTCAATGAGTTGGTTTAAGTTTGTGACAGGTTATTTGTTGAGGTTTCATTGAGCCACCTTGAACTGGGAAACGTGAGACTATGTAACCAATGGATTTACATTTGAAAGAATTCAGCCAACCTTATTCAATATAATGTAGTTTTACCAAACATTACCGGTGAACTTTTTGCAATAACACGATGTACAATACTCCTATTGAAGCTCAGCTCGCCCCGAGCTTGAATTACATCCAATAAATTGCGAATAATTTATTCTGTGCTCCTTGAGGTTATATTTTCTGTTGTGAGTCAAGACACACATTGTTGGCACCGGTGTCTAAAACAAAAAATCTATTCACCATCGAGATCCTTTCTGTCAGATTGTATCAGCTTGTGAAATTGAAAGGATCCGGTCAACCATCAATATCATAATTAAAAGTTTCATTTTGCTATGATTGCGCTTTAATAGAGTAAGCAAAATAATGTAGGTGTATGTTTTAGTACATTACGATGGTCGTTGCTTCAAGTCTATCGGTATCTCATTCATTTTCTTTGCTAACCATCACCACCTTCTTTCGACTGTCCCACACAGAAGCTTAGAAGTGGTCCGCTGCGGCTTGTCTGCGGTTTAGTGGTCCCCTCGGTCTGTATACATAGGAATGGTCGGAGGGAATAACAA
Source organism: Phoronis australis (assembly GCA_002633005.1). Taxonomy (NCBI): domain Eukaryota; kingdom Metazoa; phylum Phoronida; family Phoronidae; genus Phoronis; species Phoronis australis. The sequence continues at coordinate 194,289 of NMRA01000273.1, forward strand.
TCGCAGTAGACAAACAGGCTAACAGGTAACAAACAATGTGAAATGGTGAATAAACACTCCAGTCAAAGAACCACTTGTGGCAAAAGAAAACAAACACATCGTTGGTGTACTCTGGGTGAAAAATCGATTGAGTCAACAAGGTGGGCAGTCTTAGCTAATTCTTTATTGGTGGATAGATCGTCCTAGGTAAACAAAAAGTCGTCTTCCAAAAACATGTCAGGATTTATTTTTCGGAAGATGAGTCCTGTACGTTGTCTGGGAAAACATACCTCCCAAATCACTTTGTTCAGTCAGGGCTCATGCAAAGAAATGAGTTATAACTGTTTGTTGAGTCTTTGAATTTTTAAATCTCTTGGACCCCGCTGTCAAAATGAGGTCTTTGCCCTTCTTGTTTTCTTGAATGGAGCTGAATGATTTCATTCATGCCTCAAGATTTCCAACGTACATATTAATTTTCTTATCAATTGCCTATCTACCGTCTCGCGTACTTAAAATCTTTCAAATTGAATTCTTCGGTAGCACAGTTATCCAGATATGTGTCTCTTATCATGACAGTGTGATTCAGGCGAAAGTCTTCTATGTTTGGCCCTACTAATTTGTAGATTAACCTTTTAAGATTTTTATTTTTTGTTTCTTTATGGAGGTGAACACCACAAACTAAGTATCTAAAATCTCACTTGGATGTGGCTTAAATTTTCTTGTGCAACACATGAACTCTTGGTGGATCATAGAGCGCCATCTTTGATTGTGGATTGTCTCCCCTGTTTTAAGTGTCCTTTGGACATATTTGCCTGTGGCTGCAGAACAGATAAGATACAGTGTATCTTCGCTAGAAAACACTCAAACTTAGATCATCTGACATGCTCTTCAGCTATTGGTGTACCGAGATAGGAACATTTGCGAAATATGAATCAACATAAGGTCTTGATAAAAACAACCTGTTGACACTTGCTGGTCTTATCGTTGGTGTGCAAGACCTGTAAACCATGAGATACCAGCGGAGGTGTCTACACTAGATAACAGGATCGGGGAGTTTCAGCTTGGCTCAAGTCACCAGCACTCAGTCCTTGGGCTCTTAACTTTGCATGTAACACGATCAGAGTTGGGGAACACTTTTTGAGTATGTAAAACTAGCTGTTTGCTTGTGATGTAAATGATGCAGTAGTTTCTTAGAAGCAAACCATTGTTAATGAAAACACTGTAGCGGTTTTCTTATATTTAGATTAAATTTGGCCCCGTTGATCATTTGGGAACAGTGAGCTCAATTTGTTGACAAAATGTGATGACCAAAACAGCATCTTACCCGAATGACCCGCTTTGTGACGTCAGCAAATACACCCACCAGGAAAGTCCTTCCAACTATAAATAGATCAGCTGATTTGCCTGTACCCTCCTGTGCCAGGGGCTGTTGTCAGTGACAGAAGTTCTTGGAATGCAGCCTGCTCCACCAGTTGTTTACAGTACATGGTGCTTGTGTAAAATTAAAAAATATCACATCTGCCTGCTGTCCTGTGGCGACAAAATGTCTGACATTACTAGTGCTGCACACTAACCACTGATCCATACTGTGTCAGGGCAGTTGTGATTTTAATAAAAGTGTCACGTTTGTTCGTCTAACCGATTAGATTAGGAATCACTGAGTTTGTTTGCATGAAGTGTGGGGAACAGCTGTTTTTTCAAGCTTCGCTTCCTAAATGAAATGTGAATAGTTTTTGCAACACTGCCCAAATGGCTTTTCCCTGCTGAATCAACAAGTGGAAATTCCTGGTTCAGTGGACAGCTCTGTTTGAGCTTTTTACTGCTCAATTTCAAAAAGATTACCATTTAAGAATCATTGGAAATGGTTTGCAAACTACCACTATTGCCTGAGTCAATTCGATCTCAATTTGACCTGTGAACCTTCAGCAGACTGAGCTGATGGGTTTAATGACACTTTCACTTCTTCTCTTGGCTATTTTTGAAATCTAAGCAAAATGTTGTTAAAGAATTCAAAATCAGAAAGGATAACGGAGCAGATTAGGACATTTTTTTGCAATTCATGGAGATAATCCTTTGATGCTCACTTCGTCATTCCTACATGCAATTTCACTGTCACGTAGGGGAAACCTCTGGTCTACCACAACTCCATCACAACTCCCCTCGCCTTTCTCACCTTTTCATAAACCGCTAACAACAGAGTTATCACTAGATAGCACTCCAATCTGTGGATTCAATCTCAATATGTGTTATACAGGCTGTTAATACCAGCAACAATTGCTCCACTTGGTGTTGACTCAGCCTTTCACATTGCAGGACAGTGCTGATTCACCAATTTAAAGTAGAGTTGCTTAAAGGCTAGAATTTAATTTTTTAACACCAACAAAATCTAAAAGCAGGTGTGATGCAACAACAGTCTGAAAGCAGCATTAGTCAATCAAAAACTTACAATGAATCGAAATCTTGTTTCTCCCATCCTGGGCTTACATTCTGTAGAAAAGTTGAAAGTAAAGTGAAAATGTCCCGTGTCTCACCCATATGCCATACAGAAATAATTAAAAATCGCGTTTGTTGACTGAAGCAAATTGTTGCGCAAAGCTCAAACAATGTTTTTGTCCCCATGTGGTCTGATATTAAAACACACAATAGGGGTTCTCTGCTCTCTTATACTACCTCTCTGGCACCATTTGGTCAATCAGGTATGCAGTTAAAAATCTTAATGTCTTTTTCATTTCCATCAACGATATTCAGGTGAGATTAAGGTTACTACTTAATCACCAGTTTGGTTAGACTTAGGTGAATAGTAATATTAAATTAGTGGCATAGCTCAGGCTTGGAATTATGAGTCAGACTATTCGTTTATGATTTGTCAGCTATATATTGTGTGTGGGGCTAGTCATTTTATTAAAGATTCTTCACTGCATGTAATTAATACGTTTACCTGGGTATGAGTCATTACAGCAGGTTACCCAGCCACTACCTGTTGATTGGTATTCAGTACATAAATAGGTAGCCTGCTGATGTAGCCACATGTATCAGCACGCTGTCTGACTGTGAATACGTGTCTAATTATATCTCAGTGAGATTTGTCTATGAGCAGATTCAGGATTCCCATAGTAGGAGTCCCCTTGGCTGTTAATGAGGTAGTTGTCACAAGTTTATCAAAGTCTTGATGCCTCCCTAAGTTCACCTACAACGCTGATCGTTTTTTTCCACCCACAAGAAACGTCTAGCAGATATGCTAATGTCATGTGGAACAGGAATTTTTCAATGGAAATTTTTGGAGTGGAGATTATGTTACACAGTTAGGAATTCCGTGAGTTAAGGAGTGGCTATTTTGCAGTCAGCCGTCACAGTTTGGGGTGGGGGTGGGGTTGTATGTCTTTCTCTACATTGTCGTGCTTTAGTACTGATCACGTTCATCGCAAGTCAGTATTTTGTGAGGCGTTTTGTTATCCAGTGCAGTAAGCATGGTTAGTCCTGGAATGAATAGGTTCTTTGCTAATTTTGTTTTTTTACCCAGCATTGATTTACCACTCGAAAGAATTTGTATGGGATAATTGTTTTCCAAGTCCAGTAATGTTTTTGCAAAATCTGGATTGAAAATGTTTTTAATGGTAATTTATAATAGTTATGCATTCATATCCTCACCATATGTGCGGGGAGAGATGAATATTATACTGCGTCATTAATGTACCTAGTCTCAATTAACTAAGGGAGCATAAATCTGTTCACTTCATTCAATACACACACATACCATGGCTTTCTGGCAGCAGTACTAAAATTTGCAGTAGACTGTATTTTATATATTTAAGTGCCGTCACCCTGAGTATTAGTGTAGGTCACCATTCCATAACACTTTACAATAATAGCTCACTGTTGAATACCCTTGTCAGGTATTGCATAATTTTTTCATATTATGATACTCCACTATTATGTTCACAAAATTATAAACTGCGATAATGGCCTGGGACAGGAAAAATTAAATGCTTTTATCGCTTGCAACCCCATTGACATATCTGTTTACTAGTAAAAACTGTGTGTTGGCTCTATTTTTACTCCATTCCCCTGATTGACAGCTGTGTTTAATGTATACATTATCGTTGGGGGAGATTCGGTAATAAACATTACAGGTGTTTTTTATACTCTTGTTGGCAAGTTTTAATTGACTAAAAGTTGTGATTAATTGGTGACATTATCGAGTTTACTACAAAATTTAAATTCTTACAATCTGGGGCCACGTCATTATGTAGAGAGGACTGAACTAATGTCTTAATAAGTACAAAGTTACTTAAAAATGAGACCAAGAGACTGTACCTGCTCGAACACATGAATTTTTAAATTTTTTGTGCAAAGCTATTGAACAGTGATACTTAGGTAGTGTTTGTGCTGGAGGAACCTTGCCTGTACAAAACATTAACAAGGATAACTGGGTGATTTATGTTTGTTACTGAAAAACCTGGAAATGCCAAAAACAGTAAAGCAGTTTTTGTATAAAGGAAACATGTACAAAATAAAAAAGATTGGAACCACTAATGGGGACCTCATGGACAAAGACGTCTGATAAAACTAGAATTCATGCCCGCATTCAAATGTGCTTTGCAGCAATCATTCGCAGATATTACTATGATGCTTATAGCTAGTTTTGTATGAAAAAATAACTTGTGAAAAACATTTTCCAAGTTTAAATTTTTCGTTTTAGCTGTCTTCCGGGATTTGCCTTGGAAGCAAAATGAAGCATCTGTTTAGAGACTGGCAAATGGGAAATATTTTGTGATGTGTGCCAGCTCCATGTTTAGAGTCTTTTCCCTTTCTGATGAAAAACGGAATGGAACTGTGTGTCAGTGTGTTTATGTTGAAAACTGCTTGAAACATTCATCACACTGGTTGTTTGGTATATCTCTGTTTGGTGTGCATGACTGAGAAAACCGTTTGGCAGTTGTTTTAGCTGAAGTGAAGGAGTAGACTTGTTTCTGGAAGAATTACACTTATCTAGCCATGGTATGCAGAGTTTGTCAGATATTCTGTCTATTCACGACACTACTCCTTCCAAGAAGTCATGTTTTGCTAGAAACAACCTTTCTGGGACTCTATGCATACTGGTAGTCGTTTTTAGTTATTCCAGTTTTTGTTGAAGTCTGATGGAATTTTCTCAAAAAATGCATTCTCCTGCCAGAGGCCTACAAGACCATTTCTAGACACCTAATTCTAAAGTTCATTCATCGAAACTATGTTGAGTGGATTGGAGCCAAAAAGTTCACTGGTTTTGTTCTTGGATTGTGACTTTACCTTAGTACACAGGTTTTCTATCTCCTGTCCATGTTCACAGCAAGGTTTAGTAAACACTGAGATTGTTTAGTGACTATAATTTGTTAGCCTTGAAGGTGCAGCTTTGGATACCCTGTAAGCAATTGAACTGGTTATGAGTAACAAACTGATTGGCTCTGGCATGAACCAAATTGGCTTAAAGTTATCAACTTATCTCTACTACAAATTCTTAACTGAAATGTGGTTGAAATTCACTTTACGTATCTTTGCCACATATCGTTACCACACAGAAAAATATGCACTCGTGACTGTGATACCTGTATGGTTTTGTACAATGAACAAGTGCAGGAAGGAATTGACGGTAAATCATTTGCTATTGGATCATTCTGAACATTATAGTTAGTATCTTGCAAGTTCAACCAGGTTTTCAAAAAGAACATGTTCTCATGTCGCGGCAAAAATTCATGAAATTTGATAGAAAAACATTAGGTAAAATTGCCTGTTTTTCGATTTTCAGAAGTTTACCCATGGCTTCACATGACTGAAAAGTAACAAGTGTTGTTTGCTTACAGCTATAATGCAGGTATAAACTGTGGGGCAATTTGTAACTTCCTGAAAACTTATTTTTATTATTTTAACATTCATTTACCCTCCATATGGTGTCCTCAGCTGAAGACTTTTCTCCCTACTTTGTTTTGCGACAGTTGCCTCGGTGACTGCATTGCTGTTAATTAATCCACTCACATAGCAATTAATGAGTTTCTATATTAGTTATTGTAATTTCAAAGAAATCTGTTGTTTGTGTACTATTGATTTGGTCGCAACAGGTAAAGACTGCTAAATCTGTTCATACGTCACCACACTAGGTGCAGCTTGCCAATGAGTCATGCAGTGTATTTTAGGAGGCGCACTCACTGCTTCCGTTTTTCTTTTCAAAATGTGATTTGCCAACATGCAATTTAGTTTTAGCGTTTTTTTTTTGTTTTTTTTTGCAAATTAAAGCATTCTTGCACTATTCATCTTTTATTCACAAAAAATAACCGCAAAGTTGTCATTTGCTAACTAACATGCTACAGATGTGTTATGACTGATTCACAGTACTAAACTCTGCTTGTAGTGAACTAGAATTTTCTAAATATTTGTTTGAGAAACATCATGTATGGAAATTCCACCTTTTGCCATGATGTGCCTGCAGAGTGCTGCTGTGATAGGTTAGAGCTTAATGGCTGTGTGGTCGCAGTTAAGTTTGTCAATTAGAGATAGAAATAATTGCTAAATTAGACATTTGCTGTCTATTTCAAAGGCTTAACTCATAGCTACAAATTCTCCCAAATGCTGTGGTCACAGTTGCACTGTAGTTGCCATGCTAACGTCAGCAGCAGCGTATAGTCTTAAAAATTATTTTGTTGAAAACTTAGACGCATCACCAAATGAGATTTAAAAAGTATTCACAGAGGCTTCAAATTTCTCTTGTGTGTTTTGTCACAGCCCACGCATTTATCAGATGCTAAGCAGTTCTGAATCCGGTCAATAAAAAGTGAATTCTTTTTGACAGGTTTGACTGATTAAAGTCATTGAATTGTCATGGAGTGTGTAAACTCATGCCAGTGCAGCAGGAAGTTGCAGGGCACAGTTCTGAGTAAACACCCCACCTGGATGATGTCATCAAGCACTGTCTCGGGTTAATTAGTGTTAATCCTTAATCACACCTGTGGAATGAGTGGATGATTACCTGTTAACCACAGCTGACAATTTGTTTAAGCCTGTTTCCATGAAAAATGTTTCATGATCAGCCAGCTGACACATTGTTTTTATTACCTTTATGAATAATTCATGCAGTGTCAGTGTTTCTGTGGTTTGTTGTGGTTCTAGTACATTGCACTTTTATACCTGTGCTTGGTGACGCTGTGGTTTGACCGGTCATACTGCGGTATTATCGGGGGTATTAATAAGTCATAATGCCACACAAAAGACAAGTGTAGGAAATGCCTGAATAATTTATGATTTTGTCTAGTAAGTATAATGGTAAAAATAAACATAATTTGTTAATTAGAATTTGATCCATTCAAAACCACGGATTTGTCAACATTGCAACAGTTTCTACAGTATAGAGTGGTTATTTTGGTCAAAGTAATTACCAACATTTTCGTTTTTAAATTTTTGAAATTCTAGCTGTCTTGCTACAAATAATTAGTTTTCATTGAATGCCAACTCAAACCTCCAGCAAAATTGACGCTTGGTACCTTCACATTACTGGTGTTTTTGGTACAAGTGAAAGTGCTAGCGAAAATGCTAGCATGGAAGTCAGTTTGTGAACGGGATATGAAGTGTGTGTGATGGGAACCACGACTTGGATAGTGAAAAATTTACCATTGGGCGGAGTGGTAGTCAAATCCTGCACTACCCACAATTTCGCACCTACCTGGCTGGTTACGGGCACGAATTACCTGCAATAGTTATGTCATTCTAACTCCCAACTTTCTGTTCCTCATCCTTGATTGCTTTATGTTTCTGGGTCATTATTTTACAATTTGTCAGTTGAGTTATCTGTATCGTCAGGTGCTGACACTGGTATTAATTTCCAGCTCAAAATGTCGTTTAATTAAGCGAGGGCTTCATATAGGTCGTGTTATCTATTCTCGAAATCCACCTTTCCCTGATGCGTGATTTTTTTTCAAACAAGTCGATTTACTGAAATTGGCCAATAGCCTTATTGTTTGTCATGTTGATGTCATTTTAAAAAGTTAATTTTCCAGTTTACATCCCCTTTTATGGAATACTTGACATTTCATTGACCCTAGCCATGACATGACTGTGTTGTTATGTGCTGTCTACCTTTTATGTGCACAATTGACACCATTTCTGTTGTAAAGCATAGACGATTTTGATACGCATGTTCATCCAAACAGTTCTGTGATTTACATTGCTTCATTTTCAAGTTATTCGTTTTTGGTATAACAATGACCAAGCCATTTTCAGTGTCCCTTCTTAAACGTAATTAACGTGGGTTTTGTTCAATCCACCACACTCAGGTTTATTTTTGTATTTGTGAAAACAATCACACAACGTGAGGTGAGTCCAAATTCAAGCACAGAAGCAACATTAGGCAACTGATGATTCACAAGGTGATACCAGGAGTCCTTTCTGTATACATGGCTCCATGCAGGTAGTCTGGGACCTGCCTCTAGGCTCGTGAACTGCTTTCTGTTTTCAGTGTGTTCTGATGAGGGGAAAGCAATCATTTTTAGTGTTGACTTTAGTAAAAATACAGATGTGTGTTTGTCTTGAAGGGACATTTTAATGTATTAATTGCTTTTCACTCAGCGTGTATTTACCGATACTATCCATGCCACAGCAGAAAGTGACATGAATGACCCTGTAAAAGGATCGCATCTTAGTTTTGCATTTACGCCCATTTACCTAACACTGGTAATCAACACGGACAGGGTTCTTCACGCGTAGCCATCCCTGCATGAAAGTCAGACATTTTTAATGCTTACCGTAGTATATTATAGTTTGAAACTTCTTGCTTCCTCACAAACTTCATTATAGATGTGTTCACTGGATTGAAATTGGCAATAATACGATTATGCGGACCGATGTGGCATTGTGTAATATCCTTATTCTATGTAGATTGAATGTTTTCATGTTTATAATATTAACGTATTCTGCAATCTTTTTTGTGCAGAGAGGTGCTCGTTAATGAACCCTTTGGTGCGTCATATTTATCAACGTTTAATTCCCAAGGCTAAACATTTTTAGTGACACCTTTCCCGTTTTCTCAAGCTGGCGTCAAATCAGAACCAACTCTAACGAAGATTACCAGTCATAGCCAGAGAGACCAGGCTCCAAATTTGACCAGTCGCTCAGCATGCCTTGATTAAACTTTCAACTTTCATGTGATTTCATTGGTCAATTTTCATGTAACATTGGTCATTTGGTCTCACCCATAACCTTCATCCTGCCACCAACAGCCAGGCAAGATGTGGTGACTAGGCCATATTATTGCCAACATGTCCAGTTTGCCCCAGGTGCAAATCTTCATGGTTTGAACTCAGTCATTGCACTTCTTTCTGGATGCAGATTTGATTAGCAGATTTAATTACTTCACCCAGCCATCAAAGGCATGCGAAAATTAGAAACTACAGGGAACTGTGGCAAGACCAACTGTTGATCTCTTCCACCAGTTGTTGGTAGGTTTACTAGGGCCAGTCCATGTGTTGGAGCCATGTGCTAGTGAGAGCCTCTTGTCTCATGGATAATGATGTGAAGCAATTAGAATGCTTCGAACAAAGCACCATTTCTGTGTTAAGGCTCTGTAATATGGATAATTTTCATTACTTTATTTACATGCAGTTGTAAACAGTTGATGGCAGGTAGACAAGACACCACTTGTTGAAACAGAGCAGCTGGTAGTGGTGTCCTGTCTGTTGTCATTAAATCAAATTTGGCATTTAGATTTTTTTCATGAAATAAGGTAAACATTATGTGTTGTCTCTGCCTTGTTATGTTTTATTGGTAAGTTATAAAATCTTACGCTTTAGGGCATAATATATCTGACAAATGAAATTTTATTTTCTTATATTTTCACAGAAGATAAGAAACACCAAGTAAATGGTATAACGTTTTTCATAATCTATACCATAACTACGATCTGGCAATGATTCTGAGGAATTGTGAACATCCACAACAATCTCAGAAGTCTTTGAAAATGAAAAAGAGGCAATTGTTGCAATTATTTTTGTCCAAACTTGGCAAGATTTTGTTGTAGTTGGTTCAGTTAAAGACACTTGCAGATGCTCCCCATTTTGAGCTCCGTTTTTTCCACTGACGATTTCTTTAAAATTCAGACTTCTGTAAGTAACTATTGGTTCATTACCTTCAGTGTCTTGAAGTTTATGTAGAAATGCTGGTCAGATACTTTTTGAAAATATGCTGATGTCAGCATTTTTTCATAGCAAGTAGATTTGCAAGTACAGGTGGCATAGTTAAACACATGTGTGATTTTGTTTGTTACGTTACAGTGCCATTTGTAAATCTGCCACTGTTGAAGGAGTGCAGCCATTAGGGGAACTCAGAGACTGAGCTAATGCTTTCCAATAGCTCTTTGTTAGTACTGGCATAAACAAACTCAGTCATGAATGGAACCTGTTGGTATGCTTCACTTGAAAGGAGCCATCTGTGGTTGGTAATGGAGTGGGGATGGCGTGGTGCCCAGTCAGCTGGGCTGTGGCACTGGGGTTGCTATAATTCCTAAAATATGTGAAAATTGTAATTTTCCATTTTTCAGCGTCTGATTACCACGCTGCAGATGACATCAATTTAAACGTTGTTTTATGACATCTACACAGTACAAACAAAGCTGATATTAGACTAAAGTGTTTTCATCTTTATTTGTGATTGAGAAATTTGGCACAACGAAATTTCACATGCGCGCCATCTTGTGTGCAAAATAGGTGAAGAATTACCGTACTTTGTTTTGGATGTGTGAATTTTGTAGTTGCCAAACAACTTCACATTGGTGGTTAGGTCAAGATTTCCATAAAATTTATGATGGTTTAGGAACTTCAAGTCCTACGATTCACCTAATGTAATTCTGCGTGGTATTTTTTGGGTAGGTGCCATCAAGGGCCATCGAAGAGACAATATGCTGTCAAGTATTTATGGGGGAACCACTGTTTGCTTTCCTTGGATGAAATTAATAGGAAATAGTGTACCAAAACTAACCATTTCAACACACAATACATTTTGTCCAAAATTGATGAGATTTTACTTTATGTTGTATAATTTTAAAGACAGTAATGGTCCAAGTTGTTTTAAGAAAAAAACCTGGATTTGTTGTTCGTCATATTCTATCTGATTTTGTTTAGGTCTCCACACTCACTTACCGACCCACATAAAGCTATTGATCATTACTGTAATTTTGAACAACCTGCATTTTTTTCATTGTGAGTCATCCGACTTATTGACGTATCCAGAATTCGCTCAAATCAAGGAAGTCGGTATTACTGTGACACAGTTATGAAAAATGTGATTAATGACGTGACCTCCCTCTCTGTTTAGTTATGTGTCTGAAACTCCATTTGTAGATTATGGTAATTCATCGTGGGAAGAGAGAAGTGTAATTTGTTATCAAATTACTGTAACAAAATAATTAATGTCCCACCTAGCACTAATTAGGTCAAGCCAAAATTGCAACCTCCAAACTCGAATAAGTCCAGTTAGCGGCAGTTAGTCCCGTCGTTGGAGTAATCGGAGAATTCCATCAGGTTCGCGGTTGATGTGTAGTTACGGAGCTTGACTAGCAGTACAAAACAACACAAATGGTAGCATTCGTTGAGGCTTTTGCTCATGCAGATTTCAAAAAGATTTAACAAGAGATGCCGGAGATATTTCTTTGCTAAGTGAAACATTGAAAACTGGCTGCCACATTGCCATCTTGCATCGGATTTCAACCAAAACTAATGGACTTCGAGATATAAGCGAGGTAGATGTGTGTAAATTTCATAAGATCGAATAAAAATGCCACTATAGCGTGCAAGCAAAGAAACCAACCAAAAACCTTCGTGGATAAGTAAGATTCTTGGAGAAATTGTATTCTACCTTCACCAAGTAACAAACGGATCCACCCCGAAACAACCAAAACGATTGAACGGTTCACAAAGATGGTGCTTCATGCTGCTTTATAAGGCAGTTCTAAGGCGTGTTATGTGTTGCAAAATTCAATGTTAAAAAAATTATGTTTGATGTAATTATATGTATCCGATATCTTATATTTATACTCGATCTTATACTTTATACATTAGATGTTAAAATATTTGTATTCCATAATGAAAACATTTATGTGCGATTGACTTACCGTATTCGCCCTAATAACCGCCCAGGGCACTTAGAAAAGTTCGTTTCAGGGGGGCACTTATTGTAACCCAAGGCGGTTGAAACCCAGTCTCCGAAACGGGTGAAATCGGAAGCTAAGATTCATCATATTTGCGCTCTGTGACATATCTGTAACCTATGACAGACTTTCTACAAAATTGTGGTGCATTGCTATCAAACTTTGTTGTTAAATTACGATCATTTTACAGAAAATTGTCCTGAAATCCCAGGGCGAAAACTCGCCGACTGACTGCCTTGCAATCGTCGATATGGCAACTTGAGTACTTGATTCGCGGTTTTCAAAGAAATTTGGATTCCTGTGGAGGGCAGGAAAGAGACAATACAATCCCGTTGACAAGTACTTGCACTGCGTCTTTTCTGAAAGGCCAGACAATAGTGGGACACATTCCTCGCAAGATCAGCAAAACTTTTGCCTCCGCGCACAATGATCTTTTTCAGAAGTCTCGGATATTATTGATGAATTGAAGACGTTACTGTAGAATTTTAGGACTGTAGGTAAGGCATTTTTCACACGTACACGTTCGTGGGCTGGGCGCTTATTTTAGCAAAGTCTGAAAACGCGAGGGGGGCGCTTATAGGGGCATGGGCAGTTATTAGGGCAAATACGGTACTATATGCTCGAAGTTTCGTTTTATATGTTCAATAATGGAATTATGGGTGTTATGAAATGACGTCCATGATTGGTTCTCGAATTGATTAAATAGCGGCTACCAAAGGAAAGTTGCTTCCTCATTTTTTCGACAGTTTAGCCCAGTTCATCGATATTTGTGAACACGAATTCAGTTCAGGCGATTCAGAGGTGGTGACTGATGCTACGCAACAGATAGATGCCTATTTATAAGCCCTTTAGTCCATTGACGCGCGATTTCATTAGGAACTCGGTTCTGGCCCTGACCAGCCAAAAACAAACTTCCAGCTTCAAGCCCAGGGCGAGTACACAAGTTCCGCTACAGCAGTCGTTACAATTTACCCAGAGTTCCATTATCGAATATAATCGGAATCAACATCGAAAGGAAAACTTGACATTATCGAACACAAATACAAAACAGATTGAATACATATAATAATATCGAACAGAAATTTTCAAAACATTGAATACAATAGTAATGAACATTGAATACATATAATCTTATGAAACATAAATGTTGATAACATTGAATTTTGCAACGTATAACACGCTATACAATTCTACTTCATTTTTGCATGGCTTGTACTGTGCAGTTGATAAAAAACAGCACTTGGTAAAATTTGAGGGAAGGTACGCCAACCTGGGAAAGATTGAAAAATGGTAATGTTGCCAATTGTTTTTGTGCAAAACAAATGACCGTGTTGCCCTTCCAGAACGTATCCAGTGGACCATTCTGAATCTGAAATTGCGAATCACACTCCTCGTTATTTTTTAAAATCCAAATGTGATTTCCTGCCTTGAAGTTACCCCTTCCAATTTGTGTCTGATTTCTGCCATCTAGTCATTCAGACCTTGTTGCTATTACTTAGCATTTAACAACTTTGGTAATTTGGCTTTCACAGCATGCTTGGAGGAGTGGCTCAGTTGGGACTGTATTGGAGCTAATGTATTTAAAGTATTTGGGAACAAGAGACCTGTCTGCTGTGTACCTTGTCAAAGACAAAGAGCCATTGTTCTCAGTAGCTACCTAAACAAGTGAATGGGTGCCCCTGGTAGGTGATGGTTATGTGGGTAGAAAAATAGCAAGCCTCAGATATACATAGGGTCAAATATGGGCATTATCGCTTCAGTCACGTGAGATAAAATAATGAAGAATGCCTGTTCACTACTTGCACACATAGGTGGCGCTACAAAAAGTTTTTGTTGTGCATTGTTGTTTATGACACAACGCCTCGTTTTAGCATCATTTTTTACGACGCAAACGTGAAAGCACTCGTGTTGCAAACATGCAGAACCGTTGTACATTGGACACAACATCTCGTTCTCAAGCGTAATGGCAAATTTGTGCAAAATCAGATCAGCATAAAGCCCTTACAGGCAATTTATTTTTTGAGTTTCGTTTACCACCAAGAGAACACTTTAGGTTGCGGTACACTACAAAAGCCTGCGATGTCGGGATCAAGTGCACATATATTGTTACACTCTTTGAAATTCAGCACCCTGTGCAAATTTGATCTTTACTCTTTGAATTATAACAGTATTAGATAGTTTATTCAGTATTAAGCAACGTTCAAATTCTCTTTTTTGTTTCTGGTGAAAATTATTTTTCTTTTGCTGGAGCAAATTCTGACTTTTTTTGTCGTAAGTCGGAAGAGAACAATGTTAAAAAATTAATTCAAGCTCTCATTCAAGAATTGTTGCAGCAGAATCTAGGCCCTACTTCACACATTGTGGTCACATTAAAGGGAATTTTTTGATTTTACGGGCCAAAAAAGCAACTTTGGCACTTTTGTTCGATGGGATAGATTTGTTAGTTTTGACCAGAGCTATAAAACAACAAAATCCATCGTGTTTTTATAATTTCATTACAAATTGCCAATTCTTGCTGTTGTCTATCAGACATTGACTAAAATCAAGACCACTGTCTTTGCCGTTGAAATACGCTTAAAATGCTCTGCCATTTAACTAGTCAAGATTCAGTTCAGCAGTAGAGCATTAGGCTGAAAATCCGGAGGTAGTGGCTTCAATTTTGTGCTGCGACTCTCTTCAGAAAAATTTTTTCTCTCCAATAATATCCCTTTAACTGCCCTGTTATTTGTTATCAGGGATAATTTTGTAGTGTCTTGCATCATTGGTGAATAAAAAATATCATTCACACACTATGATTGTTAAACTCTGACAATGTTAGTGACTATTAAATCTAATATCCCTGACCAAAACAACAATTTTAGTGACTATTTCAACTAGTTTCCTTGACCAAAACAACAATGTTAGTGATTATCAAAAGTAGAATCCTTTATCAAAACAATAATGTTAGTAACCATTAAAAGTAGTGTCCCAGTCAAAACAACAATGTTAGTGACTATCAAAATTAGTATTCTTGACTAGAACAACACTGGTAGTCACTATCACAATTAGTATCCATGACTAAAACGACAAGTGACTAAGTTCAAGCACATTGTGCAGGAAAATGTGCTGACCTCAACTGACTTAGGTATATGTGTTTGGTTTGTTGTTAAAATCAATCAAGTTAATCATTGGATAACTGAGTTCACAAAAGAAACCTCCCTTCTCTGTCGAATCAAAAAAGACAGAAAACACTAAAGTGATCCATGGGTCCTCTAAATTGGCTCATAGATTTGAGGCCTTTGGGATAATTGGCCCATAGCCAGATTTCTCTAAAATGATCCCCGGGTTATGTTCTAATAATTACCATGTAGTCATCTATTCTGCTGGCACAGTGGAGCCCTTTATCTGTCAGATAAATTAAGAGACATTAGTTAGCAGGGAAATTATCTTAATTTGCTTGCACTTAAAAGCAAACTGGCACCTCTTTGTAGATGTTATTTTGGTCTGTGTGGAACAGTTGGTAGCCAGAGCAGTGTCTGTGACTGTGAGAATGGCTTGTCTCCTTTATAATTAGTTAAGTGGTAGTTAGGATTGGATTATGAGTTATGTCAAGCTCAGTCCTGCTCAGGTATAGTGTAGTTTCAGCCTTTGGTATTGTGACGTACTTGAACTCTTGTTTCACCGTACAAACTCACCTAAGTACTGATTCGCGTAACCTATCTTGTTGGTACTCGTGAAAATCCAAAATCCGTATCTATCAAAAGCAGTGTCCTGAAATCAGCTGCTACTTAGGGAACTTGCCATGACTGTCAGCAAAAATCCAAAGGAAGTCATGTTTAGTGCCCAATTTGCAGACTAAACCTTTTTTGTGGTTTAGTTCATATAGGGTTACGTGAAAAGTGGGGAAGTCATTAAATCTCTGTATAGACTATTTTACACCTGGTCGTCAAGGTATTTGTCCAAAAAAACTAACATGATGGTTTTGCCTTGTTTTTCTATTGATTTTCATTTTGTTATTGCTAAGCCAGTGTAACAGAACTGAAGTAAAACACAAAGGATTCGGATTTACGCATTACAATACTCCTTAATCCTGCGGGTTACTGCGCGTGTTCAACTTAATATCCACCCGGGAAATTTCCAAATTTTCACTTTTGAATTACTCATGCTCGACTTAACACCCACCTCCAATGTCTATTATCGAACTATTACAAAACTTGCTTTTTCTTCTTAAGTTGGTTCAGACCAACAAGGACTCTTAAAGGGGATGTTTCCTTTTAGTGAAAATACAGAGGTCATTTCCCATACACTTAACATTGCTACTATCAGAGCTTCAATGTTGACAGTGTTTAACTGTGAAGTTGAGCATCGCCGGTCCCATCAGCTTCGGTGGTGGTAGCTCATTTTGCATACGTTCAGTGATTTTTTGGAATATTAGGAATCCCACAAATTTGCAGATAAATTTAAACTGAATGCTTATACTGCCAAATTATAAGTATTGGAACAAAATGTTAGCAAATGTTAACCAGTTAACACCCATTGTTGGCAAATGCAGTGACCCCGGTCGATTTTTGTTAGCGTCAAAGTTGAGCGTTCTCAACGCAGCGAAGTGCAATAACTTCGCTGTTGAATCCACCTAAATTACTCCAAAGTAAACTCATGCTGCTAACTTCAACTCAAGGCCAAAGTTAAGTGTTCCCATTATCCAAAACTTTGCTAATAACGAAGCTATCCAAAACTTTGCTAATAACGAAGCTTCAAGTTAGTGGGAGAGGCCTTTTTTAAATACATGCTTCCATGTTAAATACCGTTCCCCTTACACGTTTCTGCTATCTATGGGACCATATAAAGTAACATAAAGGACCCAGCAATAGGTCCTACTCCATAGACAAAACATGATAGCCTTCTCGCTATGGAACAAAGTCTGCAATAGTCTGTTGTGTTTCCCCAAAAGAAGGGAATGTTGAACCAAGATGAGAGTCCTTAGTCGTGCCATTTAGGCTACATTCTGTTGTTCCATGGATGGTACATACCAGATAAGGGTACACTAATTAACACAGAAAAAAACATCTTTACAACATAACCAATGATCTGCATTTTTTAGTTCAGGTAACGTCAAAACTAGCTGCTTTCTCCTATAAATAATTTGCCTATGGAAGGTCATAATACCGAGTGTGTCATTGAAGTGTATTTTTAAGATTCTGCTTGAATGATATTTTTTACACCATATCCACTTATAAGTAATTCAAAACTCAGAAATTGAACTGTGTGCAGGTTGTTGATGGCAGCTTGTTTCAAAGTGCAATAGTAGTTGTTATGGTTTTGCAACAAACATATACTTATAGAATGTTGACATACTGCAAAACCAGGTTGGTGATAAACAAGTTGGTATCAATTGTGGAGTGAATCATTTCAACTGGACTTACTTGATAAACATGTCCTAGATCGTAGATGACCTCCCATCCCCTTTAAAGGGAAGATGGCAACTGCGTCCTGTTAGAGGTCTTTCCTTGCTCGACACCTCACGGTCCATCCTTCTCTTAACAAACGTCTGCTTGGGATGTCAGTATCCGCCAGATGTCACGCTACGCAACAGCTCATACCCAGACACAGTTGCCACCTTCCCTTTGTAGGAGACGGGAGTTCCTCGAAGATCAAAAGGCCTTTTCATATTTGACTTAACTGCGGTCTGAGTGAGCATCAACATAATCGGCAAAGTTAATGGAACCATTCATACTCGTTTCGGTAGCCAATGCACTTCGAAGTAACGGGTAGGTGACACTGTTGTCATCGAAGTTATCACAAGGTAGCGCTGCACGCTAAGATTTTTTTAGTGTGACAATTTGGGAACGTTTACGTGTGCTAATTTACATAAAAGTTATTTTTAATTTGATTGGTGATTATTCGAGCAAAATTTAAGCAACTATTATCAACAGCACTACCTTGTAATTGTTGACGATAACAGTGGCACCTGGTGATAACTTCGATAGAACCAAAGTTGACCAATAATACTCCACTGCAGGGTCTACACTCTGCTCTTAAATCCACCTGTTTATTGCGAAGTTAACTTCGATCCAGGACCGAAGTTAAGCGTTCATACTGACCGCAGCTCCCAAAACATTGACGCATTGACGTTAGTATGAAAGGCCCTAAAGACATTTTTAGTTCACTCCACATTTGATATGCCTGGATGGATCGAAACTTGCATTTCATTAAGGTATTATTAAAGCTAATTTGCATAAGAGGGTCACCGCGAGTTCAGCTGACTCACATGCCCTGTTCACCAACTGCCTAAAACGCTGATATTTTCGCTAGCACTTTTGCTAGTAACAAAAACATCAGTAATGCTAATAGCTAAAAGTGTGGCAGTTTGAGTTACAACTAATCTGCTTGCGTTTTCGCTAGCACTTTAGTAGCCAGATCATGCGCTTCAAAGGACACACATGCTCAAAGGTAAGAGGTTTATCGTCGCATTAGTCAATTTATGGCAGAGAATGAACATGCATCAATTTTCATTTAAAAGCAATTTAGGTGGTGATGAAACAAATTGACTAACGGCGAAAATGACGTCTTTGAGGACTGCTCGGCTATCTGGCTGAACCGCTAGTGTTTTCAGTAGCGGTGGAGATGCTAGTGATGTGGCTAACATTATAGTCTGCGAAACTGCCAAGGCATGTCTCCAGTTGACACACAATCTGGCAGACAAGCGAAATTTTACGGCTTTATATGAAAATTAGTAGCACCAATTACGTGATTTGTGATGTTAAAGTTCTCATCACAGTTTCCGTCAGTTTGAGAAAGTGCTAGCCTTCACAAAAAGTGTTAGAAGCTTACAAAAATGGGAAATGAACTTTTTGGTAATTATTTTGTTACAGAAATTCGTGAGGTTTTAGTGCAAAAAACAGTACCTTATATATTTTCAGTCAATTTGGTTTCATCATTTCCGTATGAACTGGGCGATGTAAATATATTTCCATTGGCGTTAACATTTATTGGCCGATCTCACAAAAGTTTCTTGCCATTTTGCGTAAGTGTCTCTACTTGGCTTACATAACACTCACACCCTGGTTTTCAGGTTCAGTTTAATCTCCTTGGGCAATTTAAGTCATGTGACATTGTTTGCCCCGGGACAATAACCTTGGCTTGTATAGTATAGCTCACGTGACATTTATTGTTTTATGTATTACCCCCCTCCCCCCCACCAATACAGTAAAGGTTTCGTGGCATTGCTTTGTTCCATGCTAACGAGCACTGAAACAATATGACTTACCACCATTTATGATTTTTTCTCAAATTTGGCCAATCAATAGACCCTCTGAACCGTAGTTTCAGTATTTATACAACAGTAGGTATTTAGGAGTGTAACTATTTATTTTTGATTTGATCAGTTGCCTCGCAATTCTCTAATCAGGTCACTGTCTCCTGATTTTTCATGCAAGCTTTGAAAAATTCCTCTTGTGATTGTCGGGTTTTGTTTTGATCAAATACGATCCCTGATCTTTTTTCTTCAGGAGGTGAAAGAGGATCATTTTTAGGAAACAAGATGGCCGCTGCTTCCTGCTGGTTGTTTGAAGATAAGGAGGCCGTCTCCTGTCTGACTACTGATGGTGTCCTGTGATACAGTGTGGTGGTTGTAGCCAACGGAAATGAAATGAAGACATTATGTCATTAGTGAGTAAGAAATCTACGTTGTTTTTCGATATTTAAGCGCAGGGTTTGCTGTCCCTGGGCAAAAATCCAAACAGAGCTCAAACTGATACTCGCACTGTGCGTCATTGTTTTTAGCTCGTTCTTTATGTCAATTAACAGAAGTAACCTTAGTTACCTGTCATTGATGCTAACAAAGCTCAGTTAGGGTGACATGCCAATATTTACTTTTTTTAAAATTTCAAAGACAAATTACTTACTATGAATAATGCAAATTGTACCAACCACCATTGTACAAATCAAGCTAAGTGATAGACTGAAACTTTTTTACTTTTTTAATCTTTAATTTTTTGTCAAATTTGACAAAATCAAAATTCACTGGTACACCATTTTCTATGCTATGTACAATGGAATAACCAATGGCGTTTTCAGTCCATGTGCCTCGATGCTGAATCGGTCGTTACACGTACACTAAAAATTTGTAGTAATGCAGTCTCAAATATGCCGTGGAATCCTTCAGATTTTCCGATGATTGTTAGCCTTCAGAGTCTCCGTTGTTTTTAAGTTGTTGTAGACCCTGTTACATTGTGCCAAAGGAATAAATAGTTAGAGGTAGATCAGAAGAGTATGCTAGCCATCAGTGCCAAACAAATAGTCAGAGATAGATCAGGAGAGTACTCTGATCATCAGTACCAAACAAATTCAGTCCTCCTGTAACATAGTTTAAAAAAAGTATTTGAAGGATTCGAACTTCAAAACATTGTTGCTGTGAAAAAAAATTGACCCACCTTGTAGTTGTTACAAGTATTTTAGAGGTTTATGCACGGTTTTCTACAGAAGCATTATTTTGTATCAGAAATCGTCTTTTTTGGTTGTCAAAGTCAAAACAACTCAAGTTCTTTCTGATGAACATGAGCTTCTGTTGGAATTAAGCTCTCTACGAAGAATATGGGATGCTTCACGTGAGGTCTGAACTAATACTATGTGACAAATTAAGCAGAATTTTGTTGCAATGAGAGACTTTCAAACAGCAATGTGGTGACTGGTCAGATGGGTCCGGATATCAGTGACCTCAAGAGAATGAGGAGGCACTTTGTAACTTGTTTAAAACACATCACATCTAATCACATACATTGTAAAAAGATCTTTTCACGAAGGCAAACCGTTCCCCTATGGCATCCGCTGTGAAGACAAAAGTAACTCCTGGTATAGCTAGGCTGTGATGTGAGTCACCGGTCTCATGTGATCAGCCCCCATTGCCTGTTGAAAGTCATATTTAGCCACGCAACCATGAAGGTGAGAGATGTTGAATGTGTCTTGCCTATGATCACTGGGCCGTGACAACACAATTGTTACTTTGTTACATCGCTGCCTATTGTGGCAGTCTATCAAATTGGCATGTCTAGAAAGCCATAGTAGAAAAATTTCAGGACACATATTTTTTCTACGCAAGATTTAAAAACAGGCCAAAACATTAAATGTAATCTGCAGGACCATAAAAAATACCTCAAAACCAGAATTTTTACTTATATATTAATTAAAAACAGTACAAAACATTATTTTCGTGTCGCTAGACCAAAAAACATTAAAAGACAAAAATTTATCACACCAAGACCAAAAAAATTAGCACGTCAGGACCGAAAATTTATGACGCCGCAAAATTTCTTTCCCTGAGGAGATCACGTGACCTTCCGCAGGCATCGGCTCCTCAAAGTAATAACAATAATAACGTGAGTACTAGGTACACGAGGGCTAAGCGTTCAACTATGTCTCATTGACGACAGTCATATTTTCGTGACAATGAGGTTGAATTTCTGTCGCCTCTTCTACGCTTTTTTAGGCCAATAGGCACATTAGAATTGTTTACGACTCAGTATTACAGAAACACAGCAGATCGTCATTGTCGGATAGCAGATATCACGTGGCCTTCTGGCATGAAAATTTACTCTCCTGGCGTGATAAATTTTCAGTCTTGGCGTGATAAATTTATGATCCTGACGTGATAAATTTATGATCCTGACGTGATAAATTTATGATCCTGACGTGATAAATTTTTGTTCCTTCAACACACATTAGCATTTTCTCAAGGGTTTATTTTACCCATATATGATGAGCTCGTTCTAATCTTGCTGCGCCCACAGTCAACAGGAGCAATTAGGCAGAGCTGTTGCTGTGAACTTAATGTGACTTCTATGTGCACCCCTAGTTGCTCATTAACCATAAATAATTATTTACCGTTTCACTGCAACTAGATTGTAACACTTAAAGGAACAGTTTGCTAGAATGATGGTAGTTTAAGTCACTGTCAATGTGATGGTACATTTCCTGTTGCATAAGTATTTTGCTGCAACGATTCTCTCTTGCTTGACCTCATCACCACCCCCAATTTATACGATCAAGATTTCGTTGAAAGTCTCTCTGTAAGNTTAGCTACGCAACCATGAAGGTGAGAGATGTTGAATGTGTCTTGCCTATGATCAATGGGCCGTGACAACATCATTGTTACTTTGTTACATCGCTGCTTATTGTGCCCTTCAAATTGGCATGTCTAGAAAGCCATAGTAGAAAAAATTCAGGACATATTTTTTCTACGCAAGATTTAAAAACAGGCCAAAACATTAAATGTAATCTGCAGGAGCATAAAAAATACCTCAAAACCAGAATTTTCACTTATATATTAATTAAAAACAGCACAAAACATTAAAAGACAAAAATGTATCACACCAAGACCAAAAAAATTAGCACGTCAGGACCGAAAATTTATGACGCCAGAAAATTTCTTTCCCTGAGGAGATCACGTGACCTTCCACAGGCATTGGCTCCTCAAAGTAATAACGTGAGTACGAGGTACACAAGGGCTAAGCGTTCAACAATGTCTCGTTGACGACAGTCATATTTTCGTGACAGTGAGGTTGAATTTCTGTCGCCTCTTCCACGCTTTTTTTAGACACTTGGACACATTGGAATTGTTTACGACTCAGTATTACAGAAACACAGCAGATCGTCATTGTCGGATAGCAGGTAGTCACGTGGTCTTCTGGCATGAAAATTTACTGTCCTGGCGTGATAAATTTTCAGTCTTGGCGTGATAAATTTATGATCCTGACGTGATAAATTTTTGTTCCTTCAACACACGTTAGCATTTACTCGAGGGTTTATTTTACCCATATATGACGAGCTTGTTCTAATGTTGCTGCACCCACAGTCAACAGGAGCAATTAGGCAGAGCTGTTGTTGTGAACTTGATGTGACTTCTATGTGCACCCCTAGTTGCTCATTAACCATAAATAATTATTTACCGTTTCACTGCAACTAGATTGTAACACTTAAAGGAACAGTTTGCTAGAATGATGGTAGTTTAAGTCACTGTCAATGTGATGGTACATTTCCTGTTGCATAAGTATTTTGCTGCAACGATTCTCTCTTGCTTGACCTCATCACCACCCCCAATTTATACGATCAAGATTTCGTTGAAAGTCTCTCTGTAAGTCTCATGAGAATTTCAGCTCCCAAAACATGTGCTACTCACTTAGTATATTGACAGTTTCAATGACAGCGACAGGGAAATGCCGACTCTCTACTGAAGGAGACCTGTAATGGTTCTCTTGGCTCTAGTTCTTTCTGATATATTTGTCCTTGCATGCAAAAATGTTGAGGTTGTGAGTGAATCAACGGCATGGATTAATGCTCTTCTCAGATCTTTCAAAAGCATTGTTAAAGCCCAATAATCAGCTAGACACCTACCCGATGATTTCTGAGTTTGCCTTGTGGTGGTGCTAATGTGTTCTGTTTAGTTTAGTTGTGCCTCAAGTTCTGTGAACAACATGTGTCACTCCACCTGCCACTTGTCTCTTGGACCGCTAAACTTTACCATCTTGCTGCTTGAAACTCACTTCCTGGGTTCTAATCTCATCTGCAAAACCTCAGACTTCGCATGGGATTCATGTCAAAGTTTTTTTACTGTAAAGTTTTGGGTTGGAGAAAAAGTGTTAAGATTCTATCCACTGACAAGTGTATGGCTGTTTGATCAAATCCAGTGATCTAGTTGCTTGCTCTAGGGCCTGCAACTGCAAGACAAGTTGTTCATACAACCTGTTATTAAGAGGCTTCAGGATGTCTGCATTATGGACTGCCAAGGAAAGTTCTGAGTGTCCTGTCCTGCATGGGGGTCGCAGCACTGAAAAAAGTGGGGGGCAGCCCCCCAGCCCCCCTATGGTGCGCCGCCCATTTCCTGTCATTGCTCATGAAGTCATTTCTCACCAATGCTTCTTTCATTAAATGGGGTGGATTGTACAAAATATAAGTATTGTCCGTGTACAAAAAAGCTGTTATTCATGCTGTTTAAGTTTGGAAATGTTTTTCTTAGTGGTCCATAGTCTGGGACCCTGAGATGAAAAAATTCAAATCAAGACGCCAACTTAAAACTCAGGATTTTTCACTCTTACAAATATGAGATGCTATTCTACACTTGATGGCACAACATGAACGTTTGAGTTCAACGTCAAATATGCTGAATGTGAGCTTGATTTGAGATGAAATTCGAGTTTGGAATCACTAATTGGCTTATTGTCCCTAATGTCAGTAGGGTCATGTAGCATTTTTATCAACATTTAACTAAACGTCCAATCCACTTCTACAGAAAGGGTGGAATTGGAAGAACCCTAGCCAGCCAATTCCTGGCCACCCATGTGAATACAACTGTGATGATTAAGAGTCACCCCTCCTCAGTAGGCTGTGATAAAACTTCAGCTTTCAACAAGTGGTTTTTATCACACTCTATTTTTAACTACCCCTGCCTCTGGCCCTGCATGGCAAGTTTGCCTAGATAACATTTTATTGTTTCTGCAGTCTAGTCAGTCTGCTGTCAGGCCATTCAGTTGACCACAAGTTTGGCCATGTTTCTGCTGAAAATATCAACACAGCTTGTCGTAAAGACAACTGTTGCCAAATGTCAGGCTGTAAACGCTTGCATTTAACTGAAGTAATAGTAAGCTTGAGTGTTTATCCGGTCTTGTCTTTCTTGAAGTTGCCCTGTTATTGACTGCAATAAAACAGCAGCATGGGTGTTTTATCCTTTGCCAGGAAGATTTTAAAGCTGTGAGATGGGCATGTTGTTTTCAGTTCAAAGGAAAACTGCGTTTGATTATTTTGTGCCTATGTTTGTGTGTCCAGCCACCAGAGGCATGGTAATTAATTAAATTATGTTTATCAGTTATGCAATGTATAAAAGAGAGAGGATTTTAGGGCTTTTTGTAAGCAACTGATATTTTCACTGTTACAGTCCAATTTTGCAAAATCATCACATTTACATTGTTCAAGGCATTTTACTTAACTTATCTGTATATGTATTACGGTAACTAATTTCTGCATTTATTTATTCACTTACATGGAGTAAAACTGACATGAGTGGGATCCAAGTGGATAGACAGAGTTTATCAGGATTAGGCAAAATCTGACTTATCTGAAGAACAGAATATGTAATAGATTGACTGGAACAAACAGGCATGGAACTTGTATGAGTTAAGCTAAGGTTTGACTTGTGTGCATGTGAATAAAAAATTTTTACTGATTTTCTTTATTTACTACCTTTCATTTGCTACATTCCTGAGACCTTTCCAGTGATTCAAAAACACAGTGACTGCGGAGTTATACTGTTTCTATGCCACCCTTTTTGCTCAAAGGTTTTATCTTGAGTTTTTGAAAAAGAAGATGTTATTTTAAAGTTTACTACAATCATTGTGGCAAGATTAAGTTTGCCACCCCCGTTTTACAACAACATTCTTTCTAAGTTCAAAACCTTTATATCTGGCAGTTAAGACCATACGTGCTATGCTTCTAATATGGTCTCCCAGAGATGTAGATTAACTTAATTTGCCTCCTAATGAATGTAGGTTAACAGCCAGCAAACACTTTTTGAACGGTGATGAAACTAAGTGGAATTACCAGGACCAGAAGTAAACCCAGAGACTTCCACGCATGGACAGTGCATGCATCATTTTGTGCAGGTTTTAGTTTTGGTCCCGTTTGTTTTGTAAGCAAGTCTTAGCTCTGAGCCCTGTGTGCTGACTGTTACACCCCTGCAATACCACACCGTCCTGAACTGAACTTTTCCTCTTTTTGGAGGAGGGGGTAGAAAAATGCATTATATTATTGGACTGATTCTGGGCTTGAAAGGGATAATGTAGATGGTAGAGTGGCTTAGAATTTTGCTTACTGATTGTAAGCCCTGGGTGTCTTCATACACAATAGGCCTGAATTACAAGGCCAGTGAAAGCAGTTCTTTATGAGCCCAGCTGTTAGTCATACAACTGTCCCAGTTCGACAGCTTAACAAAGGGTTTATGGTTTTGATTGAGAAGATAATTGTTTCGTTACCCCTTATGGATTCTGAATAGTCCAGACCCGAAGGTAATTTTTGTTGTGCCTGGCGTGTTTAGAAAGCAGGTGTAGAGAACTACGTTGCACATAGCCCTGTTCGTCAATGCAAAAGTGAAACCTTTTATCAGCACACGTACGAAGATGATGGGGGGAATTTACGACAAATAGGCCCATGCATAGATATTTGGAAAATGACCTTTTAGAAATGTCAAATGAAACCGAATATTTGGCCGTGTATATTTTTTGGAAATGGGAGGCTTATTTTTGAAAACTAACTCATTAAAACTGTTTTTCATAGTATGCTAACTCAGTTACCAACAAAGTCGCCCAATATGTTAAATTATACTCATTTGATTGAAATTGGATCCTAAAATATGTCTTACAAAAATAAACAAAATTTTACATCAAAACATATTACATATGTATTTTAGAACAGGCCATCAGATTTTCAAAATGTGCTAACAGTTACCAAAAATGCGCGTATGGGTGTGCATATTTTTGAAAGTTACCCGTACAATTGTTTTTACTTCTGCAGTTGTGAAGTTGCAACCTGACAGATATTCTTGTGGGTTAATAATTGTTGTATACAGAGTGATGGTATGCTAACTGTGATCGGGGCTGTTGTCCTGTTGCAATGGTTACAAGACGATATCTCAAGGTGGAAGTCTTGATAAGAACCTACTTTGCCCATGCATGTAAAGGAGTATCCTTGTTGGTGTGGTTACACTAGTGCAATTGAGATTATCACTTCAGCCTTTGACACCAGATAGTCTTTATAAAGTCATCTCCACACTAGGAGTTTCTCTAGAATAACTGAGCCAATCAACAGAATGTTGGCACTACACAATCTATACCTAGCAACAAATGTGGCACAAAAGGATCAGACACCAGTAAGTATGTAACTGAGCAAACATGCAGCTGTTACTTAGTTCCACCTTGTCTGCAGGATTGTGTCCACACTACGACTACCCTGGGGCAGGTTACGTACCCTAGAACAAGCTACCCTACCTCGATAAGGTGGGGTAAGTTGCCCCACGTGTTTCAAGTTGCGCCAGCACAGCAAGCATCCACACTACTATCTAAGATATTGACAACTCGTTGGAGGAATAACTCAAAGTGGGAACTGCTCTTTAGCCTAGATGAGCAGGTGACTGGAAGCATGCCCTCTGGGCATTGCTTGAGTTATCTACATGACAATTCTAGTGCTGGCCACACTAAGGGTTACCCTAGAAGTTACTCCTGGAGCCAGTTGTCACTACGTTTGGTAGTAGTAGTGTGGAGGCTACTTATGTTGGAGTAACATGACACAGGTGTGACAACATAACCCACCTTATCAAGGTGAGGTTATTTGTTCTTGGCTAACTTACCCCAGAACAAGTTGTAACTTGGTTGCAAAGGCAAAAGTAATTATGATGTAATCTCACCAATTTAGATTACAATGTGATTCACACGTGAAATTTTAATTTTTTAATAAATGATCAGTTACACCAAATAAATGCTATATCATTTTAAAGGTCTATGTCATAGTATTCCCCTAGAAATTTTGGTCATTCTCAGCAATGTTCGAAGCTTTTGAAAAATAAAAAAAATAAAAACTTGATTATTTTTGTCGGAAATTAGTGATATTTTAACATACCGGCTGTACACTTGCTCACTTACACACAAACGGGTGTCTGATCATCTTTGCTGCACCATTACATATCTTTTATATGATATAGAGTATGTAGTATGGATGCTTGGTTGAACAGGGCCAAGTTGTACTAGGGCGAGCTGTTTAGGGTAACTCATAGTGTGCACGTGACTTTTTGATATGATACAAATTAACATGGTGCTTGTCTAAGATTCTTCTTGGTTGAACTTCCTCAATAGTGTACATACAGGTTGTTTGTATTTGCACCATGTTACCATTACATCTCATACACAGCTTTTGTCATTGTTATATGGCAAAATACGCAAAATGCAAAATCGCCCATAGATGGTTCTCTAAATAAACTTCAGCTCTTGGGCTGAGCATTATCTATCTGTTATCAGTCGCTTGGTAGATCATGTAAACTGAGTCTTGTGCTAAACACAACAGTACACATTTCCAAAATACAGGTGACAAGTTGACAAAGCTTTGTGAAATTGCAGCTATTGCGCTGAATTCACTGAATTCCCTTACGGTGTACAGATATTGTTACCCTGTCAGTTTGCACTATGTCAAATGCACTATGTCAAATGCACTGTGATGGGTGACAAACAAGTTAGGTTTCAAATTATGATAGCCATTTGCTTGATGTGATAACACAGGCAGATTTGGGAGGGTAGGAACGCCCAATCCCAACATAATCAAATGCTTTCGTGTTCATTTATCCTTGGAAACTCTAGTCACTCAGCTTCTCAGCATCCCAGATCTGCCAGTAGGCTGTTAGTGTAAGGATTGGAGGGTATGTAAATGTCATGTCATAACCACTGGGCTCCCTTATTTTTACCATTGCAATGATCATTCTTGTTGTTATTGTTGCTGGTGCTGATTACACCAGAATCTCTAGGTACCTATTTGTACCTGGCTATAGCTATGATCTAGAAAAATTGTAACTGTTGAATGAAGCAAGCATTCGGAGAAGTCGGAATTACTGATAGACTGGCTTGGCTGTTTTTATAATCAACATTTCGTGATTAGTATTCATGTAGTTCACCGACTGCAGTTGACTGAGCACTGGCAGTGAGCAATCAGTTTTCAAATTATACATTATTATCTTCCATGTTAAAATGGTCACCATTGTTCTCTTATCTTGTCATCACTCCGGCAGGAATTTCAGACAATAATTTGCCAACAGTGACTATCCCTAGATCTGCTGTGAATGTTATAATCATCAAAAACCTGCTTTTTTCAGTTCTTGTTGCTAAGAGGCTTAGATGAATTCATTTGATGAAGTAACATCGCTTAAATTTATTATGGTGTATGGTTTGTTAAATAAATAGGACTTGGGGGCAAGTATACTTTTAAGAATTTTGTTTGTATGTTGTAATGCAAAATTTATGATCTTTCAAAGGGATGGGACACATATGGTGTCATAGGTGGATTTGGGGAGGGGGGGACAATAGACCCAACAAAACTGAATTGAAAAACAGCTCGGCATGCTATTTTTAGGGATACCACAACCATTTACCATTTGGAGGTTGTGGTTGCAACATCCTAAATCTGCCAGTGGCTGATGAGGGGCACTCAATGGACTCTGCTACAGAGAGATATGAAATGTGTGGATGTTTTACCACCTATGGACCTGCACCACTGGAGGGGGTCATGGTCAGGGTTTTGCTAGGGTAAACTGAGAACAGGTGTTACATTGGATCTGCGTAATACTTAATACAGTGTCACTCATAAGCCGCTGCACAAGTTCTTGGTAGATTTGCAGCAGCAATCACCCAGTTCTTAACTTAAAGTCACACTCCCTTTGCCTTCGGCAGTTTTCAATGAAGAAGCCTGAGCTTTTGAGTTAACCCAATTGTTGTTATCAAATTTCTCTTGTGTTTTAAAAAGCCTTGTTTTTGGCTAAAACCATACAGAGATACTTAAAAATTTCTTGTTTAAGGTATGATTTTAAAACTTTGAAACGGTCATGTTTGACACCCATTTTTCGGTTTGTGGGGACAGGGGTACTCAGTTGAGTCAGTTGGACAGGATCTGGATGAGATTTGTTCCACTTGAAAAGACCCCGGGCAGCAGTTACTTCATAACCTTGGTGTGACCAAACTACCAAACTCCAATTACCTCGGATGCCTATGTGAATTTAATTTCATTTTTATAATATCCTTGTTGTTGAAATCTGGTTTCAGGTTCAGATGGCTGTATCGCCGGTAATAGATGAATTTCAGACAGGATTAGATTTGAGCCGATGAGTTTCAAAGGCCTCTACTGCGGCAAGGTGCTGATTTGAAATTCAAATCTCTTCAGGATATGAGTTTTAGATGGCTGCCATCCAGCGTCAGTTAACGCTTGCTGTAGCAGGATTAGGGTAAAAAAATAAGATAAAACTTATCAAGCATGGCTTAAATGTCAACAACCGAACTTAGTACATGTGCCCTGTCAGACTGAAAGTGATGTTAGTGACAAGTGTTTCATTTACTTAAGGCACTTTCCACTAGATGTGGCTTGTAGACTAAAAGGCCTTTCCCACTAACATGGATGCTTCTGTGTTTAGAGGAGTATGGGTCAGTTGAAATGCATAAATTTGGTCTTCCGAAGTTAA
This sequence comes from Phoronis australis, assembly GCA_002633005.1. Taxonomy (NCBI): domain Eukaryota; kingdom Metazoa; phylum Phoronida; family Phoronidae; genus Phoronis; species Phoronis australis. The sequence goes on from NMRA01000273.1 coordinate 224,660, forward strand.
CACCACAAGTTTACTTCGAAATAAAGAAGGTGGATTTAACAGCAGTGTCGACGCGTCTCTATCAAGCTCACCTTCATTTTCCATCGAACTTATCGACTGCAGTCAATGTTGTGACAATGGTAATGGTCATATTATGCCATCTTCCGGCAACTTTGATGATGAAAGCATAACCTAGCGATAACTCCGATGGCTGTTAAGTGTCGAAGCCACAGTAATGGACAAGGAGTTGTCCGTGCTGGGTAGACAATATTCTCGCCTTATGAATACCTATTATCAGCATTCTTTTCTCATGATTCAGATTCAGTTATGTTTTAACCATTACATATTTTCTCATTAACCGTGTATGTTCTCCGTACACGTTTGATACATTCAACCAAACACTTACTGAACAGTGTTGAGCCTGTGCAGCTTGCTATCCCTCAGTCACGAAACAAATAGCGAATAATGTAACAGCCCATTTGTGGTTAGTGAGAGAAGAACTACAGCCATAAAGAACTGAATTATGAGAAAAGGATGCGTTGAGAACATCCGTGTGTTAAGAGAGGCTCTGGTTCTACACCTGCCTAGGGGCCGTTCGAAGTACGTAATTCTTCCTTAGTTTAATACACGATAAGGTGGAACTGGGAAATTTTATTTTATGAAAACTTTTTAATAAAAATAAACAAGAAAAAAAATTTACTTCATTTATTGCACTATTTTATGATTGTGTATATCTGTCGTCAACAGGCAAATGATGGAACTGGACCATTGTTAACAATGCTGTGAGTTATTGAAAATCTGAAAAATGGGTATTTTGGCAATTGTTTTTGTTTGGATTTCAGTTGGTTTAAAACTTATGTACACTGTTATTATAGAATTTTCAATACACTGACGGAGGGTATGTGATGGCACTAAAGTGTTGCATGTAGAATGGTAGAAATAGTCTTGTATGTGTTTTTGAGTGTCTTTCATCAGATTGCTCCAACAAATGGCCCCAACTCCTACTTAATGTTACTGTTTCTATGTAGACTGTACTTCGGGAGCAAGTTTTCGGTTATACCAAATTTGTTAAATGCACGACACTTTTCATTGTTCACAGTCTTTATTCCATTGCGTTCATACTTTCGGAACAAAACTCTACTCTCAACTGAACATGTAGGTAAACCACATTGTAATTACAAGGCGGTAATACCCGACTTTTGAAACAGCAGTGCCATATTGAAATTCACTAACCCGCCTGATGGCGATCAGGTCTTTGGTTGACAAGTGTTCAGCGCCACCTACAGATCCCATGTAACACAGATGGGAGGTTTCAATCTACTGGTATAAACAGCATTTTAACACCTTTGCTTACTATTATAGTGCTGGCAAATTTTCACTGCTCTGCGGTGGGTTGTACCAATGCCTTGGAAACGCAAACCTTTTGAAATGTCAATTGATGAGCTATGACATCCCGCTCCGTACATTTCCCTCTGCGAAGAAGTATCCACGGAATAAGCCAATGGCTGCTGCTGATAAAGCGGGAAAATTTCAATCCCCGTTGGTGTCAAAAAGCTAAAATAAATTAATGAACTTGAACCTAATCAGACAATGGGAGGGACTGACAGGGGAATTAATTGCTGTGCTTTATATTCATGAACCACCATGTAGTAATTGAATTTCTGTTCACTGAATCTGGATCAATCAGATGTCACTTTCCTGCTCTTATTCTAGAGAGCACCAATATGAAAAGTCCTCCCTCTTGGGGTACAACTTTACTTCTGGTGTCTGGTTATTCTCATGCTTCCAGTGGAAATTTGAAAATTCGCAACAACTGTACTGAGGTCGTCGAAAGTGTTGTGAATCAGTAAACGTATTCTAATATTCTAATTGCACATGGCTCATCATAATGATTTCTATCATTAACTTGCTTCAGGTAAAAAAATTATTCGTGTAATCCATAAAAGAAAATGTTTTCTTGGTCCTGGACAAGGTTTTTATGTACCGGTATTTCCTTGGCTGAGACCTTTATCACACCAGTTTGCTAGTTTTGGTTGAGTTTGTGTTTCGTTAAGCGTCTAACAAATCATGGCAACTGTGACCCCTCTTGCCTCCCGCCAAGGTGCGCGTGCTCTAACTAAATATAGTCGACAACAATGGCTCAAAAAATCAATAGGCTTGGTCAGCACTGTAAACAGTTCTAAACAGAGACAGGTGACGCCACGCAGGGGAACCATTCCTCCACACAGGATGTTGGACGGTTCGCATTAGTGGACAGGCTGAAAAACAATTTTTGAATGAACATCGACTTGATCAAATCGCTGTTTTAGCTCGGTGCAGCGTGCGTGCATTATTGTTGGCAATTGGTTCCAAACTCACCACTGATTGTTACTGGCTGGTCTGCGGTCACGGCTGTCTGATGCGTAACTCGATTCGCTGGTATGATGTCTTTTTGTTAATTGCATCAGGTTCCCTGTGGTGCGGGTTTATTAACCTGGTTAACTGAGTTTTGGTCCTTCTGGCAAGGTTTGCCTCATCTAGTGGTCCCGTAATGTGCAATCTGAACACCTAATGAGATTTCTGAAAAACACTCTGCACGCATGTTTGTGGTTTATGGCGCAGCAGCTGAGTTCAGAAAAGATGTTCTCTGTGTTTGTAGCCTTGATTTTAGTTGTAACTTAACAGTTGAGGTGCTTAGCTGTGTGTTGAAAATATCCCCCTTCAGTTTGGTATGACTAACATGTTAGCTTCATGAATTAGTATGAGGCTGCACCCATTGATCAAGTTATTTGTTTGTTTATGACTCAGTTCTCTTCACTTAGAAAAAAATAATTTTATAAAAAATCTGAACAAAGCTATATTCATCTTTCATTATTACTTTATGTGTATCGTAAATCTAAAGTCTTTTGCACCCGATTATGGTTTTCTAGTGGTTATGTGACCTGTTGTTCTAATTACCATAGCTATTCTGTTTATCACAAATACTCACTCATGCATACACAAACTGATAGTGACTATTCAAAAAATAAAACAATAATGGTGGTTCTGTGATTTCTTACTTAGAAATCCATTGTATTTTGGGGTCACTGGCATTCACCTCATTGTTTTTGAGGTTTAATTTGACCAGTTAGGATTTCACAATGGATAAACACCTCAGGTAGTGAGCACCCATTCACTTCTGGCTGCAGTCAATAGATTCACTGACTACTAGCAAAGTTTCTATTCATTCCCAACTTTGTTTATTTACTTTAAGATGTTTTTCTTCTGGGCCTATTACTAACTGAAAGGCCCTTAGATTAATTTTGTTTACTTTCCATCTTTCAGTCGTTGTACATGAAGAATGGGTCCCCTTGTACAAGTACTTCTGGCTATTCAAATCACCTATAATTGCGACATGCAGGAAGGATATTTACTGAAAGGGTGGCGAGACATCAAGACATTTTCACTGGTGAAAAGTGAGACCTGCGGGGGCTTACCTTTGCTCCTTGAACTGTGCATGTCTTCCATAAAATGGTTCCTCAAATATTTGTGCAGGAGATGTGCCTCCTATGAAAGTGTTCAAATTCATGACAAACGGAGACATAGCGTTCAAACTTTTAAGTTGTCTGTGGTTGTTCTGTTCTTTTTTGTTTGTAAATTGTGAGTTATTCTATAAGGTGTTCATATTGTGATGATTTGTTTTTCTTAAATTTTCTCTTGAGTATTGACCTTTGAAATTAGGCTTCACTTGCTCTTGGTGTGAAGGAAATTTATTTATTGACTTGCATAATTGCTTTTACCGATCTTTGGATTTGTGTAAGCATGGTCTACACTGGCACAGTGTACCAAAGATGGGTTGACAGCGAAATCGACATGTTAACCAGCAAAAGCTTGCTTAGGTTTGCCAGTTTTGACAAGTGGCTAAACTCGCCATAACAGTAAAATCCGTGGTCGTGTTTGCAAAAATTTAGGTAGAGTTTGCCAGTGTAGACTAGAATAATAGATATATTTAGTCCAAACTTAGTTTGTAAATACCTGTTGTTGTGATTGACATCCCCCATGCTGAGATTCATGCTGTGCTCAAACCAACACTTGAGACCTGTCAAGAAACTGAAAATTGACATTCCGCTAATTTACCATCACTCTAAATACCAGTTGGAGGGAACTCTTGTAATTTCTAGCATAAGTGGATTGTTTATTTGCTCTTAAAATCACCTTGTTGTTGCTGTAAGGTTTTTACGCGTATTTTTATTTATTTGGGCTTATCTATTTGATATACTCTGAAGCTTTTTTACTGTCAAGAGAAGTCCAAGAAGGTTCACTTGTGTTTATGTTGTGTCCTCAATAGTAGTTTTGTTGTGTATGTTAACAGTACTTCACTGTCTTAGATTTAGATGTGGTAGGTAACTTGAAATGAAACCTGTCCAAGTTCAATGTGTCTCTCTTTCTCAATTGTGATCTCAGGTGATTATAAATAGTGATGTTTACCTCTGAAATCCTCAGTGATAATGCCAACAGGGGCTGATAAACAAATGCAATTTCAACCCAGCTGATAAATCCTCAGACTATTTTAAAATTTCAAGCAAGCAACTAAATCCTTGTGCCAAATTTTGGAATGCTGCTCGTTTACAGGTGCGCCAACCTTGTCACTTCTTCTGTGTCAACAAAAAAATGAAAAATAAGTGTCCCAGTCTTGTGATTGTGGTCGTAAAAAGGTTCAAAACAAAATTCCTTCACATAAGTATAGGTATATTTACGCTTGGGTGGGTTTGAAATGGAATGGTGGGCCAGTAATCAAGCCACTGGTCTCAGAGGGTATTTAGACAAGCTTTGTCAACATCAGTGTCTATTGTCTGTTTCTGAATAGTTACTGGGTTTGTGTGGATGCTATCAGCCCTTGGGGAAATATTGGTTGTCTGTGCCATATTTTACTGTCTGTCTTCTGTGGTCTGATTTAGATCCCAAGCCTTCTGGGCTATTTACACTGCCATATATTCACCAGCAGTTGATTTTACACTCAATTTTGTATCATCACTTTAACCATGTGCTTTTAGAAACACATTTTGCTCTTGAGAATAAATGAATTTTAAGAAATGCGTTGTTATATACCAGTTGAAAATTTAGAGTCACTTGTGTAGGGTTGTAAAATAATACAGGACTGAACATTATTTGGATTTTGTGGGCCATCAAGGGGGCGGTAGTTATCTACATTCCATAAATTACCCCTTCATTATAGTGCTGTATACTTGGAGTGAGTTTACTGCACCCAGATTTCATGATTATTTCAGTAGAGTTGTTTTTTATGACCTGTTGATCCTACACAGGCTCAGTGTAAAGAACGGGGATTTAGTACTAGAATTACTTTTCCAACGACCCTGGCTCGTGGTCTTTCATTTCCACACAGTACGCTTTAATGTAAAATGTGATATTTTTATGTTGCATTACACTTCCCAATTAGAAAATGCCAATGCAATACGGCTTTGGTATATATTACTTAGGACACCTGTTGACTGTCCCTTGTAATTAAAAGGGTGTTGCTGTCCGCTTGCTGGACTGGAGCCTAAATGGTATATAATTATGAGATTTTCATCAAAAACAAACTTTTGCTTTAGACTACTTATTGTTATGAAATTTGATTTCAATTTGCTCCTTAGTCAAAATGGATGTGATCCCTGGGCTGCAAAAGATCTCGCCTCTACAACTTTGTAAAGTCACGGTGTGTCATTTTAGGCACCGAACATGGTCTCAGGGAGCAGGAAACTGTCGGCTCTTTGCAAATCCGAAAGTCACTTCCCATGTTTATATGAAACAACTGGAGACCATTTTTAGCGGTATGTAGTTTAAATCAAGGATTCGTTTCTTCGACGTTACGCAGGTTTATAGCTGTTTTAAACATCTACCTCTCACTCCCAATAATAAAAGCTTCATGGCTTCTTGGTTTTCCACACTGGGTTGGTATCGCTAAATCAGACGATCGCTCGAGCTGATGATCGTTAAAAGAATAATTATAAGTTACTCATCACAGGATAAATTTCAGGTTCACGGACCAGTGGCTATTTTGAAAGCGCCCGTGAACCAATTCTCTGTCGATATCTGATCTGAGCTTCAGTACCCTCCCAGCAGGATGCTGGTGCATTTCCATAACAGACTACCGGCCCGTCAGCAATATTTGTCCGTCTTCACAGGCTGGGTAATTTGGGATACTTACTTACCGTCATGACTCACAGAACCGGTGGGCGTTTGGTTCTATCCAGTTCAACTAAAAAGTTTCAAGTCAACGATATTGATCTGTTTCGACGGCAGCTGATGACGAAAAAAGCATAAAATCTTGTCCTTGAAACATCTCTTGAAAGGCAAATTTCCGAGGTTGCAATACATATCTGTTGGGCCTCGAACGACATTGTTTTATAGTCCGAGTTTGGCTGCCTCTAAAGCCACTTCGACGGTGCGCCAAATAAGATAAGTGGAATGTTTCGGAAAACTCTCAGTGGTTACTATTGTGGATCTTAGTATTCAAATGGTTTTGCTGAAAGGGAGCGATATGGCCAATGGTCGCGAGTTCTATTCTTACGCATATAGGCGTAAGCCATTACAGTGCCAGTTGACGGACGAATAAATCGTTAAGACAAAGCGTGATTAATTGAATGATAATGGAAAATTACAAGCTAATTGTGGGCTGTGTCAATAGTACTAATGTGAGAGACAGTTCTGGCGTAATAAGTACAAGCAACATCGATGCTTCCACGAATGTCCATTGGACGGAAGTTTTTGTAGCGTTCACACTTTCACCGCATGTGTCTTGCGAACAACTTCAAAACACATGTCACACTTTTTAGAAACTTTTACACATTTTACGAAACAAAGTCTTGTTCTCCCGACGAAAGAAAATTTTATTTGTTTTCAATATTATAGTGGTATTTTTATGTGTATTGCAATCGTCACGAAAAAACCCCGTTGTCATCGAGCCCAGCGCGGCAGAGGGTATTGGGGAGGGTATTTGTCAAATTATTCTTATCGCGTTTCCTGTCGATGGGGGTATCTGGGAGGGTATTTGTGTGAAGGTATTTTCTGCCTTATCTCGCTGTGGGAGGGTATTGTGACGTTTTCTTTTCATTCGCTGTTCTTCGCCAAACTTGTGGGATTTATTTTGGTTGGGGGTAAACTTTTTTCTACAGTAGGTCAATTTTAACAAATTTAGAAAATCACGATTCTCCAAATGTTGCTATCCGTTTGCTATAGCCTTTCTCTCCGGTTAACAACGCAACCTGTACTATATTGAGATGAATAACGCACAATGACATCTTTATGGTTTTATTCATTGTTATATTTTTCCGTTACTGTACTCTCATACTTCGTGATTATTTATTTCCCATATTTCTCGGCACTTTGATGTCGTGCACTGAAACAACACGGGTTACGTGAAATGTGTGATGTTGATCGATCGGAATCACAATCCGTGCAGTGTGAACAAAAAATAAAACTTTGCGGAAGCTGACGTTGGTCTTCGGGTGTTTATGTTTATTCCCGCGTCATCGGATATTTTGGCTCTAAAGGACTCGCAAAGCGCAAATCACCGCCAAGGAAAATGTAGATTTAACCGATAAATGTCTTCTTAGCCTCTTTTGGAGATCTGTATTTAGAAAATCCTCTGTTCAAGTCGAAACTGGTCATGTTGTGCCTAACGTTTCGTAAATTCGTTTAAAAGCGCTTCGTTGAGCTCAAACCCTTTTGCACTGGAGTAGTGGGTGTAATTCCCCATTCGTTTTATGAACGTACCACCCATCTACGGTCAGCTAAACGAATTCCCCGAAAGCGACGGTTGTTTAATTGTTAAGTGTTCTCGTAGGACCCAGTTTGCCCACGCAACAGGGAAATTGACATTTTCAAGAACAAGCAGAGTTATATCACCAAGATTCACGAGATTATTCATAATTTGCTACGCAAACAATTAGTCTCAGGCATATTTCACATTGTTGGGAAATGGGTAACCCTGGCGGGGCTTTATTCTCAGGGATAAAAATAGGCTTAGACAAACTTTGCCAGTTGACGGTGACGTTTCAGTTCAAAATGTTAAATTATCATCCTAAAGCATGTTTCCGGAATAGAACTTACACTACAATGCCCACTTCCGCAAATGGAGTTTCCCGTCACATCCCGGAAATCACAATGCGCTTCCGTAAAGGGTACTTCCGTTAACGTGCTCGATATTTCGCAACTGTTCTGATCACGGAAATCATGCTCAACTATCAGACAGCTGTCGATGTAAACCAAGTGGATCACATTGCATAAAACTTGCTCATTGACAGAGACCTTTCCAGATTTCTACCTTGGTTCTAGTTCTGTTTGCCATGCCCTGAACATAACAATGTTCGCAACCCGCTTTGGGCAGGACCGTCCCACTTTTTCAAGTTGAAGCGTTGCCGTCCTGTGTTCCGATACAGCATCAGAATGTTTTGGAGACGAGGCGAAATTTACCTATTTCCCTTTTCTATTTCACAGACCCGGCTGAAAGTAACAAAAATAAAAAATGCCGCCGGTAGGTTTCTGGATGCTCGGTGGATATTTGCCCCTTGCCTTGACTCAAATTCCCGCGTTTTTTAACTTTAGAATGTTCCCACTTATGCATACACGGAGTAGTAATACGACATGTAATAAGTCACTGAACATGAGAAATGTTCATGAACTGTTATGTTCAGCTAAACTTACAGTTTCCTTGGTATTTATTTGAAGGCAGACGAGAACGTGAACATGATCTCAAATTAAAATCTGTGCCCTGAAGCTTGAAATTTTATTCTAATCTATTCGGAGACAGGCAGGCTTCTATAAATAAACGGCCTGTTTGATTAAATTTCTGACCATTACTCTTCAGTCAGTTGCATTTAGACAAGTTAATGAATTAAACGGTGATCTTGAACGGCAAATGGAGTTTTGCGCAATTTGCGGAAAGAGCGCTGACGACAACCTGTTACTAGTTCGTGTAGAGTTTCGTCCCCCATTAACGGTGGGAGAAGTGGTCGGAAAATGCCACAGGTCTGTTTCTAATAAAACCAGTCAAAGTAATTTTAAGTGTCCAGGCTGACCGTGGTTAATAGTTTAGTTAAACTGTTGCCTTTTCGCTGTGGTCCTTGTGTTGACCACTCGCCTGAAGGGGGATTGGTACATAATTACCCGGAAAAAACAGGGTCAAAAGTACAGCGGCACAACACAATAAATAGTTGTTTATTATATGAGTATGTCACGTCACATGAGACGTGGGCCAATTCCCTTATAGGGTGTTTACGCTTTACACCTGGCTGACCGTCATCAACGTGCTACTCATAGCCACACATGTGACGTCATGCGTGGCCCCTTTCCTATGTTGAGATAAGCCTCGCTAAAGCCAACTCCAAATATGTTTGTGGAATAACAACGCCCGAGTGGCCCCCGTCTCTTTCGGTGTGCTTGGAGGGACTAGGCGCTTCTTGTNACCAAACGACAAGCTTTTGCCCCACTTCCCGTGACGTCACAGTTAAGTCTCACATAATCTCGCGTTATTGTTATAAACTCGCAAAAGGCCTATTCCCTTATAGGGTGTTTACGCTTTACACCTGGCTGACCGTCATCAACGTGCTACTCATAGCCACACATGTGACGTCATGCGTGGCCCCTTTCCTATGTTGAGATAAGCCTCGCTAAAGCCAACTCCAAATATGTTTGTGGAATAACAACGCCCGAGTGGCCCCCGTCTCTTTCGGTGTGCTTGGAGGGACTAGGCGCTTCTTGTTGGGACCATTAGACCGAATTAAAAATGTTATTTGGAATTATAATCCGACTCCTGATTAGCCCCGATTGTCGAGAGATTTCGTTAGCGTCAGAGCCCTTGCCAATGGCTGTTATACGGTTATTATATGAATCCCTTCAGACGCCCCTTTTGTTACGCTCACAGTAAACATGAGTAGAATTGTTCAACACAATGGAGGCCTAGTGGCTTTTTGTCAATAGAGTACACCCGCTATCCAATGCGCCTCCGGCGTTGGTCATTGTTATGAATATTGCAAGTGGCAAGTCTTTGAAAGTAAGAATACCTTTATTATTCCCTCGGTGAATTCCACCGTAAACAGGTTGGGGAATTACACGAGGTTAGAAGTCTTCTATCGGACAGTCGTGTAATAAAATTATGGAGAAAAATGCGGCACTTATTTCATCAAGTTATCAAAATGTATGCTGTTGTGTGTATTCCAGAATATTCGCACATAATGTCGTTACAACACCAGTGGCGTAACCCTAAACCACAAAATGAAATAAGTTGACAAGTATTAAACCGCAATGTTTATTGGAAGACGGTTATTCTCGTTCACTGGACCAGTCAACAAGTGATGTTCCCGTTATGAAAAGTCGTTTTGAAACATTGTCTTTAGGCAAGACACGAGACAAAAATAGACAATGGCCCAAATGAAGATTTGTATCTTATGCCAGAACAACGCTACATTGTGTTTATTGCAAGCGTCGTCCAAACAAGTTACGACGACACTCTACCGAAGTAGTTTTGAACCAATATGGAGATAAATCAATCTGTAGAGGAGCTCTGATATCATTTAAACGTGACGGTGAATGGAATCCAGATCAAATAAAATCAACTTCCGCCATGCGTAATCTAAAAAAGTTAGTCCTCATTAACGTAACGCGATGTAGGTTGAATGGCAGTGGACTAAACCAACATCAAAATGGATCGAGCGATCACTTTCAAGTGGAAGCCAATCGTATTTTGCGCCGCTAAATGTGTACTTTGACACGCTAAGTAAATTTACCCGCTTAAACGTGCACACGAATTTGTAATGAAGCGAGAACCCAGTTTTAACCGTAAGCTAGGCATCGTTAGCTCTGCCCATAACCAGATAACATATCAGTTTTTGACAAACAAGCGAAGCATGAGATGGACATACGGGCTGTTTGCCGTTTCATGGGTTTTGTATCGTAGTGTACGTTAGAAAGGCGGAATGTCGTTTAATGGTACATTCCGCTTAAGCCTATCGCATGTGTTAGCCATACGTAGGGAAACTAGGACTAATTTGTTACACTCAACATAAACAGTACAAAATCAACAAGTCCACTCGTTCGGAGCACCCAAACGCTAGTAGAAACAGCTGATCATAAATATATATATAGGAATCCAGCACTGCATTTTTGATTGTGAGGTTAATGAGTGCGTTTGCAACCAAGATCTGTTGTTGTAACCTCTGAGCACTTACTCATCTAGATATAAAGGGCTGATAGACGTGAAAAGATAAATTCAACTCAAAACATACGAAAATGGCCATTTTTAAGGCAAGGAAGAGGTATTCCAGCTACCTTTGAGTGTTAAACACAAGTAACATAGGTGAAAAGCATTTAATTCAGATGAATTTTGTCTTAAATACAGATGATATGAAACACATACATGTAGTAACTGTTGGACCAACCTTTCCGGCGGTGGATAATTTAACAGAAAATAATATATAATATACATTCCTATGAACACTCAAGAGCCACAATGAGCCCACAATATTAATTTACAAAATGCATAGTTTTATAAGTATAATAAATAAGTCTCAGATAAGTTAAACTGAAGATCTATACAGGTTTTACTGTGGCAAAAAGGTGACAAATAGTTTTATTGCATGCCGATTCTTAACAAACATAAAACCAAGTATTCCATCGTATTACACAAACAATGTACGACCTTCCATAAAATAATAACACAATAGAAAAGTGGAAACAATTTGAACTCAATAGTCAATTCACTTTGTGAGCTGAATTCAGTAATCTCCAACTTTTTCGTATAAATAAATACTCCCCAGAGGAATGAAATTATTACACATAAGATAAATAGTCAAATAAAATTATTACACAAGTACATAAAACTAAATTGCCTTGAAAATGCATAGTTGTCGTATTAAGTACTAAGAGTCTATCCAGACTTAAAAGGAATCAGTCATTTGAACTGTTTTTTAAGGTTTTCATGTAACACAAAGTCCCGTGCATTATAACAAGGTCAAAATCACAGTATTTTTTTACAAGGTTGATGTCCTTGCACCGGTTTAATCTTCAAGGGACAATCGACTGAAAACTGGCAATCTCAAACCTCGGCTAACCTCTAGTGGTGAACTACATGTGTTGCTGTCGTCATACAGTGGAGGGGATGGTGGGGCTCCAAATATATCCTCCTCCGGGGTGAGGAACGTGTTTCCTATTTGATTCATTGCCAGGCTCTGGAAGTGCTGCTGAAAGTTTGTTGGCGACGGTGGCATGTCAGGGAAGATGAAATTCTGAGCATGGAGTTGCACTGGTGCGCTGGCTGGTGGCGGATGCAATGGAGAGAACAGGCTAAACACATCGTCGTTGAGGAAAGTTGGACTGAGAGACGGACTGTCACCACCACTGATGCTTGATGGGGGCGAGTCCGCCGTGCTGCCAAGGGGAAGACTAAAGTTGCCTGGCTTGGTTCTAATGGGCACTTGTGGAGCTTGACTGGGCAACGCAGTCTGATGCTTTGTGATTTGATTCATTTTCACACGTTCAGCATCGCTGTGGATAAAATGGCAACGTGGTCCGTATGGGCAGTAGCCAGTCGTATGGAATGTTCTGCATAGCTCAGTTTTGTATTTTGGATGACGCGAGAGACTTCTTAGTTCATGAGCACCGTGAGCGAATTGGCACTTATCACCGTATTTACAATGTCCCGACTCCTCGAATGGTCGACACAACTCTGTCTTATATCGGCTCGAGTTGACATTTTGGGAGGTCTGACGCGCCTGTGAACGATCGTTGGGTTCTGACAGCGTTCTGTCTAAGCGCTGGTGGGATGGCTGAAGCGGAGAGTCGGTAATCGAGATCAGTTGGCTGAGGGATGGACTAGTTTTACCATTCACACTTGTCGGCGTAAAAGCACTGATACTCCGTGGTCGGAAGGCGGTATTCTGTAAAGTTGGCGCAGCTCCGACAATTTTTCGCTGCTCACTTGTTGGACTAGATCTGAAGTTGGTTGTGCCGGTGTTGCGAGACTGAAAAAAAATAAAGTAGGTCAGCATGTTTGCCACCAAGTACTAAGCCAGTTACCACTGAAAAATCACAAAATCCATTTAATTAAAACCTTGTATAAATCTCATACTCATTACAGTTAGATTTACTTAAAACAAGCACTTGTCAAAATTTATGTATCGGAATTTTTAACTGGAGCAAATCCGTGAAGCAACAAGTCCCGCGCATTCCAATACTTGCGTTATCTCATTTTTAGTTCATTGAACAACCGTTTAACAAGTATATTTACCTGGTAGAAAAAATCTCCAACGTCCACGTCATAAAAAGCAGAAACTAAAGGAGTACTCATAATTCTAAGTTGAACTTCTCTGTTGATTTTGACAAACTAGACCAGCAATCACAACTACTAAACGGCTTCCAAACTGCTGAGGTAAAGCGTGGTTGACTTTTAAAGACTAACGAGGTCGAGGGGCGGAGTCTGTAAAGAAACAAAGTTTGTGATTGGTTTGCCGATCGCTACCTCTAAGTGTGTGCAACTAGTGAATACCACGTGATCTACTCACGCTGTTGTGACTTGAGTGAATGAATCGTGAGGAGTTTTGTTTCACTGGCTGGTGGAGGTCGGACAGATGTGACAAAATTCATGAAAAATCTGATGTAGAATTCGTTAATAATGTTCATGACTAATTATGAAATTAATGTATGTTTTAAGTAATGTGTGCCATGATTTTGGAGAACATGCAACAATTCGTTTTCTGTATTTACACACCAATGACCATCGTCGAATTATTGAGTGACGTCATAATACACAGCGAAAAGTATTTTACCGATCGAGAAAACAAGTTGGCAGAAGTCGGAGGAATATACATGTTGCTCTGATTCATGAGTTTTTTGAAGGACACGTCTCGTGTCTTTCCATAAGAGTAGACTCAAAATAACTGTATGATCAATTTCTATACTAACTTAGCATTTCAAATTCAATATCAATTTTCCTCAAAATTTCATCCAACTAGACAAAGCTGTGTTTACAAGACACGCTTCAATTGATATCACGTGACCAAAATTTCCCGCGTTTTCTGACAGCTGTTCGTTCGCGCCATTTAACCAGCACACATGAGTCAGGGCAGTAATATACGCTTACTGATGACATACGCAGATTTCACAATCTCTTCAAGATAATTCATCATCGGGGCAGATGTTATCGCCAAGCTACGGATTACTTACACAAGACTTTGCAACAGTATTGAATATTGTCAGTTTCACGATGCAAGTTCGGAAAACTGTGATATGCAGTGGCGTCGGAAGCATTTTCATATAGTTCGATCGTCAAATGGCCGGCGAAGTCGGGGAGGGTACGGGAGGAAAATCCCGTCCGCGGGGGGTTTGGGGGTCTCTTCGGAAAATTTTGCAATTTCTAGTCTCATTTGGTCTGTTCTAGAGGCTTCAAAATGCCTGTTTTGGCGTACTTTATGGAAAATATTAGTCGGCCGGACATGTTCCGGCGCCTAAGAGATGCCATGATCGGATCTCGAGTTGGTTAGTCCAATCTCGGGTCATACCAAACCTAAGCCAGCTTATATAATCTCGTGGCGAGTTAAGTTGCTCGGTTTATTGATATATTTGAAGTCACTCAGGTATGACTTTAGATTTCAAAAACATTGAAATGTGGATAAATTACAGCAGTCCCCTACGGAGTGGCAAGCCTCTACGGAGTGGTTGTTCATAGAGCGGCAAAACCCACTTTCAGCAAAAACTGCTTTTGATTTACATCGCTTTTTGTTATGAACTAGGTCTCGAATTGTTCCTTGGTCAAATTGTAGATGATTCCAGGTCTTCGACAGAAATGATAGTACATTATTGTTTGAGAACACGCTCTACAAATTGGCTTCATGGCGTGTTATTTTGTGCGACGACCATGATCTCTACAAATAAGGAACTACCAGTTCTTCTCACACTTACAAAGTACTTTTGATTTGAGTAACGAACAAGTTGAGACCACTTTTATAACGGTATGTGGTCCAAGTTCGCTTCGTGGACAGGTTTATTGTCGCTTTAAATCGCGACAGCTGGTTAACTCCATTCATGTTTTTTTTTTTCATGTAAAAGCGTTGTGTCGTCAAAAAGTTTATCTGTTCCCGGCATCGTTACACGAACCTACGTTAGGGCTTACTCACTGGCGCAGCGGATCTAGGATGTCCTATCCGTAGATCCGTCGTGTAAAAAGTCCCTTCATGGTATCAGTATGGCAACGCCAACGTATTTCAGCCTCTCAAACATAAATTAATCAGACTATTGTTTCCCTTTATATGAAATCTAAATGAACTTACGTATCAGATCTCAAGTGATTAAAGATGCATAGTTGCCAATGTTAAATTCTTAACCGATGCACTTTGGGGTTTTAAAACATAAGGCCTATCCTCACCCAATCTTGAATTATTATCGAATGAGCCGGTCACTCCAATTTATACGCCATGTTCGAATCTGCCAATCCGAACTAAACTTTGAGTGTCTGATAGTTACGATGTTCTTGTTGGTTGGGGAAATAGAGTTCTATCTGATGGTGTGACCGACTTTACGAATGGAAAAGGAAAAAGTTGAATTTTCGTTTTTAGCCAGCATAATAGGTGAAATGCAGCTCGGATTTTACCGGAAATTTGCACTGCACCAACGCAAAGGAAACGAAACATCACGTTAGCTTCTTTTTAACAACAACCACTGGGTCAACTAAATACCCGTTTTGCGTCAACAAAGTGGATTTTCTCTTTTTATAAATTTTCGTTTCAAATTTCAGGCCTAGCCCGAACTTTCTCGTGGCAGTGCCGGTAATCTAATTAGAGACCGTTTGCATCGTGCCCGACATGGGACCGGCGCAAGGTTGAAAAAGCTAATACAAATGCGTCCACGCGTACTTGCGCGAAGTCTCAGCTGAACTTTGTAGAATATTCAACATGGCACCCGTTCAAAATAGCACTGGTGTTGTCCAATTCCGTGGTAGCCTATCGTTAAATGATTTTTCACTGCAACGCATCGTATGCAGCTGGCCACAAAAGAGATTCTTCGGATTTTGCCATTCCCAGTTTCACACAAACTGTTGAAATGCAGGGAACTCGGGAATCGCAACTCATTCTAATTCCCGCACCACAGAAATCGGAATTACTCTGAAACTGTTGCAAACAAATATGTTCTATCCAGGTGCAGATGTGCAAGTAACCCCATTTACGCTCATTCTGCGAGCCACCTATTTTAGTTTAGCTACGTGTTGTTCGTGGGAAAACATGAAAAATATTTCCAACTTCTTGGGTATTAGTCAAGAAGGCGTTATGGGTAACCACATTGGGTGAATATGATGATGGATGACACTCACTGAAACTAAATTTTCAAGTTCGTTCAATCGCCGTCAAAGCATGATGTGTTGGAATTTTGGTTATTTGTCCGTGGAAACGGGTCGCAGCATCACGCTCATGGCTTTGTACTTTAACGTTGCGTAACATTTTTATCAATGTTCAAAAACTAACTTGTGTTCTGAAACAAAATAATGTCTAGTTTAAAAACAGAGTCAGAATATTTAAACCCTCATTACCGACGCATCGCACATTTAGTCAGATGTTATAGTTTAGTTACAGTACTTAGAGATGAGCTATTGTTCGGTATTTACACGGCGTGAAAAGGGATTTCCAGAACAAATTGATGCAGCGACATCTATTGAGTACGAGATAATCTACTTGTGAATTTTAATGTCGGGTGTTAAATACACCCGCCATTTCTTGTCAAACTCTTACATTTAGAAGCATTATTAATCTTATTTCATACTTAACCTAAACTAATTTACAATTTTGACTGGATCACTTTATCACACGTCAAAGCGTTCGACATCGTGTTTTATCCCACTCGATGTGCTTCTACAGGCACATGAAGTAAATTTTATTTATTTATTCTTTTTTTATCTTCATTTTTGATCTTGCAATCTTTCGCGACTTGTTAGGTTCCTGGTAATTCGGAAATTTTCTCGGTCGTTACAGTACTCGCATTATACTATAAAGAAAAAATATCGATCCTGCCAGGAGTCGAACCTGGAATCTCCTGATCCGTAGTCAGGCGCCTTGTCCATTGGGCCACAGGACCACTACGACAACTGATGTTGAATTATAATGGTATATCCCTTGTAATTGGTGTACCTTGGCGGGAAATTTGTATGTATACATGCCGCAAGTGGGGAGATTACAGAAACAGCTTTGAATCTATAGCTGCTACGTGTTGCAACAAAAGAACACTTGATCTCGATCAGTAACCAAGTTTTCCAGGAGTTAAAGTAGATGTGATTTTTGGGTTTGATGAAATAACATTTCGTATTAGGCTACATGTGCGCACCCCGGGGACTGAGGTCGGCTCGAGGGTGCTCGACTGAACGGCACAGGCTGCATGGCGCTCCCTCATTTGGCAAAGGGGGCAAAAAGGTCCGCCCGCTCAGAACAAACCCGGGCGTGAATCTTTGTAGGCCTACTGAACTTAAACTGATACACATTCTCGGCCGAAATTCGAGCCCCCCATGATTTTTTAGGCTGGGCCGGGTGCGCGCCAAAGGCTGAAAGGCCGCTTGTTCCTGAGGCTCCCATGACGTGCGTCAGTAGGGCCTACTGAATAGTTGGGACACGTTCGTCGGGTAGAGCAAGTTGTCGGGCATGAAACATAGTCACTTTCATCTAACAAGTTGATCGCCGGTTTTTAGGCCAACGAAGTCAGTGGTCGACACTGACGCGGGGCCGGTCCCGGCAATTCAAATCGAATGCGAGGTGAGCCAGGCATACGCGGGACGATTGTCTGCTTGGCTTGCCGACTAGTCGCTCAGTAGGGAGGGAGCGAAATTTATATGTATTATACCTATAGTATTAGTTTGCTCTGTCACACTTTTTACCTGGGAGTAATATGTCCTAGCTTTTTACCGGCATATTTCGATCCCGTCCCATTAGTCACGGGCCACCGGGCCAACAAAACACCCATGCGTTAGGATCAGCACTAGCGCCATAATTTTGTTCTTTATAATTGGCTTTTGCGAAGTGGCCTAAGTCCAGGTGTCCCGCTTTTTCATTTTCGCATGCTGGCTTGAGGTTGCATGCAATGTGCAAAGGTGCTCCACCGAATGACGTAGTCCACTGATGACGGCAGGTTCGTAATTCCTCAGGCTGGACGTGGTGTACTCGACTATCGTGGCCATTTCAGTCAACAAACTTGTCAAATTCTTTAAAATTGATTACTAGTTTTCAGTTGCAACACAAACTAAAAAATACTGGCGAAATACCGCACCACATTGTTCATCCCATTCCAAGTTATGGAGATTTTTGTCCCACTTTTTCGTTTTTAATGAAAACGCGCGTCTGTAATCGAAATAGTTGCTTGAGGCATCAAGCTAGCTTTATTTGATGCGCTATGTCGTGAGTTATCTCCCGGCCATTCGCCAATAAAGTGACCACCGTGACTCCGGCTGAGAGGCGAATCAAACTTATACTTACAAGGATCAGTCGTTTCGATCACAAACAGCATGAAACCCGAGACGCTGTAATTTTTCTTTCCGTCGTCTGAAATTTTTACTGAAAATGAATCTGTAGACGGGAGTTGTTGTTAAGTTGTGGTTTACTGAGACACCAACAAAAGCGTATACCTTTGGTCATCAAAGTACCTGCTGTTACAAAAATTGACTTATTGCTGATTGGTGTTGTGACAGAAACCCAAGGACATATCAAATCGAGTCTAAATCGGATACCAATCTATCACTTGGCTAATTTTATCGCACTTTTCTGAGTAAGAAGTGACCGTTAATTACTTTTCATTTTAAATTCCAAAAGCCAAAACAGTGCGAAAAATCATTTTAGGCCACGATAATATATCAATTTATTTTTAGCTAGTGTTTTATTGCAGTGAAGTCATCACTAGTGCGATAATTACTGCGTTTCCTACAAAAGTACTTAATTCTGATTAGGTTCACATGAGTTGCCAAAACGCTAGCAGTTTCACCCGAGCACACACTTAAGTGCATATTTACGCACGGTTTGCATTTTTGCCGTATGAACGCAAGTATACCCGAGTGCAAAGCTTCCAAAGATTTTCTGTTGTGTAATTTGGTATTTTCTATTGAAATGCTGCTGCTGCTGCTGCTGCTGCTGCTGCTGCTGCTGCTGCTGCTGCTGCTGCTGCTGCTGGGTGAAACTTTTACGGCTTTGTATGCCACGGTTTCACTGGTTATGTACAGAGGTGAAATAGGCATATTTGTAACATCATCAAAACAAATCAGCTTTTCGGTTCACTTGGCAAATGTGCGTTATTCACTCTGAACGATGAATTTCCAAGTCAACACGCAATGAACGCAACCCAGTCGACCCCGCATATCGCGTGTTAATATCACTAATGATATAATCAGCATCTGTAATCACACACCAAAAATAACCGACTACTGGAGCCATGTTGTTGAAACAAAAATCGCGGACAATATTTCGGACGCAGCGATCATTGATATGCGATTTCCATCGATGTTACTGGTAGACCTCCGCATTTGGAAAATCCCCAAATTTGAAGTGATGTAGTGGAAATTTTGCACAGCGAGTACTATCAAGGGATCTGATGTGACTGCTAATTTGACGTATACACCGAGAAGTGGAAAACACTTGCTTTCGTAACTCCGCCAAGTTACCAACAGTGGTTAACAAATCATGCACGCATTCATTACGATTTCTATTCAACTAGACAGGTGGATTGCCTTATTCGTTTGTAACACGTTCGAGGCATACCTGGCAAAGTTAGCAAGCCTGCAGCGGTACGGTAAATCTGCCCTTTCACAACTTTCAAACCATCCTTCGTCTTTGAAATGTTTGTTATTAATATGTGTTTTACCACCAATCCTATACTATATCCATACTGGCCCTGCGCGAGATAGTTCCAAGAGCAAATCCGTAGCAGTACATAGGGAGCCCAGAGCTACCCAGATTCAAGGCAATTCTTCCAAGAATCTCCCTACAAGCAAACGTTGCTTGTGTCGACGTCACTGCAAAGTGCATGAAGTACTGAGCTCAAATAATTTGTTTCTCTTTTCTCCCACACCACCACGATGTAAATTTACATTTGCTGCATATAAACCGGGCTTAAAATATTAGTGTCTTAGCTAGGCAGACGAGCTGCCCGCGAAGGGAAAATTTCCCCAGCTGTTAGTTCGTTTCCAATAAAACAAAGACCTCTTACCCCTGCGCCTGTGTATCGTTTGAAGTATGCCGTGTGGTGCAAGTAGTTTTGGGGAAACTCAAACCTTCAGCAAAGGTGACCCTTGAGACCTTCACATTACTGGTGTTTTTATTGTTAGCATAGAAAATATATATCTGAAACTAAATAAGGCGATCCAGATCCTCCCAAGGATACTATTGTTTCAAGAAATGAAGAATATAAATCGGTAAATAAAACAACAAGAATGGATCAACTGAAATTTGAAATTTTCGGATGTAACAACTTCCTTTATCAACAAAAACAGAAATAAAGTAAAATCAAACACAAAATGACAATTGACATATAAGATATGGTGTNTGGTGCAAGTAGTTTTGGGGAAACTCAAACCTTCAGCAAAGGTGACCCTTGAGACCTTCACATTACTGGTGTTTTTATTGTTAGCAAAAACGTTTAGCGTTTTAGCCAACATGTGAACCAGGTATTAGATGAGGATTCCTGATAAACAGGCATCTCAACCACAGATGTACAAATCTACTGATGAAGTACAGGAGGCTGTGAAACCATCAAGTTTATAATGAAGCATTTTAATAACACTAAAATAGTTATCAAATGTTGTATTTACAGTTAGTACAAAACAATATTGTCTGCAAGCCACGCAATTTGATTCTTCAGAATCATCTCCCACAGAATACACCACATAATGTTCCTTTCGGCTATTTACAAACTGCTTCACTGAAACGAATGTACTGCCTATATCTAATGAGTAATCTGATGCAATTAAATAACACGCACAATCATACATGATCACAACGCAACTACATGCACAAATGGTTATCAAAAATCTTAATAGGAGATCATTCTTCATCAAATGGTGAGAGAATTAATAAGCTACATTGGGTTCAGTCAGAAACGCCATCCCTGCAACACTTAGATATAATAACTGAGCTGAAAATAAATAGAATAAACGAGGAAGCAATACCAACACTGCAGATGGACACTTCATGTGGCCACTCCCTTGCAATACAATGCGGAGTAAACTTATGTACATAGGATCTACTGCAAATACACCACCAGTCAAAGAATGTATCCAAAGCTGTACCACTGAAAACAAGTCTAGAGGCAGTATTGCCGCAGCTGCTTGCGTTGTGTTTGTCGTGAAATACTTTTAGGTAAATGCAAAACGTGATTAGACAGCAAAATTTCCCCACAGGTGTCAGGCCAAACATAAAGAGAGCAGAAAATTAATTCCAAAAAGCTCTAGTGACTTAGTCCCCACAATCAGGTCAGTCTACTGCACTTTACAATTCTCCTCTTGCATCTCTCCACCTGGTGTAGATGCTGGTGTTTGCATTCGCTGGCGCCGGGTCTTCATCTCTGGAGACTTCTTGAGGCTGAGAGCACGCTGAGGAGGGCCCACTTTCTTCTTTATCGCTTCCTTCTCAGTGGGTGGCATCTTCTTAGGACTGTTGGTGATGGTCGATAGAGCGGAAGGTAAAGGCTGCACAAAGAGAACGGACAAGGTCAGAAAATCAGGACCACTAACATAATGTCTACTAGTGGGGTTGACGAATGAACGGTTGATAAAATGACATACAAGAGCCAGACCAATGAGCGATGGGATTGGAAGAACGTTCAGCACACAGACTTGAAGGTTACGGTTCCAACTCTTATTGATTTCACTTTCCACGAGTTTTCAATAACACAGTTTTTTCCATGAGTTATTTTCCAAACAAAAAGTAGAGGAATTGCAATTTTTGATACTGACTGTTACTAAGCACAATTGAATGTACAATGAACTCCAGATAAAACTTCCAAAATGATGGGTTTGATTTTCATCATGAGAAATTTTCCATGAGTTATCCACTAGAGTTTACCTTTTTACTTTCCATGACATTCACATGCACAGAATATGGTTCTGTAGTATTCCAGATTTTTGATAATGAGTGGGACCTATGCAGGTCAGCACGTAGTTCATTGAACATGGCTACAGGCTAGCCCAGAGGTCATTGAACATGGCAACAGGTTAGCCCACAGTTCACCTGTGCTCCAGGCCATCCATTGGTTGACAAACAACTAGTTACCACGAGCCAATGATCACATAATCAGAGTTAAATTCATAACAGCTTACTTTATATATACTTTATACATAATATCTTAATGAAAGTCCAGGCAACAGGTTAAAAGTAATTTATCATTTATTTCTGTGTCAAAATGCAAATATAGCCCCCCAAAACAAATGATTTGTATTATTATGTACAGTGGTGCAGATGGGAATCAAATTTTTTTCAGAATTAATTAATCGGAAACCTTTTTGATTCGAGGCTCGATGCTGTATCAGTTTTGAGTGATGTCACAAAATACTGGCATGGCTATTTGCTATGGCAGGCAGGTACAACTCATCAGACACTACTTCCTGCACTATCAGACGAACTTTTGATTGAGGACGAAGAGACTTCGCCTCATACACATGAATTTTTAACTTTCCTTAAAAAGATAACAGAATCAATTGCTTTTCCTGATAATGTCCGCATCAAGTCGTCGAATCAGTGCAGCAGATATATAAAGCACGTTGCCGTGAAATGATGAGTCAAACAAACGTTGCCCACCCGAACTAAAACATTATGACTGTGTCGTCGCATTCAACCAATCAACAATGTACGTACTGTTTTCACAGGAGCTCCAGCTGAGACTTGACTCCGAGTTCTAGGAGGCTGGTTGGACGAATCAAGTGACTGCAAACAAGGCAAAATGGAATCAATACAACATTCTGGCAAATCACATTTGTGAAATCAAGCAACCACAGTAAACATTCTTGAAGCAACAGCAGGTGAGACCATGAACAAAACAATAAACAGCAATGAGTAACATTGTTATTGTAGTGTTACAAATTAATCACCTGAGCTTTATACCGATCACATGAGTTTTCTGACCGAGTGTGAATTCCGTAAATGCGAGAACCTTGTGAAAGCGTAAGATGATGCAAGACATCATGTGATATCGCTGTGCATTACATGTGAAGCACGTGATGAGACTAGCTGCCTTCTGAGGTTCTTACGTTTATGCAACTCAGTTCAGGTTTGAAGAGATTAAAAGATTGTTACATCTGACCTTTTTCCAATATACTAAAAAGGCATAACTGTTATCAGCATACGTATTACATAGCACTATTAGCAGACATAAGCAAGTATTTCTGAAAGAAATCACAATCAGTTTGTTATAAATACACTCCCTTAGCAGACATCACCTTTAGCAAAGTTTAAAATACTGTTACCCATAAAGAATATCTCGTGAAGGCTTACCGCCATTTTTGGTTTCTGTGCAGACATTTTGCTGCTGTTCAGCGTTGACCGTCGTAAAACAAACGGGCTGGGTTTGGCCAAGGGAATGTCGGCAAATCCTGAAAATCAAAAATTGTACCAATGACCACGTCACACATGTCACTGCCAAAAAAGCTGAAAATAATACTATTGTGTAGTTTTTTTTGACAAGACACGTCTACCACTAAAGGGACATTGCACCACTGTTTTGCTGTCAAAGTTGAATACTTGAAAGAAGCACTGCAGGGTTTAAAAACATTACCACGCTCCTCTGACCTAGAACTGTTAACAAATGAGCTGGCAATTCACCTCATAGGTAATGCATACATGTGCCATTTTCAAATTCACAATTTTAGGGTTAGCCAATTCCAGTTATGACAAGGAATATTATAAGACTGGTTTTATGAAAGCAACACGCCCAATTTGATCATTTTTAGCCAGATAAACGGAGAAAAATGCAGCTTTAAATTTTCACAATTTTGAGTTGTCTTAACTCAACAGAATTTATAAGACAAAATGATTGCATAAAAATTCATTCAGTGACAAAGAGGCCATTCATTGGATCAGACACGCAGTTTTCAAAAATTCAGCCGTAATGAGAACATGACATTAAGCCAAGCACTTACCATAGAATAAGTGAGATAATATAAACAACTGCTCATTTCATTATAGTTTTATTAACAAAGAACAAAGGATAAGGAGAACTCATTAAAAAAGTCGGTTCATTATTTTGCCACGATCTTGCTACCATCCATGGAATATTACACGTTTCCAAAAGCAGCGTGTGACCTGACTAGCTTTCACTCACAAACACCAGGCATAAATATTCTCTCAGCTTTAAGCTCTACCACAACAAACACTCACCTTTACTGACATCTTCAGGCAGGCCAGGGATCTCTACGTCTGGTGACTCACAACGTTCAGCAGATGTGTCATCGGCCAGACGGGATCTCTTGCTCACACCTCCCACGGGAGACAACGAAGTTCGTTTGGTCGCTGCTGCTTCATGATTGGCCTGGGTGCCATCTTGGCTATGCTGAGTGTTAGCAGCTTTCTTAGTTGACAGTCGTCTGGATCTACGATCACCATCTGGAGCCGAGGCAGGTTGAGTGGCTTTAACGGCAACTGAGGACAGCTTGGATTCAGCTGAAGAATTCTTGGCAGTATTGGCATTTACTTTCTGTTTGTTCAAGAGATCACCTGCAAATGGCAAGGGAACACAATGTGTTTCTGAGTTGAACGCCAATTCTGTGTCATTTTGAGATGTTCACTCATCCCAGAAAGGTAGTTTTTAGGGAGCCTTTGTCAAACAGACACAGTCCTCAACCAGTGCAAACCCCATTTAATTTTGCCCAGTAGATGCATGCTGAACAATCCTATTGATTTAGGCTGCAGAAAAAGGAACAAATTGAAAGAGTTTTTATTCATGCTGTCAGCGAAGGCAAAACAGCAGCGATTGCTTCAGACAACTGCACTGAGTTCTGAAGAGACGTAGGTTGCCTCCATTTGGAAAGATTTGCAGTAAAGGAAACAAAAACTTAAAGTTGTAAAACAAACTATCAATGAACCCTACCCAGAGCCTTTACACGAGTTGACAGTGTCAGATTGGTCGACTCCAGCTTCTTATTCTTTTTAAGTGCATCATAATACTTGTCCATGTTTTCCTTGGCTTCCCGAACTTTACTATCCAGTTGTTCGCGCAGACCAGTGGCATCCTCTTCCTGTAATTTCAAAAACAAATATGTACACTATAATGTTATTCAACACAACCATTGCCAGATGACCACACACACTAAGGAGTAACCAAACTGTGAAATTCTGAATCGTTAGAACCTACCCAATACTCGCAAATGCACACACTCCAAGCACCACCTGTGAAGTAACATAACAGTAACAGCCTCTTAGAGTGAAGAATTGTGACAATTACTGTTCCCCAATAGCAAGTGTAAAACGTGAACGTAATAGTTTGTAACCTTTACAACCATACAAAAGGACATCTCTCTGCATCTAAATTCACTGATGCTAATACCAACTTTTAAAGCAATATTTAAGACTTTATTTCCGTGTTGGCTAACTGAAAGTACTGCAGCAGACATGCACACAGGTGACTGGCTTATCAATGTTAGAAGAAGTCATGCTAGCAACAAAAAGCTACGTAAAAGTCAATGGCGAAGGAAAACTGCAGGTAATAGTACTTCCATAACTGCTAGAAATATTGTTTATGTGACAAACACACAAAGTTTTAAATGTACTGAAACTGAGATTTGTCTTCAGGAGTCTGTTAAAGTCTGTACTTTGGCGTTATCACTACCAAATACACACTACTACCACTTGGCCTACCTTTGCCTTTGAGGTCGTCGCCATGGTACCGACCCGAGCCAGTTTCTCTGCCTGTACCTCCATCTCCCCACGTAACATCTCCATTTCCTGTTCCTTCTTTCGTGCATTCGTTGTCGTCAGGTACAATTTATTCTTCAACAACTGCTTGTCATTTTCTACAGCTGACAATTTCTCCTTCAGTGTCTCCATCTGTCAACAAAGACGGTAACAACTCACATTCTGTCACAACATTCCTGAATTGCAGCAAGTGAAATGCATCATAAAAGATTATTTAAGATTGCTAAGGTCGAAAAGTCTTCATTGTTATTTTACACCACGCTTGACCTCAAGCTTGATAATTTTTTAATGTTTATTACAAAAAACAATGTACAATAAAAAGACTTAAGTCTAGAAAGCGTAAGAAAACATTATACCTATATATATATACTTAACAATACATACAGATGAAAGTGCATATCTACATATACATTTAAACATACATGTAAAATCTAACAAGAACTTCAGTATGTGCAAGACTACCATTATAAAAGATAGTGATGTCAAATTTAATACAAATATATGGTGCTTCTATACAATACCTTGCTGATACTGATCAAGAGCGATTACATGTTATACAGATATGGAGTACAAATAAGATATTTTTATTAGTTAAGAGCCAAGCTGTGTCAGTTTATTCAACAAATGATTCCGCAATGAAATAGAAATTTCTGTTCTCATTGCTGGTACTAAGCTGCCCCACAAGTCAGTTTAACTAGTATCTCATTTAAATTGTGGTCAGGTAACATACCTGTGAACAGTTGGAGGTCCTCATTATTTGTTCAAAAAGAGCTTTACTGCCAACTGGTGATACAACTAATTTCAATGAGTCACCGCTGTGCCAGAAAAAGGCAATTCTTCACCAAATCTCACCTCCGTCTTGTATTTCTCCTCAGACAGCCCAGAGTCTGCAGTCAGTCTCTCAAGATCTTCTCTGAACTTGGTGACCTTTGATGTCTCTTCTGTTAGCTGGCTGCGCAGACCAGAACACTCTGCCTCCAATGTGGTGAGCTTCTATAGATTAGAAAAACGAGGTGACACATTTTTGAAAGCACAAAAGTGACATTCTAATTCACCAACTGTGAAAATTCATTGCCTTTCTCCACAGTACTCCGTGTTGTCAAGTCGCACTTGGCCTGGGTTGCGCAATTATGTTCAAACTCTATCAACTTAATTAACATTGAACAGATACAAAACATAGTGAACGGACTCATGTATAGTGAGGCAGGTCACAATTTGTCACATCTCAAAATTTTCAAAATGTCACAGTGAAGTCTCAATTGTCACAGCTTTTTGCATGTATAAATAAGTCACATCAATATTAGTCAGTTATAACGACGAATTCCGTAATTTGAGAAGAGCTATGATGCCGGCATAAGCACCAGATCATCAACACCATCAACCTAACCACAAATCCAGACGAGGATCAGCCAGCAGTACATTGGTGACACGTGTCTGCATATCATGATTAGAGTTGGAACCGTTCTCTTGACTTTGCAAATAAAAAGTATCAGGTTAGAAAAGGGGATGTTATGTGAATAAACAGGTGACGTTGCAGCTACCAATTTTTCTATGGAAAGTTCAAGAAAATAAGCATGAAAAAATGTTGGGCTCTTTGAAATAAAGCATAAAAATGTACACATCATCAACAGTACCTCGACCATTTTCTCCTTGGATGCCAGCTCTGTCTTCAGCTGCTCCATCTCTTGTTCAATGCCAGACTTCTCATCACAAACACGCCTGTAACTCTCTGACTTGCTCTGACCCTCCACTGCAAGCTCTGACAACGACTTCTCCAAACGTGCACACTCCCCTTCTGCTCTTTCAAGTTTGGCACAAAGATCTGTTATTTCAGCTTGGAGCATGGCTTTCTCGTTTTCCAAAGTGAAGAGCTGCTGCAACAAATCTCTCTTCTCAGTTTCTTGTGCATCGAATTGTTTTGTAAGCTTCTCAACAGACAATCTTTCAGTTTCGATCTCCACTTGGCGTTTATTCAGCTGCTCCTGCAAATCAGTCTTCTCACACTGGAGAGCAGCGACCTCCAACTCCATTTTCTCTACTCTGTCACCAAGACCTTCTTTGTCGACATTCACTTTGCTGAGGCTCTCAGTGACCTGTAAGTTGCGATTTGTCACCTCCCTCAACTCGCTCTGCAAGTGGTTAATTGTGTCCTCGGAGTTCAGTTTCTCAGCAGACATTTTCTCAGTGAGATCACTACGTTCCCTCTCCAAATCGCTAACCTTGCCTTCAAGCTGGCCAAACTCCACTTTCACTGCACTCATTTCCCCCTGCAGCTGTACAATCTCCTGTGCCTTTGCCTCAATCTGCTTACAAAGGTCTGCCTTTTCCGCCTCTATGACTGACAGTTCAGTCTGACACTCCTCTAGTTTCTCTGCTGTTCCATCCCGCTCCCTGCCCAACACTTCTAGCTCATCTCTCGCAGACTTCAATTCACTTTCTAGCGATGAGCAGCTCAACACCATCGACTTCAGCTCACCGGCGAGCTCGTCTTTCTCTGAGGTGACAGCGGACAACTCGATTTCATAGTTTTCGATCTTCTCCTTTAAGTGACTTGCTTCACCTTCTAACCTCGACACGTCTTCCTTCAACACAGTCGCCTTGATCTCAATCTCGCTACGCTCCTCTTCTTTCTCTCTCAACTGACCAATCAGATGACTCTTCTCAGTGTGCATGGTGGACAGTTCCAGCTCGTAACTCTCCAGTTGCTCAGACACCTTGCCTGAGCTCTGCTCAATATGTTTAGCCTGACCAGTTAGCTCGGTGTTGACCCTTTGCAGCTCAACAAGCTCAAGTTGCAGACTGGAAATCTCGTCCTGTAGGTTGGAGTTCGTAGTGTGAAGCGTCTATAAACAAACAAGAAAGCAATATTCTCAGTCCTCGTTAGATACCCACGAAAATTAGGTCAAAGCGTGAAGTTTGACTAACGGATCTACGGTTCCATAAAGGGGTGGGACAACAGCAATTTTCAAAGTAAAATCTTTGTGTGCACCCTAAAAAATGGCATGTTGGTAACACTTTTGGTTGTGTCTGTGGAGAGCCACCTGTGAGTTTAACAATACACCACTCAAATGTCATGTTACAAATTACAAAATTCACACATAGCTAAATATATATATGCACATTTTTACAATTTAAGAATAATCATGCCCTACCTGTATGGTCTCATCACGCCCAGCCACCTTTTCCACCTGTTTTGCAAGTCTTGCTTCATACTGCTCCACGGCACTCTTCAATGTGTTGGCCGTTTCTTTGAGGTCATCAAACTGACACGTGATCTCTGCTAGCTGACTGTCTAATTCCAACTTCTGACAAGTCACTGTGTCCAGTTTTGACTGCATTGTCACTAATTCGTCTTCGCAACAACTCAGTTTCTCCTGCAGGTAAGAACATGTATTCAAGTGATATTGGGATGCATTACTTATAATAACAAACAGGGTTACATCTATGACAAGTCCAAATACACACCAACAGTAATATTGAGGACACCCAAAACTGAAACACTGGCAAACAACTAGATCACTCGAGAAGTCGCAAGTGACAATAATGTGCTAAAAATAATCTTTAGCTCAGTCAGCTAAAGCTTCATTAATTTAAGATCCTTCCTAAACTTCCCCAATTTCAGATTAATTGTCTAGTCAATACTAATATGTACTAAATATACACTGGCCCTTTCCAACTATACCTGAGCAGCGTTGACATCACTTCTCATTGCGTCCCTCTCCAGTTCCACTGTGCGCAGCTCCTGCTTCAGACTCTGGCACTCGGCCACCACCACATCATTGGCGCTGCCCTTAGAGATCTGCTCCTCAATGAGTTCCTCCAGATCCTGTGACAAGTTCTCGATGCGTACATTCGCCACCTCTAACTTATGTTTCAGATTGTCTCGCTGGAGCTCAAGATCCTTCTGGCACTCCAACAGTGTTGAGCACTCTTCGACAAGAGCAGTAGCTTCTTCGGTCTTCATAGCAAATGCTGCTTGAAGTTCCTTATAGCTGGCCGTGATGGTCTCAAGATCCTTCTTGCGCTGACAAAGGTCTTCATTTACTTGCTCATTGATTTGTCTCAGTTCAGACAACGCGGTGTTCCGTGTCTCGCTGTCGCAGTCTCTGGCTTGCTTCTCTTGTTCCAAACGCTTCAAGTCACTATCCAAATGCTCATAAGACTGCTTGAGTTCAGAGTGGACGTACTCTAGGGTTTTGTGCTGCTTCTCAACTGTGGTAAGCTGCTCCCTCTGCTGTGAATTGGCAACCTGTAAACATCGATAATGAAGAAATTCAAAGAGTTAGAAATTAACATGCAAGTGCATTGTTGTCTATCATTTTTGACAAGCTAGGATATGGACTGAACTGAACAACACAACAGGTAAAACATAGACTATGGAAGGAAAGACATACAACAAACAGGAGACAACGGAAAAAAACAACTGTACCTGTTAGGGCTCAAAGGTCAATATAGAAAGTATAAAGCAAAAGGAACAATAAAAGGAGCCTCCTTCTAATTGGAATATTTAAACACATTTCTGTCCAACAAGATTTTACCGTGGCATTATGTTACCATGGCAACATACCATGATGAACAGTTATATATATATATAGTTTTGTTGCTAGGAAACTGTCGAAAGTAACAGGCACTCACCTGCAGGTGGTCCAGTTGAGTGGAGAGCTGACTCTTGACTTCCTCATGCATGTCACATCTCTGCTTTACATTCTTGCACTCAATAGCTGCTGCTACCAGTCTGGCTTCTAGCTGACAGTTCTCTGCATGCATCTCATTTAGTCGATCGTTCAACTTACTTCGCTCCTCCTCCAGCTTTTCCACATTCATTTCACGCTCTCTTTGCTGTGCCCTCTCGTGGTCGGCTTTGAGATTGCTAAGTTCTACTGCCGAAGATGCCAGCTGCTCTTGCAAATCATTAGTATTTGCTTGCAGCTTGGCAATATTTTCCAAAAGGGATTCCTTTTCCTTCTCCAAAGACACTACTGCAGCATCACTCTGCTGCTTTGTGAACTCAAGTTGCTCAACAATGTCAACTTTTTCAGCGACAGCCTTTTGGCAGGCATCCTTCTCATCACAAATATCTCTGGCCATTTGCTCCAGCTTAACGCACTTCTCCGTCAAATCACTGACCGACTCCTTCAATTTTCCATTCTCAGCATTCAATGCTTCAATGCGAGTTTCCAAATCAAACCGTACATCCTTAAACTCTTTCTCTGAAGTGCACAACATGTCAACTTGTTCCCGATTGTCTTCTCGCAGTCTCTCAATGCGCTCGGTAGCATTCTCCACCCTTGCCTTAGTCTCACACAATTCAGTCTCCAGCTCCCGCACTCGATGTCGTTCTTTTTCGCATACAATATTTGCTTCATTTAGCTCAAGTTTCAGACAGGCTATGTCGCTGTTCTCACTCTTCAGCCTTTCATTGTTTTCATCCATCACCTGCAGCAACTTCCCCCTACTCTCCTCCACCAGTTTCTGAGCACATTCAAGCTCCTGCAGCTTTGTGCTGAGGGCAAACGAATGCTCGTCCGCCAATGCTTTCAACTTTTCTTCAAACCTGCCTCTCTCATTTGCATGACTCTGCTCCATGTCAGCAATTTTCTTAAGCTTATTGGCAACTTCACATTTGATTTCGCTAAGCTCTAACTCCAGCTTCTGATTGGTTTCATAGTGTCTTTTCTCAACATCACTCAACTCAGTTTCTTTTTCTTCAAGTGAAGTCATCATCTTCATGACAGCATCTTGAAGAGACTCCTTTTCCTTGGCAAAGGTCTCTTCAAAGCCCGCCTTTTCCTTCTCCAAGGCCTCGTAGTTTTCTGTCAATACTGAAATCCTCTGATTTGCCAGCTCACTTGCGCAATCAGCCTGTATTTTCTCATTTTCTAACTCAGCCAGTTTCTCATTTAGTTGTTTCTTAGCTGCTTCATGTTCACTGGTCATTTTTTCAATTACTAATGTAATCCTGTTATTTTCCGCTTCATGGTTGGCAATCGCTGTTTCACTTTCCCTAATCAGACTCTCTAGCTGAGAAATGCGAGCTTGTTGTGCATATCCGTCATTCTCGTTATTGCGGACGATATCAGATAAAGCTTCCTTTTCTGATTTCAGCTCAGATAGTTTTGTCAAATATTCTTCCTTCATCTTTTCAACACCAGCTTCCATTTCAGCATATTGTTGCTGAAGCTCTGCCACTTCACTACCCTTGCTCTGAACAGAGACCTCCAATCTGTCAATTGTTTCCTTTGCTAAGCGTAGCTCTCGTTCTTTTTGATCAACGGTGTCAAGATGATCTTTCTGAGAACAGCTTAACAAGTTGTCACGGCAGTCTAGGTCACTTGTCAGCTGTGTTATCTTCTCATTTAGTTGAGAAACCACAAGCTCCAGGTCACATATCTGGGACTCCCTTTCAGCAATGTCTTTCTCCATCCTACTTATTTTCTGATTTGCAACATCTTCATCATCCTTCATTTGGTTCTCACGTTTTGTCGCATCACAAAATTCTTGCTGAACTTTTGTTAATTCATCACTAACACATTTAGAGTGTTCCTCTGCTTCTCTTAACTTGGTCTCAAGGGATTTGCACAGTGTTTTAAGTTCTGCCATTTGCAGCTCAATGTTGCTCTTAGTGGTTACCATTGCAGCAAGCTGCTCATTCAGGCCTGAGTTAACTGCCTCCAATTCATTATGAGCTTTCTTTAACTGGTCGCACTCTTCAGTAGACACTCTCAACTTCTCACCAAAGTCTTCCATTTGCAATTTGTATGATTCGCCTTGGCTTTCCAAAAGGGCCTTTGCCTCAGTGGCATCTTTTAACTGAATGGTCACGGATTCCAAGTCTTCTTCGTTGTTTTCAAGCGCAAACTTTGCTCCAGCAAGTTCCTTCTCAACATGGCTCTTCTCAGTTTCCGTCATGGAAAGCTTTTCACGAAGGTCAGCGATCAGTCCATCACGTTTCGCCACTTGTGATTCTTGACTGTCCAGCGCTTCCTTAAGACTCACTTCCTGCTCACTAAGCTTCACTGCCAGGACACTCTTCTCTGACGTCACATCACTGACAGCCTGACTGAGGTCTTCGTTCCGAGCGGTAAGCTGTTCACACTCTTGAGACAACAGCTGTACCTTTGTCGTCAGGCGCTCAACCTCCATTCTCAACTCTTCAATAGTTTTCTTGAGACTTTCATTTTCGCCACAAACAGCAGACATGCTATTGGTGCTACCACTTAGCTCCTGGTCTAGTCTGTCATGCTCAACCTTGGCATTCTGTAACTGTTGCTTTAGCTGATCATTATCCCTTGTCAACTGGCAAACTTGTGAAGTCAAAGACTCAATATCAGTTTTGCTCCTAGTTAAATCTTCCCGCATAATTTCAAGCTCAGTTTGGATTTCATTCTTCTCAACTTCTACATCTGCCAACTTGCCTTCTAATACAGACACCATGTCGGATGACTGTTCAGCCTGAGTCTTGAGGGTTGCATGAAGTTCTGACATCTTGTTAGACAAGGAAGAATTTTCTGCTGACAAGGAGCTTAGTTGAGAAGTCACTTGTTTTAATTCTTCAGTTTTAAGTGCCATGTTCTGCTCCAGCTGATCTTTAGCCTGCTCCATCTGACCCTTCTGAGTTTCAAACTCAGTCTCTTTTAAAGCTATTTCTCTTGTGAGCAAGTCCACCTTCTCTGTCTTCTCAGAAAGCACAGCCTCAGTTTCATTCAGAACTGTTCGGGTTTGCTCGACACTATCATTAGCCTGAGTATATTTTTCTTGAAGCCCATCTAGATCCCCTCTTAACGTTTCTACGTCACCGAGCAGTTGTTGATTATTACTTTCAATTTCTTCAAGTTTTGATGTGGCCTGTGACAGTTGCTTGGTCAATTCATCATTTACAGACTGTAACGCATGTTTATCTTTTCTTTCCTCACTCAGTCTTGCCTGAAGGTTATCAAGATTAACTCTGCCAGCATCTGCAGACTGCTGCAATTCAACGTTTGCAGTTTCCAGCTGTGTAATCGTGGAGACAAGCTTCTGCATTTCAGCATTTAATCCTTTCACCTCCTCTTCTAATGTACAAGTAAAATTTGTTTTTTCTTCAAGCTGCTGGGAAAGGTTGCTGCTCTTTGACATTTCAGACTCCATCTGCTCAGTTAAACACTCCATGTCCTCTTTTGCATTTTCAAACTCAAAAGACAAATCATCAAACCTTTTCTGAATACTTGCAGCCTCAGCTTGAGAAGACTCCAGTTTCAATTGGCAGTCCGCAATAAGACTTTCTGATTTCATCTTGGTGTTCATTAATTCTTTTCCAACAGATTCCACTTCTGTTGAAAGTGATTCAATACGCTGTTGGCGTTCCTCAAGCTCTCTTTCTACTTGTTGTAATTCTTCAAGTTTAAGTGCCATGTTATGCTCTAGTTGATCCTTAGCCTGCTCCATCTGATTCTTCTGAGTTTTAAACTCTGTCTCCTTTGAAGCTCTTTCCTTTGTTAGAAGTTCTATCATCTCCGCCTTAGCAGAGAGTTCAGATTCAGTTTCAGTCAGCACTGCTTGAATCTGTTTGGCATTATCTTGCGCCTCAGTGTATTCTTTGTGAAGATTGTCTAGATCCTCTTTTAGCTTTTCTTTTTCACCAAGAAGTTGTTGATTACAACTTTGAACTTCTTCAAGTTTTGAAGTGACCTTTGACAGTTGCAATGTCAACTCATCATTTGTAGACTGCAAGACATCATTATATTTGCTCAGCTCATCCAATTGTGCTTGTAAGTTTTCAATATCAACACTGCCAGCATCAACAGACTGCTGCAATTCAGTATTTGTTGTTTTCAATAGTTCAATCTTGGATACAAGTTCCTGTATTTCAGCTTTCAATGTTTTCGTCTCCTCTTCTAAAGTCGATATAAAGTTTGTCTTCTCTTCAAGCTGCTGGGAAAGGTTGTTGCTCTTTGACATTTCAGTCTCCATCTGCTCAGTTAAACACTCCATGTCCTCTTTTGTGTTTTCAA
This sequence comes from Phoronis australis, assembly GCA_002633005.1. Lineage (NCBI taxonomy): Eukaryota > Metazoa > Phoronida > Phoronidae > Phoronis > Phoronis australis. The sequence goes on from NMRA01000273.1 coordinate 259,503, forward strand.
ACTCAAAAGACAAATCGTCAAACTTTTTCTGAATACTTGCAGCCTCAGCTTGAGAAGATTCAAGTTTCAGTTGAAAGTCTGCAACAAGATTTTCTGTCTTCTCCTTGGTGTTCATTAGCTCTTCTTGAATTGAATCTACTTCCATTGAAAGCTTCTCAATACGCTGTTGTCGTTCCTCAAGTTCTCTTTCTGCTGATGCCTGTTTATCTTCAACGGATAAAAGAGCAGTTTTCTGGTTTTCTACCTGTTGCGACAAGCAATCAATTTTGGCCTGGTGATCCATTTCTGATTGCTGCATTTTCTCAGTAAGGAAGGTTACCTCTTTCTGTTTCTCATCCAGTTGCAACTTTGAGCTCTCAATCTCCTTTGCGCTAATCTCATACTCTTCCTGTCTCGTCTTCAGCATGTTTACCAAGTCCACTTTCTCACTCTCAACACTGATCTTCTCCTCCAGAAGAGCTGTGTAGCCCACAGTTGCCTTTTCCATTTCACTGTGTGACAGCTGCAACAGCCGCTGTGTCTCCGCCAGATCATCCTTCAGCGACTTACTTTCACCCTTCAACTCCTCAATGAAGGCACAATGGTTTGTGCGCTCCGTGACCATTTCCTCAACCTGGTGCTCCAAGTTAACCAATTTCTTATCCATGACATCATTTTTTTCAACAAGGGAAGATTTTGCTTGCTCAACAGTATTCATTTGTTTCTTTAATTCGACAATTTCAGACTTTTGTATAGCCTGCAACTGCTCCAGGCCACCACATTTCTCTTTCATTTCTTCATATGATGATGTCATCTTAGCCAGCTCGCCCTTCTGTTTATCCAAAGCTGTTGTCAGATCTTCATGGTCCTTCTGCTTGCCAAGCAGATCCTTTTGGGCTTCCTTCAACTTTGCCTCTAGATCAGCGATCATGTTCTTACTACTCTCCTGTGCATCCTTAAGTGAATCGCTCAGTTCCCGAACGCGGTCTGACAGTTTCTCATTAGCTCCCTTGACCTGTTGCGCCTCATTGTTGACACGTTCGACATGCTGCCTGTGCTCGTTCAACTCTGTCTTCATGCTGGCAATCAGCTGTTGAGCCTGCTCCAGCTGAGCCTTGGAATCAGCTGTTTGATTCTCCAACTTGGCCACGAGGCCTGTCTTCCTGTCCAAGTCTGTTTGCGCTTCCTTCAGCTTGCTCTCAATGGTGTTCTTCTTCGACTCAGAATTCTCAAGCTTCAGCTTGAGGTCTGCAATGACAGACTTTGCCTTCTCCTCTGCAGCCTGCAGGCTGTCAAGTTTTTTGGACATCTCTGTGATAGTCGACTCCTTCTCTGCGCACAGTTTCTGGTTGGACGTCTCCATGGCCGTGTGCTCCTTCTTCATCTTTTCTGCTGACTGCTTCAAGAGGTCACACTGCTGGTTTACCTGAGTCAAGCGTGCGTTCAGATCGTCCACCACTCGGCTCTTCTGATCAGCTGCCTGATTGGCTTTCTCTAGCTGAGTCTGCATGCTGGCCAATTCTTTTTCGAGATGTGACAGCTGGCTTGAACTTTCAGACCGCTGGCTCTTCAGGCTGGATTCCATCTGCTTGATATGGTCCTGGGCTTTACTGAGTCTCTGGTTGATGGAGTCTTTCTCCCGTTTCATGTCATCAACACAGACCTGTGAACAAGGAACAAATACCAATTTAGTGAACATCAAAAGAGACCCAGTTTATGAACAGTTATGACCAAGAAAGCCACATTTAAATTGTTGTGCCTTTATTACAATTTTTAATTGACTACAAAAAATATTAGCTCAGATAACTCCATGGGCATTATACCTGGACATCATGACAACCCAACAATGTTCAATGCAGGGTTTAGTATTATCCAAATTCAAAATTAAATAAGCATTCATAAAAACATTACATGGTCCATTTGTTGCTTAAAATCTTTTACATGGACTTCCAAATGAATCTATGGCCCAAGAACATGCATTATACAGATGCTCAATTTCAGAGGTTCAGAAGCCAAAATTCCAATCAACGTCAAACTGGTTTGCAAATCACATGCTACGAACAAAAATAGTGTATGAAACTGGACTGGATCTGGCCTATACTCGACTCATTTTGAAACCTGCCTCCAAAGCCGACACCAGGTGGCACTGAAAAAAAATCCTGACCCAATTCAGCTGGCATCAGGTGATTTTTTTCCTTTTGAAATAAAAATAGTGACATCAATTTTCAAAAAGAAAATGAAACAAATTATTTCGTTTTTGGCCCAAGGTTCTTTTTACAGGTGAACTGCGTTACAATAAACCCCTCCAGGGAATATTTTAAAACAGTCGTCTTTGTCAAAACTGGCTCCCAGAAAATGAACTTCTATACAATAAAGTTTCTTCAGGATTCATAGAGGTGGAATGAAACGGTGAACATCATAAACCAAGCACATTACAACATGGTTTGATGGTATCTTAAAAACACTCTTCTAAAATAAGTTCCACATAGTCAATACCTGTAATTTGGTGCACTCTTGTTGACCATTTGAAATCTCTCCATCCTTCTTGGTCAGCTCTGTTCTCAGTTTATGTTCTTGTCCCTCCAGTTCAGTCACTGACCTCTGCAGTTTCTGAATCTCTTCACACTTCTTGTCAACAACAATTTGCCTGTTGTCCAGTTGGATCTGAAGCAAAGAACAAACAGTAAGAAATTCAACAAAACCAGCAAACCAAACAACCAGGGCAATTTTATATAAAAGTACTTTGAACATCACATGTTGGACCTATGATATGTAAATGCATGCACCTAGTCACATGGGGCTCTATTTCAGTTTCTGTTACCGTGTGAGACTTGAATCAGATTACATTTACTAAATAAAAGGGTTAACACCTTGGTGGCATTCACATTAGCTTAGTGAACAATTTGATTTTGCATCACGGACATCACACATGGCTGTGAGCTTATATTATTAAGTACAAATCTACCATTAACCCACAGAAATAGAAAAAGGCTAAGTCCAAATTATCGAAGCAGACATCAACATCTGCCATTATCTACCTGTAGATTTTGCAGGTCTTTTGAAATTGCTTCGACAGCTGCCTCTTTCTCGTTCTTGGCAGTCTTAAGTGTGCTCTCCAGTTGCCGCAGTTGGTCTTTCATGGCACTGATCGCAGCCTCGTGTTCAGCCTTCACTCTGACCAATGCCTGTTCACTTTCTTGCCACTTACACTTAATAGCGTCCAGCTCAGCCTTGGTTTCACGGAGTGTCTGAATGGAAGACATAATATGGAAGTTACTTAACACGTAATTGCTCATTTGGAGCAGCAAACTATTTAATAATTTGAACATGCACCTGCAAAGTCTGAGTAGATGATTGTTTAATCTGAACACAAACCAGCTCAGTTTGAATAGTGAGCAGCTCACTTCAAACACACACACCTGTTCAGTAGGAGTAGATGGCTGATCATTTTGAACATCCACCACTTGACTTTGAGTAGGGGACTGTTAGCTTTGAACACACAAGGCTTAGTCTGACTAGCAGACTCTTCATTTTGAACAAGTTCTTGCTTAGTTTGAGTAAGGGTTTGTTCATCTTGAAGACACACGTGCTTAGTCTGAGTAGCAGACTGTCCACACCTATACAAACCTGGTCACCTATTGCCGGTGCACTTTGCAGGGTGCTCGGCATATCATTGGCATCCATCAGATTGACCATAGCAGGCGGTGCAATAAGGAGAGGCTGGGAAATGGTTGATTGGGCTGGAAAGGTCATGTCAATCAGAGAGTCCATCAGGTTGACTGGTGGTTTTGTGGTGGAGACAGAGTCGATGTCCATGTCCAGGAGGTTAGCCACAGGTTGGCTGGGTGCATTAATCTGTTCCAGCTGCTTGCGAAGTGACTCCTACATGAAGAAAAAACAACAGCTGACCTTTTAGCATGCCTCACTAATGACACAGGCAACATGTGGATCACTTCGTCAGTGGCACATAATTGCCATGAAAAAGCCATAGTTCATTCCAAACACTCAGACCCAGTGATCTCTGAGTGAACAGTCATACACCACATAGAAATCACAAAGAATCATGTTGTGGGGTCAAAAATTATTTTCTTCAAATCACATTTGGTGTTCTTCTTCTTTGCTTGAACTGAAATTGATTGCTGCAGTGAAACTCCAGAAATTCTTCTGAAACTAACCCACTGTGACCAAGAAGCTGATTTCTGAAATATCTGCGCCATACTGAAATTCTATAACCCACCAGATGGCAATCATGTCCTTGGTGGACAGAAGTTCAGCGCCACCTACAGATCCCATGTAATGCAGACGGGAGGTTTCAACCTAGTGGTATCAACAGTATCTTGCTATCGTAGTGCTGCCAAATTTCACCTGGTGTGCGTTGGGATAGACTAATGGCTTATGGAACAAGAGCAAGGTTGATATACGCCCACCGCTAAAATTGCATATTATTCTGCAGATACAAGTGACGGTTATAAAGACCATGCAGAGGGTTTAGGAGATACAGCCATGGACGCAAAAACAAAATGCTCACTAGGAGGAGCCACTGTAGTCGGAGTTGTCCAAAAATCATTGTCAGCCATCCTCTTCCCAGTAGAAACAAATCATTCAATTTTTACAATCAACCTTACAGTGGTTTGGCTATAGAGGGGCAGATGACAAAAAACAGACTCTAAAACAGTAAAAATGGCTACTAGGTGGCGCAAAATATGTCGAATCCATTTGAAAATGTGAAGATGGTGCCATCTTCCTAACAGATTTCCTAATTGTCAAATTTCATGAAAATCCGTAAAGGAACACTGAAGATACAGAGACAAACGTAAAAACCTAAAATTGCCACTAGGGGACACACCGCTAATCTGATCTGTCCACAAAAGAAACATATCTGCAAAATTTCATATATCAAGGGGTTTTGGATATACAGCAGCAGACAGTGGATGAACAGAGATAACGGCAAAATGCGCCCACATATAAATGTGTAGGGGCATAAAAAGGCAAACTTCTTGAAATATCCACAGATGAAAGACATCATGTCTCATCAAGCACTGCTACAGATTATCTTTCATAGGGGGAAAAATATTAACCCACAAAGCACCGACACTTCTCCCCCAAGCTAATCAAGGGAGCTGTGTTTGTACAACTACTATAAGTGTACCTACTTTCTCTGTCTCCAAGACTTCCATTTTCTTCTTCAGCTCTTCCATCTCAGACAAGGAGTTGCTCCTTGGCTTCACCTCCATGTCATGATCATTGTTCCCCACTTGATGCTGAAGTACTCTTACCTGGAAATAACCACAGGACTGGAATACTGCTACATAAACAGCATAAGTACTATGGGCAGTTTAGCTGACATTTTAGTACTGTTTCTAAGAGACCACTACCGTAAAACCTAGAATAAAAGGCCATGGCTTCATATTCTAAAATAAGGCAGAGAACATAAGACGATGGCCTTCATACACACCATATTATGCAGTTGTTAGAGTTGTTATGTAACCCCGTGTTTCACAGGCTACCCTCCTGCTACATGCTGTCAATTGACAATCCATGTGCACATACCTTGTCGTTGAGTTGTTCAATCTGCTTGCCTTGATGGTTACAGTTCTCTTGTAGTTTGCTATAGTCAGCTGACAACTTCTCGTGCTTCTGTATTGAGTCCAGGTGTTCATGCTGCAGGTGCTCTAACTCATTCTTCAGCTTTTGACCCTGCATACAAATATAGTCCACTGTTAATAGCTTAGATTAGTTTTAGTTTTATTGAAGGCGAATATTGTGCAACACGGAGCGGTGTCTAATGTCCACGTAAAGAATGATAAACAGCAAAGCTATGAAGACCACTCACTATTTCAAACACTTCAAGAGTAGCCAAGATTAATTGGCATCAGTCGACCTGGACACCAACCTTACAAATCAGGCAACACGAGCACTTGACAACCACAGCACCAAAAGGAAAACAGCTGGAATTCTTAGAAATATGCTGCTAGTGACCCACACTACATACAATCACTAGCAGGAATATGTCATGTGAAAAGATAAGCAGCACATATCAAACAGGCAATTCAGAACAGGGGAGATACCCAAATAAACAGGATGGTTTTGCTCTATTTTCTGATAAAGTGTAAGAAAAGAGAAACAATTCTGATGAAAATAAGTGGAAAATTGTACCCCGCACTGAATCCATGATGGGCAATACAATTGCACGAACTCATGGTTAGGGCAACCACAATTTCCAGTTTTTCTTGATGCATAAGGTATCAAACAAATGACAACAAAATACAATACTTGCAATTTTACTTTCCTATTTTGCACTTTCACCACTTCAGGCGCTGTAGGTCACCACTTCAGGCACTCCACTTAGTCAAATTTCGAATTGTGTCGGTTGACCTACTGTATGTCAGTCAACATCCCAGCCCCATAGATGGCAATAAAACTTAGCAATAACAAAAAACTGGACTTGCAATTCTTCCCCAAATCTGTGACAGTTTTAATTCCCATAAATATTTGTTTGGAGAAGCTATGCATAAGAACACGGAGATATATATGGATCTTACATGTGTGCAGAGACGACAAGGAAGTGGAATCACCGATATGATGATAAACTGGCAATCCCATTGCCTAAACCCACAACTGACCTTTGACACCTCCGCTTCATAGCTCTGTTTGACGTGCAACAGCTGCCCATCCAAACACGAGATTTGTGTTTCCTTATTCTGAAGTTCATGCTGTAGTTTCTCCTGACGCGAGGCTAGACGGTCACATGACTCCACCAGAGACTGGTTTTCCCTCTTTAGCGACACCTGCTGGGTCTTCTCCTCTTCAGTCTTACGCTTCTGGTTTGCTAGTGCCTAACAAGGAAGTGATAAGTGTGCACGTCANTGTGCAACACGGAGCGGTGTCTCATGTCCACGTAAAGAATGATAAACAGCAAAGCTATGAAGACCACTCGGCACTCACTATTTCAAACACTTCAAGAGTAGCCAAGATTAATTGGCATCAGTCGACCTGGACACCAACCTTACAAATCAGGCAACATGAGCACTTGAAAACCACAGCACCAAAAGGAAAACAGCTGGAATTCTTAGAAATATGCTGCTAGTGAATCACTGATATGATGGTAAACTGGCAATCCCATTGCCTAAACCCACAACTGACCTTTGACACCTCCGCTTCATAGCTCTGTTTGACGTGCAACAGCTGCCCATCCAAACACGAGATTTGTGTTTCCTTATTCTGAAGTTCATGCTGTAGTTTCTCCTGACGCGAGGCTAGGCGGTCACATGACTCCACCAGAGACTGGTTTTCCCTCTTTAGCGACACCTGCTGGGTCTTCTCCTCTTCAGTCTTACGCTTCTGGTTTGCTAGTGCCTAACAAGGAAGTGATAAGTGAGCATGTCAGCAACTTTAAACTAGAAACATCTCGGAAAAACCTCTATGCTCAGTTTTCAAGCTATAGACGATATACTTTAACTTAAATGTTCCAACGAATATGGCACTTTTATGTACTCAATATCAGAACAACTGTCCAAAAATATTCCAAAAGAGAACAGATTCAAAACCACAATTTCCTCTGACATTGATGGAGAACAGGGGGATTTTCCATGCCCAAACTGGAATAAAAACGCTGAACTACTAACTTGTTCCAAGCTCTCAAACTGAAACTGTTTTTGCTGCCTCTCTTTCTTGAACTTTTCAAGTTGATTTTCGATCTCCCCAATTCTCTGAAGGGCCTTGGATGGCAGACCGTCCTTCCATTCATTGGCTACCCAACTCATGATGACGGGCAAAGCTTAATCAGTAAGCCTGAAAGTACATGGGTGAAACATGAACATCACAAAACACTTACCTGTAATCATGACTTTTGTGTTTTGTTTGCAAGTTGAATTGTTCAGTCATAGACCAGGACTTTTCTGAGCTTTACAAACACATGACTTCATACAATTTGTAATGTGATGAAAAGCGTATCCTACTATCTGCCCGTTTTTATCATTGCTTCGGTACACTAATATCGGATAAGCCGCTGTTATCAAACATAAACTAATGCCAAACACAAATCGCGTAGATGAATATGTGTGACTCTTTCTACCACAGGGTGGAAACCATAGAGAGAAGTAGCAAGATTGCAGCCACTGTTGTCACTGCTGTCATATACAAAGGCAAACACCGACTAATCAATGTCAGTGTCTGTTTATGACGTCAGATGGTGCAAGCCTACTAGGTGGTTTGCTGGTGAGCCGCGTTGGTCTGAGAAAGTTTGACTACAGTGATATGTAATTTTCCAAATCATAATTTAAGGTTGTTTTATCCTTGTTCCTATCCCTAATGGTACTAATCATCTTCAAAAAATAAACATGTTTGGAAACAGCATGCATAAAAGGTTCTAGAAATGGTCGTAAAAGAAACAGTGCTTGATGCTTGGCACAACATCAATTGGCAAACTGTGACCAGGTAAATTCTTAGATTGCCAAACAGGGATTGAAGTCATCAAAACAAGGAAACCTCATAAGGAGGAATTGCAAAAGTTTGTGGTGTGACAATCCTGACAGCAGTTTTGGTGACCAGAGATTGTGTTTGGCGACCAGAGATTTTTGTTAAGTTGCCAAATGCGACTTGGTGTTAAGCTAAGCATTGAACACTGCAACACATCAAAAAACAGACAATCGGCACCTTGTCTGTGCACGACTCATAAGCAGACCCTTCCAATTTTTGTTGAGTGACCACCGTATCTAGTTGGCCAGTAGAGACAGGAGCTTCATACGCCGGAAGCTTTTCGGCAAATTATGTATGACACTGATTAAAACATCAAAGTCATGTTGTTTTAAGTACTTTTTGCATATGACACAAATAGATACCTTACGAGGTCGCCTATGTCATTAATTATTTTCAACTCGAATAAATACTCCCGTTATCAAACTTTTTCTTAGAGCAGTCCCTCGTTCAGTTCCCAAAAAACGGAAACGAGCCATTTTTACAAAGCGCACGCCAGGCAGCCAGAGGATATCATATGACGTCATACCACCTGCCATGCGCAGCTTGTTAAAAATAGCTAGTTGCCGATTTGCGGGAACTGAACGAAGAACTGCTCGAATAAAAAGTTTGATAACAGGACTATTTCTTAGAGTTGGAAGGAATTAAAGACATCGACGGCCTGTTAGGTGTCCGTCTTGATAACCTGACTTTAATTTTTTAATCTGCGTGAGGCATAATCATTGAAAAGCTTTCGGCATATGAAGCGCCTACAGAAGCTTCACCATCTGTACTTCACTAGAAACAGTGGTCACTGTCTAGTTGATAATGTCAGCAAATGAGTATTGGCATCGGTGAGCCATGTCTACTCTCTATACAGACACTACGATTTCCCTCCTCTCAACCAAAAACCCACTTTTCAGACAAAAGCCAGGAAGCCACAGTGAGTAACAGATATCTGTCCCCTCTACCGGCTCTACACTCTACTTCTCCTTGCCCTTAGGCTTAGAGTTAGACCTTGACCCGTCTGTGATCACTCACTGGCACCATAGATACTCGTAGTCTATACTGGTACTGCACTGAGCGAGGTCAGCGAGGACCCTGACCAATGATAAAAAAGAATCAAGAATCTTTACTTAACGTCGTTCGGAGAACAGATTAACATTAGCCTGCTAGTTCTAGCCAGTTGGGCTATTTCTACGACATTAATAAAATGTGAAAGTTGTGCTTTAATTAATAAACCCTATTACAAATTCAACAGTTGTCCATGACTAGAAGCTTTTTCACTGAAATGCAACGATAAATAACGCGAATACTTACATTATGACATACATAAATTTGAAGTTTGACAAAACGAGTGCACTACACTCTGGAGCATTTAAACTTTACCACTAAAACGGCCTGTGATAATCCTGTGTTGTGATTGGTCAATACGATGATTTCTAGAATCACAAACTCAGAAGCAAGTTTAAACTCAATTTTAAGCTAGACTGTGACTACAATGCACCATAATTTCGTAATATCAATACTTATTTCTTAATTAATATTTAATTACTGACAAATTAAGGCTGAAATATCATTATTATAATATAATTTTATGAAATGTGTTAATGTTATTACTTGCATATTGTAAGAACCCTTTTAAAAATAACCAATAGATGTCCCTGTAAAGGTGAAGGTCGCCAAACCAAAACAAAAATTTGATCGGAGTTCAAGAAATTTTACGTCCGTATGTGCACACATCATTGAGAAAATGTACCGGTGGTAGGAAATTCAAAAATTTTGTAAAATGATATTGTCGAGTTACTAAGTAGCAGGATTTCTAGAATATTGCAGGTTTTCTAGACATGTCCAAGCCAACCAGCTAGCTGCATAATAAAGACTATCGTCAATTGACTCAATATCATATTAACATGATAAAATGACATGTTACATGTATCAGACAGTAACCACTGTCTCTAGGTGACTAGAGAAGGTGTAGCTCCAAAGTCCAGGATTTGCATCATAAGTACATCACTATCAACACCAGATTGTGAGGTAGGCCTCTTATGGGGCTTTNTATGCAAGCATAGAGGCTGCTTCAACAGCAACATTCGAAATACACACTTGGCCTGCGGTAGCCCGGGGCCACTAGTGGATTTGCAGCGAGGCCAGTAAACTTTCACATATAGCCCTATATGGATGTGGTCTCATATTCAATTAACTGGCTCGGTGGGTCAGCATATTTATTTGCTGAAGCTCAAACACTGCTTGACATTCCTCAATTACAGATTTGTAAAAGTGACTGAGTTAGGGAGTCGATCGGACCTCCTGAAACCCCATCCCTGGATCTTCTCTTGATAAACTTCATTCTTCCACTATAGTGTCTTAAAGTGAAAAGTTTTTGAAAAGTATTTATTGTCATTGTGTTCTTTATTTTCTTAGAACTCCTGAAGTACAAAAAGTAATGACGGAAGAGTCAGAAGGAGTCTCCAGTAAGACTGTCTTTTGGCAGAAGCAAGTTGAACAGCATCAAGAAAAACAGCTGATCAACCCTTTCTCGGGTTGGGAAGGTGCTTCCCACAGGCAGGTGTTAACTAAAGATGACCCGCATTATGGACGGCCTGTGGAAGGTTCTAAGACAGAATTCAGAGGTCACAAGGCTGGTGAGCTTGTGAGTTCTGAAATCCTGAAACTGTGTGAAGTGATATCTGAGCGAGGAAAACTTCATGATAACGGATACATTGGTATCACCTTTGGCAGGTTATTTAATGTCTATACCACAATTTCAAATAAGCTTGTTGGAATGCTTGTGAGAGCCAGAAAGCAGAATCTGGTTGCATTTGAGGGCGAGATGCTTTGGCAAAGAAGGGATGACGATGTTATGATATGGCTGTTACAACCATATGAATCAATAGTGGCTGGTAACGGCCAGAGTTGATGATGCTTTATGTTTGTGATTTGGTGATCAATGCTTGTATCATCCATTAATCAGTAATGAATGTCACTGCTACTGTGGGGAACCGGGGGCCTGTTTCACGTAAAGTAACTTTACGCCGAGGTCGGAAATTTTGTTTTGCGCTCTCATTTAATTATTGCAGTACTGAGTAAACGTTTTGCTAGTAAAAAGAACACAGTTCATCAATAATTTATCGAAATTATCCAAATAATTTAAGATTTTGGATATGTCAGACAATTTGTGTCCAGCACAAGACAAAATTTTTGACTGACAAAATTTTTGATGTAAGCTTTTAGTAATGTTTCATGAAACTGGCCCTGTGTTATGTTACGGTAAACATTCTTCCATTTCATACAAAAACTATTACTAAAGTTGCCTCATTTCTATTTTTCAGGGGCTTATCACATTTTTACAAATGCTCAAAAAGTTGTTGGTAATAGCTATACCATATAAACCATGCTAAAAGCAAAGTAAATTATCCTGAAAAGTTATTTTTGTTAAGAAATTTATCAAAAAGAAATTTCATCTCCGCCATACTGTGTCTCAAACTGAAGATTGTTTGCCATAAACTATTGATTTTATAATCTTGTGTTATGTTTTTATGCTCTAATCTGTGAAACACATTGCCATATTTGGAAATTTTCCTAAAGTAACTTCATGTACTTAATTACTGAAATTTTAGTCACAAGTCTTCTTTGCACTGAAGAGTCAGTATGTTTTGTAATACAAGAATTAGGCAAAGAAATTACCCCAGGTTAGTTTGAAATTGCTGTTTGAACTTTGCGATGTTCATGGTTTTGCTGTGATTTTGTGCCAAAGATGTTGTGCAATTCTGCTAGAACTGTGATGTTTTCATTTCCTTTTGAATGCAATAACAACATTTCAGACTATAATTATGATCATTGTATTTGTTTGTATAACTGCCATTTTTGTATCACATCAGCCATATCAACAATAGTAACAACAGACTGCTGGACTGCCATGTGAAATATACAACTCACACTCTATGATTTTGTGGGCCTGGAACACACCACAACCATATATATTTAATTGGTAATTTTTTCACAGTTATTGCAGCCCCAACACATATTACCAAATCATTGGTGAATAAGAAACAGCAGAGATCTAACACACACACTAATAACTCCACTGTCCATACATGATTTTAAAGCCTTTTCCAAGTCATTCATAAACATGACGAATAGATGAAGTTACATAGCTTATAGTATATCTTGAGAGACAAAGACAGTTAGTAAACAATAGCAACACATCATACAAGCTGATGATTCGTCTATTATCTGAATACACATAAATAACTAATATTATATCACACTTGTTTTTTTTTCTCTTGAATTGAGCCATTTTGACTGTGTCTGCTTTTGCATCGTCAAGTCATTTTGTTGAACTTGAACATGCTGTTGATTTATTCTGTTTAAGGTTATTTCAAACCTTATTTAGTGGCCTCTGTTCTAACTCGTATATCAAAAAAACTAAGCTTTGTCAACTAGTAAAAGTATATATTTTCTGAAAGAGCAAAGATCAGGAAATATAAATATACTTTTTGTATTTATTTGTCATTATTATTTTTACGTAAAAACCTTTTTTAAGTAAAAATTCCATTTTTAAGAAAGGTACATTCATAGCAAAATAACCCCTCGGTCGATTTTAACGAAACCTTTTTTAAATGAAAACTTCATCAATTACCTCAAAAACGCTGTTAGGAATTTTCGATTAGTTTGTTTGTTTGGTTTCTATGACAAATAAACTCGCAAAACGTAAGGTATTTTTGTAAAAAATTGAAGTCGTATTCGTTTTTGCCACATTACACAAAAACTAAGCTTTTATATCAAAAATCCTAACAGCGTTTTTGAGATTGGTGACTAAATATTAAGTCTGGAAAGTTTCAGCGAAATCCATCGAGCCATTTTCGAGAACTCGTGTTCCTAAGTTCAAATAAAGTCGATTTGCCGAAGCCGAGAAAAAGCCGATTAAACTGGGACACGTGAAAATCTCTAAGTCTTTGGTTAATTATTCTGTGAAAACTTGTTTTCGGTATACATAACCTATAGAATCCTTAACTATGTCACCAATTTCAATGTTTTCTTGCAATGTTAACTAATTTTGCAGTGCGTAACTAACTTAAATATCATTAAAACCTCAAATAGACCTATCTTTCGCAGCCAACTTCTGCCATTTTGTACGACCTACTTTCTAAGTAGGTCACAGTTCATAGCCTGTACACGTCACGTGCTGGGAGACTGATACCAAACCAAGTAAGAAATGGATAACAAAAATTGAATTGGTGGTTAAAGTAAGTCGTTAACATGAAATCGAAACATCGAAATGTTAACTTAATAATTGAATTAAGGAATAAGGGGGAGGATTTATCTCTTTTCACAACTTTCTGTGTTCATGACCAGACTGAGGCCTGAGGCAACTCGTAGCATTCGTTTTCAACGTCAACGGTCGTATGCATGTAGACGCACAACTCCCTTAGGATCAAAACTACGTTTTGTCTTTGTTTTCCCCGGCACCATTCTATCATAACCACACCTCGTTGGTTCAATGTTATGGCGAATTTGTGAATGAAAGGACTGAGGGTATACCGAAGCTGTTCTGTACCTGGCGGGAGACTCAATTTACTTGAAAGCCCTTTAACCTTTGACATTGGATAAGTGGTAAACAAATATCCACGCGGTTGTGCGGTTCCAAGGTGGTTCTGCTAAATCTTTTTTTTCTCGCTACGCAGTATATATTTCGTATTTGAAGTTCCCCGAGAATGAAGAAAAGGTATTTTGCTAGACACAAGTGAAATATTGTAAAAATGGCCCATTTTTGTGAATAAGGTTGGAAATATCCTTAAAAAGTAACTTTAAGCACTACATTGGAGGGTCAAAATAGATCAACATAGAAGTAAGATAAAATAAGAATGAAGAGGTTTATTTAGCCAAACACCATAGTATAACCATTGAGAAACAAGTGCTAACTTTCCTTGTTTTGTGCCTTGATTTTTGCAAGGATCACAAACAAATTGAGAATATTTGGCACTTGCCAAGGATGAAGCGGTTTATTTAGCCAAACACCATAGTATAACCATTGAGAAACAAGTGTTAACTTTCCTTGTTTTGTGGCTTAATTTTTGCAAGGATCACAAACAAATTGAGAATATTTGGCACTTGCCACTATGTCATTTCCTAAGCATCACTCAATAAAACTTTGACATGTTTCTATAGCAACTAGAAACAAAATATAACTTACACAATATCGTTATAAAACTAACCTTGTGTTGTGACTAACAAATATAATAAATACGAAACTGACGATATAACTCGTGTAAAGATTGAACATTCATGACTAGATGTACAAGTGTTCCAAAAACTGGAATTTTTATGTCACTTCAACTCGACAACTTTTATAAAGCTCGCCTTGTGTCTTGATTGTATATGTAAATGTATGCGTAGTGCGTGCATGTATATACATGTATAAATATATGCGTAGTGCGTGCATGTATATGCATGTATAAATGTAATTAGAGAGAACGTCATAACATGGTGGTTTCCTCAATTTTTGAGCTGTTCTCATTACTCTTTCTACAGCCAACCTCAAAAGTGCCATAGCCACTGTTTGCACTGTCTTCACTGTTATCTTTTGATGGCTGCTTACCCTCGGCTTTACTGAGACCTTCCTCATATGATTTTCCGGCAATAGGGTGGTCATAAGAAACCTGCCATTGGAAGGTATGCTTATCACCCTCTCTGGCTTTTTCTGGCATACGTACAACAGGGAAGCAGTCCTTGTGATAGATGGACGGCCAGTTGCTGTTGGCAACCAGCTCCTTCTCAATCTCCTGGTATTTGAACTTCAGTCCCCTTCTTTTTCTAATTGCAGGCATGATTTTCTTGAAAACTAATGTGTTCACTACGCGGTCCTGAAAAAAAAAGAAAATGATGATGAAACACAGTATTATATGACACAAACTTTACTACGTTTATTATAGTGCGAGTCGATGGCGAGCTTATGGTCAGAGACGTGAAAACACGTATATTAGTTAAATTCCTATTATTAACATCCTGTGAATTGAAATTAAGCATAAAAAGAATGCATTCATTATCAAATTCTTTTGAAGCAGATGGTTGGTCTGAATCCTAGTAAATACTAACGTTAACTCTAGCCATTATTACACTGTAGCATAAACTACAACCCTACAGACAGTCACCATTTTAAAAAGGGCCTCTTTTTAGGTTTAATTACAATGCATTTGAGACATGAATATGACGAGTCACGAGAAAAAAATCACGTTTAGGGATGTGATTAGACGCGGGATGCATGGTTTTTGAACCCTAAAAGGAGGCTCTTTGCAATATGGCAGCTGGGTGAATAATAACTCTTTCCTTAGGTTTGTTTTCACAAGTTGAGGGAAAAATTAGCTTCATCAGTTGAATATCTCTGGATAGGAATATTTTTCACATTACAGCCCTGTGTGTATTTTTACTGTGTCTCATTTTCAAGTTTATAAAAAATGGAGTTCGGTGTCATTCAACTGTGGCAGCCATTTTTAGTGCACTGTCAGAAATTCAAAGAATTTAACTTAAAAATTATATTATGATAATCTTGACACTTCTGAAATGTTGTTGAAAGAGCATCATTTGGGAAAATTAGACTGTGTAAATATTTGTTTAATTAAATTTTATCAAGAAGAAGCTGAAAGCATATCTTTGAAGTCCAACTGGTATACCTTTTTGCATTTATGACAAAAACATTCAAGTTTCATTGGGAAAAGCGTGCTTTAATTTCTATCTTGTATTTTACACTCCATGTGCTGCCTTAGTCACCAAAAAGACAATAGCCTCACAGTCACTGGCCAATAAAGGATGTCATCAGAGACGACCCAACCACAATTTTAGAAGGAGAACTATATCCCCAGTCCCTAAATACTGCATGCCAACAATTTTTCTATAGTGTCCAAAAAGGGGACCAAGCCACCTGCCTCCCGTCCATATTACCTTGCACTAAGCCAGTAATTGTCATGAATAGAGAGTTACAGTAGGCAACACACACACTGAACTCCACTATTTTTACACTTTTCTCCAATGAGGAGCTCCTTCTAGATGGCCTTACACAAAGTTACTGACATCAAGGTTGGGTATTTGTGATAAAATGTTTGTGTTTGATTTCATGAAATCAACAGTTATCCTTTAGTATTGCCATATGATTTGATAAAAATACAATACAAAGGATCACAACTGAATTGACTTACCTCCCATAAAAGACAAACTAAGAAGTCAGCGAACATAATACCAAGCATTATAAGAGTAAACTTCAAGTCAAAATAGATGACCTGAAAAGAAACAAAACCGAACAGCATTAATTTTAAAAAAACTTTTAGAAACACACAGAACATTCTCGTGAAATGTTGGCAGTGATATTTTAAAAGTAACTTTAAGATTTTATTTCAAATATATTCATCTCGTACACAAAAGATGCTCACCTACTGGGACTAGGCAAAGCACCTGAAGACTTTGTATCAAAACAACCACCAAATGGTTAAGGAAACAAGTAAATGGTAATAACGGAAGTAAATTTTTAATATCGAACCACTAGAATTCTTCCTTTCTGTCATTTGATTAGCTAAATAAGTTTTCTGTTACTAGGCTATTTGATTCTGGTATGCAGCGGCATTTGAAATTGATCACTAGTAAAAAACTGCACACCTGCATGATTTTTTTTTGACAAAAAGTGATATTTTTCCAAAAGCCTCAAAATTGCACTCGCATTAGTTTTTAACTCAGTGACTTCTGAACTCTTCTTCTTATAATCATTGCTACAAATAGGTTTGAATTAGTGATGCTGCAAGATTTTACACTGGAATTGGGCAAAAAAATAAATGTTTTTTGAAAACATAAACAAAAAATAGTGCATTACTGCCTCATTTTTCAAAATGGTCACTGACAAAAGTCATCTACCGGTATGCCTTTTTCCGGGCTTTTAATTCTGCAAACGTAATTTGACAAAATTTTCAAGATTGAACATTACTGCATCAAGGAAAGGTCAACTAAATATTGATAAAATCAAAGAAATCAATGTTTGCAATAAATGTCATTCAGTAGCATTAAAAATACACCACACTTACGCAATGTGAATCAAATTACACCAATCACATGCCACCGCATTTTTGTGCAAATTAAATAAAGTAGATATATTGTCGCAGCAGAAGTCTGCGCTCATCATACGAGCTTCGAGCTACGCACCCCAAAGAATTTGGCCAGTGGCGGAGGAGCCCCTATCATCAACCACAACATGGCGCCTGTCAACAACGACAGATAGAGGATGTAAAGCTCTGGAAAAGAGACACCTAAATTAGTTCACTGGAATACGTGATCCAATTTTAACCAAAATGTTCAGTTCACAAGTTGGAAACTAAGAAGTTAATGGATACTGAAAACTTAACATTGTGTTTACTGAAAGCCTGTCCAGATTGCAAGCAAGGTACCATAGATATTCTTATTTGTTATAATGAACTTGAAGAAAATGGGAAGCCCTAAATCAGCATGTTGATAATTTATTTACAGTAAGAGTGAGTCTTAATGATCTCTTCCACAGACTTAGAGGGGGAATGCTTAAGAATTTAAATGGTATTACCCATTATGTTTGCCAAAAAGACGAATTTCAGAGGGTCGGAAGCCCACATTCACCAAACAACATAGTTAATACAATAACATGCTGTGCCAGACACGCTCTACTGACTTCATTTTACAACTGAAGTTTGCAGTAACCAAATAAAATTGTAAACAGTGCACTTGGCCTGGGACTTGTGGAATGTAACATTACAAGCATGGAAATATTACACACCAGCTTCGTTGAAACTCGATTCAAGTGTATTCAGAGTTATAGAATTCTAAA
This sequence comes from Phoronis australis, assembly GCA_002633005.1. Classification (NCBI taxonomy): domain Eukaryota; kingdom Metazoa; phylum Phoronida; family Phoronidae; genus Phoronis; species Phoronis australis. Next base: position 277,774 of record NMRA01000273.1, read on the forward strand.
TTAATTAACTTTTGAACTTGGGGTGGAACACCACCACAGGTGAACAACACAAAACTTAATTTGTGCTGACCTCATCAAAATTAATAATAAATGCATATTATGCATCAAAAGTGGTAATTTACAAAATGCTCCTATTTAAAAGCACGGTATCAGTGAGAAAAGCGATTTTCCAAAGATCAGCCTCAGCACAGAACCAAACCTGCAACCCTCGCGGTAAAAGTCTAACAACTGCTAATGGAACTAAACCCCACTCCTTAAATGGCAGGTTGTACTTTAAGAATATTTGATAAACAAGAAACCAGCACTGATTTCAGCGAAAGTCTGGCAGACTATGGCAAGAATGGGAGATTCACAGTAAAATCACAAAAGCATGATGAATTTTGTTGATTTACAGCTCTGGTCAAAGTCTATCCCATCCAACAAAAATCACTAAGTACATTTTTCGTCGGAAAAACCAATAATGTCACTTGAAATGACATGTTTTGATTAACGAGACTCGATCTACATTCTAAGCAGGAAAAAACAAGAAATCAAAGAGTTCATTGTTTTCGTACTGTTGGTGAAGATGAAGTCCCTGTAGGGGGGTCCACGACAGAACATGACACCAGAGGTGATGAATGCTCCACTGGCCACATGAAAAAAGAAGTTGTTCTCTGCGCCCCTGAAGTCAAGCTGAGCACCCTTGTGTTCGTAAAGCCAGGGTAGATACCTGCATGAAAGATTCAATTCATCTGACTAGCTGATAAATACTATCTCTGCATTTTTCAAAAATCAATGGAGAAACATGGCTATTTTAAACTCTAAGAGCCATTTTAATTGGGCATGACACAAGAGTTTCACCTCGCAAAAACATATTTTTTCTAAACTATTATATTTAATCAATATCTACACAGATGACCCAAGCACATTTTAACAATAGCAGAAACTTAAACCCATCCCTTTCATCTTTGGTCATTAGAGCTGTGTCCTTGCAGAAATTTTGTGCAGAAAACCAATTAAGAGACAGAGTTCCATTGATCCCAATACTATAAAAGAAGCCATAACAGATATTGCAAAACCACTTGAGACGAAATGACATACAGCTCACCAGGTCAAAATTCTTTACTGTCTGACCACACACACATTTCCTTTTGATATCTCCATTTTATGACCTTGCACGAAATTTCAAGAAAAGTTCCAAAATGTCTAACTTGTGCAGCCAAGAGAAAAGTTGCAATTAAACACTGCAAGAATTAATCGTTTTACTGTCAGGCAAAAGGCCCATATCAACTGACAAATAGCAGTAGCAATTCAAGTTACTTATCTTGTCTTCTATTGCAGTTCAAACAATGAAAAAGTTCAGTCCCAATTTTCTAAAATGGTCAGGAAAGGATGTTGCCACAAACAGGCAGTGATTATCACTGGCAGCCATAATCTCTGTACCCTAATCCTCAAAAAGAAGTCCTGTCATTGTGGTATGTGGCTATTGTAATCTCAACTGATAAGAAGCATTCATAACTGTCAGTTGGGAAATGAGATTTATCGCCTAATGACTCATGTCTCAATTACTGCACCCAGTCTCCAAAGCAGAGGCACGTTGTTTGCTTGGCGAGTCAAGAGCCGGAGTCGAGTGGACTTCTGCAAACACATACCAATGGTATTTGAGTTTTGCCTTAGCCATGACAATTATTGCCTCACTCTATTCCATATTTTAGTTGCAAAATGTACAAAATAATGTCAGTGTCATAAACTATTGAGAAGAGGAATAGATCACGATGAGGATGGGGGACAGATTTAATGACTATTAGGAGGGATACATTCTATGATAACCTAAGAAACAGAAGATGAATTAGCTAAACCAATCCCAAATTCAACATTTCCTTTTCAATAACTGGTTTTGGCCTAAAACAAATGTCAAAGCCAACAGTTATATAAATGAGAGTTAGCGCATGTTTGTTTTTGAGGTAAAATAGACCCATGAAATTATGGCAAAAAAGGTTTGTTCAATGTATTACGTTAAATTGCTTTAATTTATACAGTTATGTTCAGTTTCAATGGGCCAGCCTAAATATCTACTGTGTGAAATTTCAGTTCAATGCACTGTGGGTCACGACACCTTTCTTTGAGTAATCTTACCATGGTTGTGCCTTCACAAAGAACCAAGTGATGGTGAAGAAGATTATTTGTATAGCAATGAAGGAGACCATGGAGAACATCTGTGTGAAACTGGTGAGGTAGCGTGGTGGAGGGCGGGCAACCAAATACTTGTAGGCACCGATGTTACCAACTAAAAGGTTAAAGGTTAAATGTCACAGAGTTTAAGACAAAATGGAGGTTCTACAATCTGGGTCTGAAAGAAGCAGTTTACTCAAGAAACGACTCAAAAATTGACCCATCACGGTGCTTTAAATGTGAAAAATATACTGAAAGCCTGTCATGTGATTGTCAATTTTTGAGTAAAAGTTTGGAAGTCTTGGGCTCAGGCAATTAGAAGTCAATTTTACTAACTTAATGCTACTGAAAGGTCAAGTACTTGTTAGCACCAGTGTGTTACTAAAAGGTGAAAAGTCAAGGATAATTAATAGACTATATACTACTACTTACTACTTGAGTTCAAAACAAACTTGCAAGTTACCATGGGGAAGCCAGCCAATCAAATACCAAGTGATATGTCAAAGGTCACAGAATATTAATGAAGAATATTAGAAGACTTGCTTTCCTGGACAAAGAATATGGATCGTTTCTAAAACAGTTGCAAAAATGTGTTCAAATATCGACTCTTTCTAAAGCTTCTATTTAGAAGCGTAATTGTTTAGTTATTAGTGACTTACATAAGATTGCAATGAAAATGATGACAGGAACATCGAGCCAAATATATTGTACCTCATTAAAGTCACATGCAATCTGTAAATATATGTATATCATTAACACATCTTTCATAAATAAAAATAACAATCTCGTTTCAATAACTTAAAGTGTAGTCAGTTTCTGATACACGTTTCTTTAACTAACTTGCAGTAAATTGTTAATTGTTTCTTTTTTAAAAAAGATGAGAAAAAACTGATGAAATAGACCTGCATTACTTTGCATATTTAGCCAAACGACCAAGTGAGTCCTCATGAATAGAAATTATAACTTGTAACATATCCTTCCACCCTACGAAAGTTTACAAAACGACAGCAGATAAATTTCGTATTAGTTTAATTTCATCAACGCAGAAAATGAAAAGAAAACCAACTCAAAAATTAACTAAATCATTTAATACGCTCAAGCTAAGATCGCACATGGGGAGGAAAAACGCAATCAGTGCATTGCTCACAGTCTGTTAGAGAACATAGAATCCAAACCAGAGCACCACAGTAGAGACTCCGCAGCCCAAGCACTTGCACTACAGTCTTCTCCGACACCATACAATGACAAACAAATCTGCTTTGAGATTAAGCAACCCCCAAGTCCCTGGATCCACCCATGGGTCCATTATACTGCAAACTTACTGATACGAGGAAGGAGACACCTACAGAGAAAGACATGTAACTGCCAAGAAGGTGCTTGAACACACCAAATGACGTGAACAGGGCACAGCGACCTTCCCTGCAAAATCAAGAGAAACAGTCTCACTTCTGTTAAAATAGCTGAGTTCACATGAAAACTGCATGTCACTATTTTATTTCATCAACTGAATGACAATTGTGTTAGAATAACTGTTTTGCTGTGCTTGACGTCTGAATAGATCATTATTGACATTTTCCGTTCCATTTTTGTGAGAACTCAAGAAAACTGCCAGCTATTCTGTGATCAAGTACATCATGTTGTATTCATAAGAGTTTCCAGTTCCAGTGAGCACTTAATTGATGACCCCTAGATTCAAGCCACAAACTAGAGTACAAGTTTGAGATTTTGAGTAAAAACTTGAAATTTCAATTTTGGACTTTAAACTTTTGGTCTTAATACTGGGGTCACAAAGTGCAAACTAGAATTAGATAATTATTCACGTTAGCCATTACAGACTCGACCATACGATAACAGGCACTTAACTTGAGTTCATACAAGAAAACAATACAAAATGGCAAAAGTAATTATGAGTTTGATTTGAAGTAGAAAGACTAGACCCTGACCCCAGTTATATCTGCATTATTTTGAAAACTTTAATCACCTGGGATACTCACTAAACAGGAAATATTAAAATTGTAATGTAGATGCGGCTACATTGTCGGCTTTCTATCTTAAAGTTCTCCTCCAAACAAAATGAACAAGATAACCATACCTACCTCATGACTGTTGGCATACAGAGATAACCATACCTACCTCATGACTGTTGGCATACAGAGATAACCATACCTACCTCATGACTGTTGGCATACAGNTAGATAATTATTCACGTTAGCCATTACAGACTCGACCATACGATAACAGGCACTTAACTTGAGTTCATACAAGAAAACAATACAAAATGGCAAAAGTAATTATGAGTTTGATTTGAAGTAGAAATACTAGACCCTGACCCCAGTTATATCTGCATTATTTTGAAAACTTTAATCACCTGGAATACTCACTAAACAGGAAATATCAAAATTGTAATGTAGATGCGGCTACATTGTCGGCTTTCTATCTTAAAGTTCTCCTCCAAACAAAATGAACAAGATAACCATACCTACCTCATGACTGTTGGCATACAGAGATAACCATACCTACCTCATGACTGTTGGCATACAGAGATAACCATACCTACCTCATGACTGTTGGCATACAGCTGATATTTTCTTCAGCTGATGTGAATGGAGCAGCCACACTTGCCTCAGCAACACTCAGAGAAACACCGGTGTGCGCCACCTTTAAAGCGCCGCAGTCGTTGGCACCATCACCACACATACCGACATAATACCTGAGAATTGAATTAATATTCAGTGAATTACAAGTGCAAGTAATTATTCACTTATTTACCACACAATATGACTGACAGGTGATATTCTGTTTTGATAAATTTCTCCACAAAAGTAAAGATTAAGAACGTTTCAGTCTCTTTCAAGAGTAGTTTGCAGTGTGTAGATGACTCAAAACAACATTTGCTAAAAGGGTCTATTATTCACAAAAAGGTAATCAACCATTGGAAAATAGAAAATGAAAAGTTTGACAATTATTTTTTTGGGCGATTACCATAACACCATGGTTATTACAACAACAGCTCAGTGAAAACTGACCACAGTGTGTGAAGATGCCTGTAATAAAAGAAGATAATGCTAACCTATAGAACTATTGTGCCAACTTCTGAGACATACATACCCAAGTGACTGGAGTCCTTCAACTAGCTGAACTTTTTGATCTGGTAGCATTCTGGCAAATATAGTTCCTCTTTGAATAATCTACAACAGCATTAACGATGAGTTGTCCAATATGACGCAGGGAAAATGTGACAAGTCATAACCCCATTGCTATATCAATGACTGAGCGCTGTGACCCAGTGGGTCTATAACCAACCCTAGCTACTCAGTCACAACCTTGGATCCACACCTACTACCACAATAGCTAGAACTATAGCATTTATTCTAGAAGAACGATCAACATCACATAATGGACATCAAAATACCGGTTGCAGCAGATCGGGCTGGTGCTCCAGGATGTTGCCAAAGTGCTTTCCTTCAATTGCAAATCGGTAAGAAGTAGTCTCCCATTCTTCCGCGTCTTCCTGCGGTAATGAGAAAGATCAGTGTTTAAAAGTCGTAGCAACGAAACACTCACACAGTGTAAGCTGACCCTAAGGCACCACAGTTCAGAACACACCTTGGCTTCCCCTACAAGTTACAAAATGTTCCATTGCACATGCATTCAGACAGACTGAAGGAGACCTTGCAAGAATTTTACAACACAAAAATGCCTGACCATGCTGCAACTTCGACTAACAGATACATGTTATTCAAAAATATTTTAAGTCCCATAAGACCGAGAGATTATATCTGAGTTATGCAAAATATGACTCATCAGAAGAGGCAAGTTACAAATAGGAACAGCCACATGGCAGAGCTTAAATTTGTGAGTAGAGCAAATATCGAACTTCTGCATGTCCAATTTAAGGTTTCATAGGACCTAATTGACATGCCTGAACATTTAGCCAAATATGTACAAAACGACAGAAATTCTGCAGAATTTATGATTTTTGACTTCATACCAACCTGCCACTAATCGGGTCACATGACCCAGCATTTTAGGAAAAATTAGCAAAACAGAAAAAAACATTCAACATTCATAGCAAAACAATAAGCTCAATAACATGACTAAATTTCGTTTAATTTTAATGTTCAAGATAAAATCTCAAGAATCCTGTTACAGTTTTCTAAATGATCGTTTCATTTCCGGTCTAAGCAGCTTTAAAATTTTTCATAAAAAATCGTTGAAGTCCTATTGTTATGATAGCCATTCAATAACACAAAAGTGGAACACTTTAAAAACAAATCCAAACAGTGTTATGGAGAACAATACATAAAGCATAGTAACTGAAAGTTTCGTAAGAATCCAGTCAGCCAAAACTGGACATTTTTCTAAGGTCCTAACCTGAAGCAAGTTTACCAATAATTGAGGCTAAAGGCTAAACTGTAAGAAACATGGTAACTTCTGTCCACGATCATGCAACGGCTTTGCTGAACAAGAATAAAAGACCACATAGCCAAAAACCAAAAGTGTTTTTGCGAACAAGCTTTTTGATCCTACCAAATTGATATCTTCATCTTTAATGGATTCCATACTTTCAGGGGACACATAGAAATCTGTTCCTTCTTCGCTGGCTACGGTGTCATGCCTCAGGGATTCCTAAACATAAATGTTTTCCAATATCATTCACCTTTTATATCTAATGATGGTGATGAGACAAAGTGCACAAACTTCAAAGAATCAAAAGTCATTCAACAAAATAATGCTAACTGATATCTTCTCTTGAACCACTGATTAAGTTTTAAAATACTATGCAAGACAGTTGTCATAGAAAACTTAACATTCTTAAGATAATTGGTCTGTAAGCATCAAATTCTTTTCTGTACGAAATGTGTTCTGTACTCTACACTATTCTTGTTCACTGATGTCAGTTTAGTGCAGGTCAACATTATACACAATTATAAGAAGTGCTCTGGATAAAGTCAAATGTATTATTTTTGATGAATAATTGGAACAGCTCGAAGATTTTCACTTAACTTAACCGTCATTTGAAACTAGCCCAAGATCATCAGAAGTGCACTCTTGCATAATATTGTGCTTTTAAAGAATATAAACACAATTTGGAGACAGTTGCTTTCTTAATTATTATAATAAACAAAACTTTCACAGTCAGGTGGAACAAAGTTGAACCATACTGAGTATTTGGCATACAACGCCAAATTATCTCAGATCGTAAAACTCATTTTGAAAGAGAACAGGCAAACCATTGTCTATTCTGCATGAGAACTCACACAAAAAAACCATAAAACCACCCTTTGGTTAACACACACTTTAGTACTGTCCAAGGATTTCTACAATTTTCAATTAACTTAAAATGAGTTCATTTACTTCATGAAGTGATTCGATCAGGTTTGCTTTTCGTTCTGTGCGGTGGAAATCTTTAGCCAACTTGTACATGACTTCCATCTCTGTTCCATCATTGCAAAATTCCGTCTCCACAATTACAACATTTTCGTGCTCTTTAATCATACCACAGTCTCTGCCGACACTCAAGGCAGTAAGTAAATTGTCACCTAAAACAAAAAGCCCAAGTTCACGGTCAAATTTTGTATAAAACAATTCCATTTCACTATATGTACGACTAGGCAAACAAATTTTAGCTTACAGTAAAATCTCCCCAACTGTGGACAATAATGCTTCTGACATAATAAATATTCTCTGATGATACTTTGACATTACTTGCTGTTCTTGAATGGTAAAATAAGGCTTCCCTTCTGCAAGACAGTTGTGTTCTAAATAGCTGGGGGGATTTTACCAAGTGAGTTGTGTTCTAAATAGCTGGGAGGATTTTACCATGACCACAAATGACAGTTTAATGCTCCCGATACTTTAACACGTAATTCACCAGCTGGCTTCTAGGCAGCATGCATTAGAATTCCATTCATCCAGTAATAATGAAAAGTCACAACTTTATCCATTTACATTTGGTGTAAAAAATTGATTGTATACTTCTTGGAGCAAATACCCTGATAGTAAACAATGAGTAGCACAACAACAGTAGCAGAAGAGTGACAGTTAACTTCATTGATTGATTAGTTTCAAACCATAAAGACTCGATAGCTTATCCAGTATCCGGGAAAAACAAAACCCACATGGTGCAATGCAGACTGCAAACTCCAACTGATCCTGACAAGTTCAACCAAAAATGTTCAATCACAGCTGGCCCTATCACACCTTGTTCTCACACACTGCATGTGACACCATTCTTAACGGTTTACTCAGACTGCCACGAATGCTTCCAACTGTTATTCGGTTCTCTCTCAGTTTTAAACTGATATTTCAAAATCCCAGAGACAATATAGTGAGAGGTAGGTTTGTGTGACAGGGTGCTGAGTCTCTACAACCCTACCTGTGACCATAACTGTTCTGATGTGTGCATAATGAAGTTGATTGAGAGCAGGAATAGTCTCAACCTTCAGAGAATTCTGCATGATCAGTAGGCCGAGGAAATTCAACTCTACTTCGAGCTCATCCCTGTAAACGTTACACAACAGTTAAACCAATTTTTACAACCAATGAATCAATGAATAGTTAAAATTAAAAGTACATTGAGTGCTGTTTATGTAATATGACTATTACCTTGCCGCATTGTATTGCTAGAGTTATTTGTGTGACTGTTTATGCGGACCTCTTCAAGTTTGATCTAAATTAGTTACTGATGATGATCTGCATAATAAAGCCCTTAAAGTGTCAACACATTGCTCAGTGTATTGACGCCACAGGTGCTGGCCACTCACCTACCCGACACTGGGATGCCCACCTGGATAGAGATGACTGCAATATGCACCCACAAAATTTGTAGGCCACAAAAACTGCTTCAAAAAGATGAGAAGGAGACAACAAAAACAGAAATTTCCGAACAAGAGAAATGCAGAGAGTTGAAATGCATCCATGATAGCAACGCACAAAGTGTGCTTCTAGGGGTGTTTATCAGAGTCAAAGAACGGACACTAGGTGACACAGAATGTGTCAAAACCATGCCAAAATGGATAGATGCTATTGGCAGCATAACAGAAATTTGTTTGCTACATTTCAATAGAAACTGTTAGAGAACTCTGAAAATACAGATACAAAAGTAATAGCTAAGATTGCCACTAGGGGGTACAACGTATGTTGGAATCGTCCAAAACCTGCAAGAAGCCGTAGCCACATTTATAACATAAAACTAATTCTTAAAAATTTTCACAAAGATCATTCAAAGGAGTACGGAGATACAGATGAGAAACCAAAGAACACAAAAATTGCCACCAGAAGGTGTCGCAGTTGTCCTATGCATCCACAAATCAATGTCTTCTGATCAGGAACAAAAAACGGACATGAAAAAATAAAAAATAGCCTCTAGGCGGTGCAAAAATAAATGAGATCTATAAGAAAATGGAAGACAATCGTCATCTCCTTAACAGAAACATATTTGCCAAATTTCAAGAAAAAACATCGATGAACTCCAAAAATATGCAAATGTAAACAAATAAAACTGCGACTAGGGGATACAGTGGTATTTGAATGGGTCTGAAACATGTCATAAAATGTCGTCAGCACCATAGGAACACGTCCGCCAAAGTTCACACAGATCCTACAAAAAGGTTAACGAGACACAGCCGTAAAAGGAAAAAACACAAGGGGGTGCCAAAGTAGTGTAACTCGTCCGAATATCAACATCAGTTGCGGCCTTCTCGTCAGAAACGTATCTGCCAATTTTCACACAGATCTCCACTAGGATGCGCACAATACGCAAAATGTGTTCGAAAATGGAAAAGCATTGTTGTCACCTTAATACAAACCTATTTGTCCAGTTTCATGAAAATCCATCAATGAACTCCGATGACACACAGAAAACATAAAAAAATAAAATTGCCACTAGGGGGTACACCAATTGTCAAATTTGGCTGAAACTAGTCATCATCTGTTGTCAACTACATAGGAACACATCTGCCATATTTCACAAACCTCCTGTAAAGGGTTAAGGAGATACAGCCGTGAGCGCAAAATGAAGCAGAGAAGTGGAATACACCCGAAAAGCAAGATCAAATGTGGTCTCCTCATCAGAAACATGCCTGCTAATTTATATAACGACCCTTCAAGCGGTTTGGCAAACAGAAAGGTGGACGCCAAGAATCGAACTTAAAAATTTTTAAAATGGCCACCAGGTGGCGCGGAATCACCAAAGAGATCCCAAAATTTGATAGTATTGTCGCCTTCATATTAGAAACCTATTTGCCAAATCTCATGAAAATCCATCCAAGAATTAAGAAGATGCAAAGGTAACCGTAAAAAACTGAAATTGCCACTAGGTGCACAGCGGTAGTCGTATCGATCCGAAAGTTATAGTCATGCGTTGCCAGCATCATAGGAACACATCTGCCAAATCTGNAAACTGTTATTTCAAAATCCTAGAGACAATATAGTGAGAGGTAGGTTGGTGTGACAAGGTGCTGAGTCGATCTCTACAACCCTACCTGTGACCATAACTGTTCTGATGTGTGCATAATGAAGTTGATTGAGAGCAGGAATAGTCTCAATCTTCAGAGAATTCTGCATGATCAGTAGGCCGAGGAAATTCAACTCTACTTCGAGCTCATCCCTGTAAACGTTACACAACAGTTAAAGCAATTTTTACAACCAATGAATCAATGAATAGTTAAAATTAAAAGTACATTGAGTGCTGTTTATGTAATATGACTATTGCCTTGCCGCATTGTATTGCTAGAGTTATTTGTGAGACTGTTTATGCGGACCTCTTCAAGTTTGATCTAAATTAGTTACTGATGATGATCTGCATAATAAAGCCCTTAAAGTGTCAACACATTGCTCAGTGTATTGACGCCACAGGTGCTGGACACTCACCTACCCCGACACTGGGACGCCCACCTGGATAGAGATGACTGCAATATGCACCCACAAAATTTGTATAGTGTCGCCACAAAAACTGCTTCAAAAAGATGAGAAGGAGACAACAAAAACAGAAATTTCCGAACAAGAGCAATGCAGAGAGTTGAAATGCACCCACAATAGCAACACATAAAGTGTGCTTCTAGGGGTCTTTATCAGTTTCAAAGAACGGACACTAAGTGACACAGAATGTGTCAAAACCATGCCAAAGTGGATAGATGCTATTGGCAGCATAACAGAAATTTGTTTGTTACATTTCAATAAAAGCTGTAAGTTAGAGAACAAGAAAATACAGATACAAAAGTAAAAGCTAAGATTGCCACTAGAGGGTACAGCGTTCCTTAGAATCTTCCAAAACCTGTAAGAGGCCGTAGCCACATTTATAATATAAAACTAATTCTTAAAAATTTTCACAAAATCATTCAAAGGAGTACGGAGATACAGATGAGAAACCAAAGAACACAAAAATTACCACCAGAAGGTGTCTCAGTTGTCCCATGCATCCACAAATCAACGTCTTCTGATCAGGAACAAAAAAAGGACTTGAAAAAATAAAATAAGCCTCTAGGCGGTGCAAAAATAAATGAGATCTATAAGAAAATGGAAGACAATCGTCATCTCCTTAACAGAAACATATTTGCCAAATTTCAAGAAAATCCATCGATGAACTCCAAAAATATGCAAATGTAAACAAACAAAACTGCGACTAGGGGGATACAGTGGTATTTGAATGGGTCTGAAACATGTCATAAAATGTCGTCAGCACCATAGGAACACGTCCGCCAAAGTTCACACAGATCCTACAAAAAGGTTAACGAGACACAGCCGTAAAAGGAAAAAACACAAGAGGGTGCCAAAGTAGTGTAACTCGTCCGAATATCAACATCAGCTGCGGCCTTCTCGTCAGAAACGTATCTGCCAATTTTCACACAGATCTCCACTAGGATGCGCACAATACGCAAAATGTGTTCGAAAATGGAAAAGCATTGTTGTCACCTTAATACAAACCTATTTGTCCAGTTTCATGAAAATCCATCAATGAACTCCGATGACACACAGAAAACATAAAAAAATAAAATTGCCACTAGGGGGTACACCAATTGTCAAATTTGGCTGAAACTAGTCATCATCTGTTGTCAACTACATAGGAACACATCTGCCATATTTCACAAACCTCCTGTAAAGGGTTAAGGAGATACAGCCGTGAGCGCAAAATGAAGCAGAGAAGTGGAATACACCCGAAAAGCAAGATCAAATGTGGTCTCCTCATCAGAAACATGCCTGCTAATTTATATAACGACCCTTCAAGCGGTTTGGCAAACAGAAAGGTGGACGCCAAGAATCGAACTTAAAAATTTTTAAAATGGCCACCAGGTGGCGCGGAATCACCAAAGAGATCCCAAAATTTGATAGTATTGTCGCCTTCATATTAGAAACCTATTTGCCAAATCTCATGAAAATCCATCCAAGAATTAAGAAGATGCAAAGGTAACCGTAAAAAACTGAAATTGCCACTAGGTGCACAGCGGTAGTCGTATCGATCCGAAAGTTATAGTCATGCGTTGCCAGCATCATAGGAACACATCTGCCAAATCTGATTAAGATCCTGCAAGGGGTTTGAGAGATACAGCCGCGGACGCTGGACATTGGATGCCCAGACAGAGACAACAGCACTATGCACCCACATATAAATATGTGGGCACATAATAGTTTATTATGAGATTTCCATTGAGCAATTTTCTACAGCATATACTCGTTAGATTAACTTCAACAAAAACCACACCTTTCGATAGACTGCAGATCACTCCAAGAATAGGAGGCGGGGATCGGTCTCCAGGCCAAGGCAAGCACACGGAATCCATCACTTGTGTAGCTCATCAGTTCCTCATCAAAACTGGACGGAACTGAAACAGAACCAGCGATGATTATCATGTAAATGTAACACACATAGACATATGTCATAAGCTTTTCATTTGTAATTTCTCAACTTTCACAGGAACACAAACACAACATACATTTTATACATTGCCATGCAGTTTATAGCGCAAATGATAAACAAACAAACAAAACAAAGTGAAATGGTAAGTAAGCATGTCAAGAACACTTGGCTTACCTCAAATTCCAACTGCTGAATGCTGGATTAGTAATTGGTCCAATTATGTTGCACAAACAGCAGAATTAATGAGAAGCAGCATGATGATAACATTGTTCAAAAGTTTCAGGTTATAAAAGTCACATTTCTTGTCTAATTTTCAAATTGGCAAAAACCTAAACATGCATACTTTTCACGGACTATTCAAATATACTATTAAAAATAACACTTTCAAAAATATTATTGTCCCCAGTGTGTCTGATTATCTGAGAACCACAGCCTAAGGCGATGTAATAAACTACAACTCCACGATGTCTTTGATCATTGTGGCAGATTCTGAGGTACGCAAACCAGTCGCACAGCACAATCTCTGCTTGTAAGAATTGAGTATGAGCATTTGGCGAACAATAAACGGTGGGTGTTTGACCAAGCATACAGGCAAGAAAGGCTGCGGTACCTCGTTCTTCTATACCTGTATTTAGGAAATGGTTATTGAGTTTATATCAGAATTATGATGAGGCAATGTAATGAACTACAATTGCATGGTGTCTTTTATCATTGCAGCAAATTTTGGGGTCTGCAAACCACTCAAGTTGCCCAATCTCAACTGGTTAGGGTGTCAAGGTAGGATTATTTTCATGAGTCTGTTATTAAGTATCACGACACCGTTAAGGATTATATAGAAAACTCTGCCAATAGTTCAACGATATATGAGTGTACATAAATCGGAAAAATCAATCTTTCTTATAGCCTGCTGGATTGGTAAAACATTCAAATCAAATCTCAAATTAATACGATTTAATTACAGAATCATTTTCTTCCTTACGTGTATCAGGAATGCATAGTGACTTGATTTTCTCAGGTGACCCTTTGACGTAGAGTTCAAATTGATTGTTGTACAACTTGCGCGTGATGACACTCTGTCTCTGAAGAGATGAGCTAAACGTGAACTGGCGAAGGACAGCTATCTCCGTATTGTTCTGAAAAACAACACACGTTTTATAAATTTTGTAATGACCCAAACTGTGAAACTTTCATCCATAATTTGAATGGAAATCTTTGAAAAAATAAAAGAAAAGGAATTAACACTGATTTGATTAAAAAAATGCAAGAAGATGTCTAATAATTACAACTACTGCTGTCAGTGCACTCAGACTGTGGTCTATGATTATTATATCAGAAACATGAGGGTCCTACTTTAGCCCAAATATTTTCCACCCCAACAAAAATTCCAGGGCTTAACCCCAGTGTATTAAAATGGGGGACAAACAGCGGGAGTTATTACAGTCACTAATGATGAAAAACGTACCGGAACCAAATCAGGAATTTTTGGCTTCACAATCGCAGGAACCAGCATGCCGAACTTGGGACTTTCACTGTCAGGTTCGAGGAGTTCCTTGAAAGAAAAAAGACTTCAAATAAAGAATATTTAATAGTTGATGATGGTATTTGACATGGCTCAAAAACAATAAAGCCTCAGTAAACACTTACTGTTATTTTTGAAAAAATGTAAACGCAAAATCATCCGCAGTGTAATAGAGATCTCATTTTTATTCAGCAATATTCACAATATTGAAGCACTGTATGATTAATTTGCTTCTTTGATTGACATACAAAACACAAGTATTGATATTAAATGACAGCTTCTGTTTTATTTCTTGAATTCATTTCCATGTTCAGAGCATAAACATGACAACATCTTCTCCACTACATTCACCATCAAACATCGATTCATTTGACAATTTACAAAATGAATCCAACAGCAAATCTGAACATTTTTCCCCGAAACGGTGAAAGACAGCCATGCCTACCCAGTCAATAGCCTCAAACATCTTTACGTCCACAGGATAGCCAGATATCTTGCCATCAATGAGAGTCAGCGAGTGGCAAGTTGCCATGCAGTGCTTGAGAGGACCATCTGGGAGCTGCTTAGGATGGTTGTCCACATTGCAAAAACTGGAATGATGAATATGACAATTTAACAATTCACAATGAACACAACCAAAACCCAGAATGGTGAAAAGCAATTCAATAATCAGAACTTAAGGACAATGAATAAGCCAATCCAAAAACTTACAGATGACAACCAAAACCTGGAACGAAGAATAAAAAAAATTATCAATTCACAGACCACACAGTCAAAGCCATTGTACCATGCAGTATTATGACTTTGGCCTTGATTTTTGCAAATATTTCAATCTGATCCAAAGATGTATTTTTTCTTTAATTTTGACATTTTGACCACGAAAACGGCATTTTATGGGTTGAAAGTAGGTAGCTACTTAACTACTTTGAAACAACAATATGTTAATTAGGAGTACACCTAACCTTATTACAACAAATAATCTTAACAAAATAAACAAAAAAGTGTAGATGAAATAGATCTTTAGAAATGAACAGGTGTGTAATGAACAGAGCTGCTCATTAAACACAAGTCACACTCTCTTTTTGATGAACAGCACAGTTCACAAAATAATACATACGATTTTGTTCTGTCGTCTCTGGCTAGCATGCCCCAAAAGTCTAGACCATCATTGGTCAAAGTACCAGTCTGAAAAATGTTCATCAACATCTAGTAAAGTTTAAGTACCTGTGAATACTATGAAACGTGTTGATGACACATCACCATCTTATGTAACACCACTGCATATCGCATCAAAGAAAAAATATCTGGCAAAGGATTTACACAAGTCAAAACATGTAAAATCACCGTACCTCAAAACATCTACCCAAAATTGAGAAAACTGCCAAGCTATAGTTCAGCAAACTGTCAACCTTAGTGACAAAATAAATAATTTGATCACTAAAATTGTCAGCCAAATTATGAAATTTTTATTCTAATTATGAAAATAGTCAACCTTCGTGTGAAAGCACGGCTGTGAAGTTTCATACCAAAAATTGTCAATCTAGAGCTGTGAAAAACTGCCAACCATGTCGAGGCTTACTTTATCAAAACATATGACATTGAGTGTGCCACAAAGGTTGATGAACTTGGAGCTCAGACAATAAATCTTTTTCTTGAGCAGTCTCTGTTGAGCATATACGTTGCCAATGGTCATGGTAGCGGGTAAAGAGGGGGGGAACGTGTATGTTAGAACAGCCACCAGTCTGAGAATCACGACGCTGGCCTCAACCTGTAACCAGTAAAAATTCAATGTTATGAGACTGGTGAGCCTTGTTAAAGAAACAGTGTTCCAGAAGTGGTAATAGACATAAAGAACAGCATCAAAACTAAAATTGATAATGAGGTCAGTGTTTAGATTTTTAGATTGGCAGTGTGCACCATCTCTGCACTAAGGTCAACCGCTTTGTGTCCTCCGTGTATCCAGATCTGGTAAATATTAAATTTTGCAGAGGCAATGTAAATTAAAACAGTATGTGAACTTGTGTCTCACCAGCAACCATTGATGAAAACGTAATTATTTAATCTAAGAACAGTAAATAAAAGTAACTCACGCCATGAATTGTGTAGAAGGTGCCAAGGTAGACCATTCCAAAAACACCCATGAAGAGAGCGAAGAGAAGAAAGTAAAAGGTGTCTCTGTAAAACCTCATGTCAAGTGGTTTGGGGTGCAGGATTGATCGCACCAGGTCTCCTTTGGCAGTCAGAAAGCCTAACACAATGAAAAGCTAATATTAATAGCCAAATTGGAAACTCGAATAGTTCACTAACCTTAAACTCTGTCACTATCTTCAAGGAAACCACCCAGCTTCAGCTGGTGTTACTGTTGTCTGGATATTAACTTGGGTAATCGGGCTCAAAATTGTCAATCATAAATATGGTTGTAAACACTGAACATGAAAATTAAACTTGGTTACACTACAAAATGTGGCTTTCAGAACCTAAAGCTAGGAAGTATTTCAAAGCCAGTGTTCTGCTTCATTAATTCTGCTGTACACGCAATAATGGGCCAATAACCATGAGACATAAATCAGCAGCTGGAAATTGAGGAAAGAAATACTGATAATGATACTGACTCCAGAAACTGTTGGCCATTACAGACCTTAGTACAGGGAGCATTAGAAAAATTGATTAGATCTACATCACGTACTTTTAAAAAACGGACTTACTATGGCCAAAACCGATTTAATCAGGCATTTTTGTTGGTTATTTTAAATAGGGTGCAATGTAATAACAAATGACAAGAAACATAAAATATCCAAAAACGTATATCAGTTAAAACAGATTAATAATAATATGAATTATAGATCACAAGTGTTAATGATCAATAAATAAATTAATAAGTATCACATGACAAAAATACTTATGAACCATACAAAAGCCAAAACGTTCTAATTTTCAAAACAATGCCTCTGTATTACTGCAACGAGAAACCTAGAACACTGTTAATGATTAATGAATTAGCTAATATGACATAACAAAACACCTGTGCGTACGACAACGGCCAGCACTCTCTCATCTCCAAAACAACGCGTTTGTATCACAGTTGTTCCACAAAATATTGTGTGCCTTTTGTGCGTCTCGGGCGTGTAGAGTTCTGCTTTAGTGTTGGCCAACGGAGTTTTGGTGACGGGTACACTTTCGCCTAATAACACACGAGAAAAGTAATTTGCACGACCAACATTATTCAGTCATGAGCCACATCACAAAACACATGCAAATTACATAATAAAGCATTCTGGTTGGCTAGTCTATATATAAACTTGTGAATAAGGCTTTTTGAATGGCTACTTTACATGCAAATAAGCCACACGAATAAAGAAGACTCCAGAAAACTGGTCTCCTCTTGTTCCTTACTCAAATTAGAGGAAATTACTGAGACTGGAAAGAGATGACACTTCATTATCATGATTTGAGATGAAGCTCAACAAGTTTGCTAATTATCACACTGGGTAATGTTCTGAGCATCTCGAGCTGGTACAACCTATAGTATTTTGCAAACCTAAAAAGAACTTTTCATCTGAGTTCAGACAAGTTTTACAACAGAAATTTGTCTAAATCAAAGCTTTTTTCCTTTACTGGAACACAAAATCATGGCAGTTTTAAAAACATTGTAAAAACAAGGCAACTTCTCACATAACTGTAAACTGGAAGCATATTCTTGGAATATATGACAAGTGGTTTGACATCTGCGAAAACCCTAAAAATATGTCCTTGGCTGACGGAACTAGTTCATTAAAAGTGAGAATACCATAAGCCTAAAGTTAGTAAATTAGACCTGGAATTTAGTCTTCTGAATAAAATTGTTTGAAAGATTCCTCTCCAAATAATTTCAGACAAGTCAAAAACTTTTGAATTATTTGTAATAATTCATAGAAAAATTTCTTTTTCTAAATAAATCCTACCTGTCAGCATGCTCTCATTAACAATACAGTTGCCGCTAAGTAGGACGACATCACAATGCATAGGACATCCTTTGGATGGGATAATGATCACATCACCGGGCACAAGGTCATCTGAAGATATGTTTAGAGTCTGACTGCCTCGCAGTACATTCACTGGATCAGCTTGCTGCATCGTTGAGCGCAGTTTGACTGCAGTCTGTCATAGAATGAATGCGTTTGTTAAAGACCCAAAGAACCTACAAATAACTTCCATCTAGTGCTTGCAGCACATAACGTATCTATTTTCAGCCACATTGCTTCCAATACATGAAATGATGAACCCGTCAACCCAACTTATTGAACCTAGTGCCATTTGGACTGAAATCCTGTGTAGAACACGTAGTCAGCGATTACTGTACAATATATCTAACACCTTAATAATTACATAAAAAACAAACAACGCAAACAAAATGACTTCCAATATCAACAACTGTTTGATCTTTGACATTCATTCTAGTGTCTATAGTCAGAAACTGAAGATTGTCATTCCTACAAATCGCATCAAACCATCCCATAATAGGCACGGTGCTTCACTAAGCTGCGGTTTCTATTAGCCATTCCTTATTTGATAATGTCTCCATGTTGTACCCCACCACATTGTGTAATACGCTCAGCCCAAAGGATTACCGTTCTTGTATTGATCTTGAAAATGGTGGACATTTCCACTGAAATATGTTGCGATTAAAATATATTAATATAGGGGGCCTCGCTTTTGAGGCCAGAAATTCAATTTTTTGCCTATGTCATTTTAATAAGAATACGTCATTTTAAATAATAAGCTGTTATTTGTTTTTTGTGACAAATAAACTTGATGCAACGCAGTGCTTACCTTGCGGGCTTCGTAAGTAGCTACTAGAATGGAGACTACAGCCATGAGTATTATACAGCCAGCGTAGAGCCAGTAGTCAATGAGGAACCAGATGATTGAACTGAATAGTAGGAACACATAAAAAGGGTTCAAGGCCTACAACAAATGCAGGAAATTTTAAAAAAATACACACTAAAACACACAAAGAACAAGGCAACATATATCATGCCTACTAGTACTGGTTAAATAAGAAAGTTATTAGATGACACAAAAAATTTACTTGCTGCAGTATTTTGAACTCTTTCTGTGATGTCACCACCTCTTGACATTTCTGGAAGTCATTCATCTTTAATAATATAATCAAGTAAATTATTTTTCAAAATTGCCTTAAACTTGCTCCAAACCCACCTTCTTTCAAACAACTATTGATTTTGACTACATACAGAAACAAAAATGGTCTTAACATATTTCATCACCAATATTAGTGGTGGTTTCTAGACTTGAAAAGAACCCAACAAGTTTGCTTGTCGTGACTGGGTATATTATGTGCCAGGCAATAGCAATCTGTCAGTTCTTTCTGCGCCCAAAAACTTTTTCTAATTCAGATTACAAACAAGCTGAGACCAGTTTCGTAGCAATGGCTGGTCAGACCAAATCCAAAGTTAATTTCTATGAAAGAACTTGTGTTTTCAAGAATTAGTTTCAAGCAAAGATATATTACAGATTCCCACTGATGCTGAGTACTCAGGTAGATCAAGACAAATCAGAAAATTAACACCAGAGCAACCAACCTCCTCCACAAGCAGACGTATAACTGGTTTGACACGGATTTCAATCAAGTTGTGTCCGTACTCCAATTTGCCAAGTTCATGGTCTTCAAGACTTAGGCCTTCATTGTTGTCATGGAAATAGGAACAAACATGGCCAGTTTCTAACCCTCTGGAAAAAATAGGTAAGATAGAATTACAATTATAATACATCACTTTAAAGGGCTGTCATCAAATTAATAATCTTGTTTTGTTTTCAGTAAATTGGTATATAGTACGATAAAAAGATCACCAGGCATGAATAATATTTTAGGCTATGTAGAATGTAAATTAATCTCAAGCTGCAATAAAAATAATGTGGATAAAGAACTGTTTGAATGTAAAACAACACAAAGCAGGACTGAGTGAATAATGCAAACAAAAGCAACAATTCTATTGATTTGAAAGCGCAGAAGTACTCACTTCAGTAATTTAAACTGGCATGTTTCAAAATTCCAGACATATTTCAACTTTCTGTTTTCAAAATATCTGAATACGATTGCTTTTTCGTGACGTCTGTTCACGGTAGCCTTCTTTACAATCTCCACATAATACCTATCATAGACGTCCTAAAACAACAACAATACTATATAATACAGGACACAAGTAATCAGACAAAATACCATTTCCCTGTCAAGATGGATAATTCCATCAACAGCAAAAATGACTGGTAATAGCTATCACGGGAGCAAAATTCTTATTACAGTATGACTTCGCCACCTTACTAAATTTCCTGTTGGTTCTCCTTCATTCTCAGTCATGACAGAAGCCTACTGTGATGATGTATTCAGCTTCCACTCAGCTGCCATGACGAGAATTGCAGGTCAGTTTGACTGAAAACTTCTGGCGTGTACACAAGTGTGAATAGGCGACCAAATAATGTTTAAGAGTATTCCATAAATCAGATTTCAAAAGTACGCAAACAGTAAAACATCACCACAAAAATCAGAGTAGAGGGTAATACTCTCTCGTACAGACCTTGCGTTCATATGAATAAATATGATTCTAAGTAATATTGAATAAAATTATTTCGGCGTAGATGCAATACCACTTTCAGAACAACAAATGCCGGAAAAATTATACCCTGACAATCTCACAGTGCTCACTGCTGGATCTAGGGTGCCCCAACCAAAATGTATGAAGGACAAATACTCGTGATAGCTCTAAAAATGGTAATCTGTCACTTTTTTGTTTTTCCTTGGGCATGGCCAGAGAATGAGGACTGGCCTGGTCCCCTAGATTCTCCTAAATCTGCCCTATAACTGAATGCCAGAACAAAACAGCTACATAGTGCTTCTCAAGTTCCAGAACAAGAACACTGCAAACGTGGGATAGGTTTTGTTAAATCTGCATCTTGGAACATATGCACTTTGATTTTATGAGTGTTGTATGTAAAAGGGTGTACAAGTGAACAAACGCATGCTTGAAAATCCAGTGCTGAAATAAATGACATCATTCTTTAAAAGACTCGGTCTTTTATACTGTTCCAGGTGGAAACAGACGCACAATTGTAAAACCCAGTCATATCCATGTCTCTAGCAATTATAAGAAACAGACGCAATTTTAAAATTTATTGAGTTACATCTTCAACAAAATCAACCAAAGTCAGTCTAGTGTTTTTACGAAGCAAATAAACATAAGGGTAAAATTACCAGACCCCTGGTTACCTTGGAGAGACATTTTCCCACATCAATTTTTGTTCCCCTGGCTTGTAACAGGAAGTGATGTAAACGGCCCAGCATCTTCGTTCTGCATGCACTTCCACTCAACAAACACAATGTCAGATTTGCTTTTGAACACAGTCTGTGACAGTTTGCTCAGTGTAAGTGAATGATAAACCAAAACGTGGACTTTTCATGGGAACTGTACATTTAGTTTTTATTATTGTGTGGAATGTAAAAATACGTCAGGGGAACAGTAATTTACCGGTATATGAAAAAAATGCCTCCACAAGATAACCAGGGACTTGTAAAGAAACATCAAAAACGGATGCTTTTAACTACTCCCTCAAATAAATTGTGTGACAGATTTCAATGAGCAAGTCATTAGTTCAATGCCCAGTGAGAGTGGCAACAATAAGTCAGTGATTTTATAGTTCTTGTAGTTCTTGTCATGTTAGCTGGAGCCATAATCCAAAACTTATGTACATACCGTAATCACAATTTAGGAAAGTGCCTACAGAGAGCACATTTGACAAACAGGAAATTAGACCAAGACAGCAATTTCAATCAATTCAAAATCAACATAAGAAACAAAAAAACATGGTTACACACACTGAAGGGAATTTTAAAGATGAACATTTTTATTTCAATAATATTCATCAATATCATTACATCCTCACCAATGAAAACACAACATTGATAAACATAAAAGGCCCTAGATGTCACATTGGCTTATCAGTAAAAAATACGCATCACTAACTCACAATAGAAGCTGGGCCTGAAAGAATCTGGATAAACCCCTGGTTGTGATGAAAGAACCTGGTTTAAAGGGGATCTTCACTATATGCAAATGAGCCGCGAAACATTACAAACCATGCTAATAACTGGCAAAATTTCAATAACGTTTGTTTTTGCCGAGAAATTTCACAAAATGAAATTCCAGGGTATGGGCTAAATAGGAGAATAGCCACTTCCCAGAACACCACACCGTGGTGAACATCTTGATAAATTGTTCGATTTAAACAATGTCCTTTTGTGAAAACTTTATCTAATAGATAACGCGCAGCACACAGCACAACATTACTGACCTTCAGCAACACCTTCTCAGCTTGCTCCAGTGCACAAACTTCATGGGTGGCCCACAACCTCCAATGTTTCAGCCAATAGAAGACCAGATAAAGCAGACCTGCTGTGCACACGCAAAGAACTAGCATTACCGCTGATTTTACCTTGGACTTTCTATATCCATTCAAAAGAACCTGTAAATAACCACAAGAAAGATATAATAACAACATCAATGGGAATAGCACAGTTCTTGGGATGATCAATGATAATAAGAGGAAAAATTTCCCGGTGTATTGTTCGACAAATAGACGTCTGTGACAGAAATATTTTTGTGTTATAAAATTCAACTGGAAAAAACGAAATAATAACAAAAAAGAGACTAACACAGAGGAAATTGGAAATCAAACAAGAGGAGATTGAAACCAGAAAAGAGGACATCCTCTTAAAAGAGGAAAATTCCTACCCCTCATAACAGTGATGATAATCGTACAAAATTTTCACATTCTAAAAATGTGCAAGATCTTATGTCCAGCGTTTACCCTCAGATAAAAAAGTTTTACATACAACAAACTATGATAAAGTATCACCAATGAAGGGCACAATATGGCCGACATGGGAATCTTTTCTTATTTTTCTATGAAAGAAGTGTAGCACCAAATTAAAAATATCTCCCCATGTTCAGGCTATACTGTAGCTACCAACAGACTATGTTTTAAAAAATTATGGGCATTCGCAGCAATGTTAGGAGACCTTGAAAAGGACAATTTTAGTAATCATCTTTACCCAAAATTGGTGAGATTTACAAGACTTCCTTTTTTCACAAACTTCTAAATGTCAAATATACACTTTTGCTTAGTTAGTTATGGGTAATCGGACCGTCAAGATACTTTTAAATGCAACAGAACAGTTCTTAGTAATAGAAATTCACATACTTTGATTCAAACCCAATGTTTGTCCTACCATTTCATCCTCTGTTCCCACATTAAGTTGAACATTAGATTCAAACTTCTGTTGGTAATCTGCCAGCGGTGCTTTCTCTCTTGCAGTAGCCATTTCATTTGCTTGGCCCGGGACACTAAAAATCATAAGATCACTCTCAGCTAAACCCAAAAACTTTCAAATCCTAGTCTTACATGAACTTGCGTGACAGTAACCCTGATGAAGATCAGAAACCTATTTCGTACTCATATATGCACGTAAATTCACAATGGATATAAAGACAAAATGTGAGAAATTCACATTCGAATTCTTTATGCATGTTATTCTAAGAAAGCTTTGCATACTCCACTGGCATCAACAATAATGTGCCATCAAGAATTCCACTTCACCCACAGTGGGCTAAAATGTCAGTCTTCATAATTCACTGCATCAACACCATAGCAGAAATGTCTAAAAGTAGCAAATCACAAATGTGACCCATCACTCAAACAGAAGAATCCTCTCACAAAGACGATCCAAACAGAATAAATCCTCGATTTCTATAGTGCACCACCCAAAGTACCATAACTCACCCTAAACAAAGGCGCACTGTATGTCAATTTTCCGACATTTTCACCAGACAGGTGAAAGGTAAAGATAAACAATGGACCTTGGTCTGCCCCTCTCGATATGCATGCCTCCAAAATATTAGGTCAGTGTATAACTTAAATGAAATGACAAGTGCAAACTAAGAAACCATACATTAGCTCTAAGGAAACGTAAACACAATGTGCTTGAAGAAGTCTGCAAAACTTTTTGAACTAATAGCCAGGTGAAACACCGTGCATTAGAAGAACACGATTTGTGTAAAGATAAGACCCAGCGCAGATCTAAGTCATCAAATCTACAGTATAAATCTCAGTACACATGCAGTGGTAAAAGAAACAAAATAAAAACAAAAACATTTGATATGTTTGAAATAGGCACATGAAGTCATTGACCTGTTTACATAATGCTGTGCCTGGTTGAATCACAAGACCAAGATAATTCAGTCCCATGATTATGTACTACGATAATAGATCAAAGGAGTCTACAAAATGAACTTAGGAGGGGGGGTACTGAAAGGTCGAGAACTCAAGGGGTACTCCAAGGTGAGGGACTCCCATTCGCTGGAAGAAAACTTGGTGCCAAGTTAGAAATATATTGTTTGTCTAAGCAGGTCTTAGGTAGAAATGTTCCAACAGAATAAAATACACTGGGATACAACTTCCAATATAATTCTATAAATTGATAACATATTTTTAATCGGCAATACACCCCTGTTCTGGTGATATGCCTCAGCTTGGACCAAGGAACACCCCCATTAGGTAACACCCCCATTAGGTAGATGAACAATGTGTGATAAGATAACATTCTTTATGTCAGGTGCGCTCAAAGTGATTTACAAAGTGATCAAATGACTTCTTCATCAAACAAAGCAGATATCACGGTTATAAGCAATAACTTCAGTAATATCACAGTAATTTCTTTGCTAATATAATGCAAAATATGCACGGTACTACTTAAACAAATATTCATGCCTGTCTCACCCACATTTTAAGACAGGCATGGTTAACTCCCAGGTGGTTCAATTCGGAACAAATCTCAACACTTTTGCAGGCATCTGAAAACAAGCTTTGCGGAGAGTCCTGAGAAAAACAGCTCATTAGAACAGGAAATTGAACTCAATTTTCTTAGCTATTAGGCCAATGAAAACTCAGCCCACTTTCATGCGATACAGGAGAATCTGCTGTCTCAAAATTACCACAACCGGAGACGATATAGTCCACAAATATTTTCAGGTGTAATGCACCAAGTTTTTACCCTCTGCTTTTGCAACTCTTAAGGTGTAGAGAGAACGCAGTATATGCCAAAAGTATTTCAACGAAAACAGACAATTTAATGCAAGGGAAAGTAATGTTCACAATGGCCATCCATACATTGGGTATTACGCCAAAATGTTTAAGAATATCCAAAAGCCAACTAAGGATTTCATCAAATTGATGTCACAGCCCAACAGTTTTACTGACTAAAACGGAATTAGACATCATGACATAATTTTATCTATTCACAACCACCTCTCGAGTTTACCATAGATAGACAGAGAAGTACAATTGCGTAACGCAAATCCACTGTAAGCGGTCACGGTCACGGCTTTACAACAGTGTATCCGCCCCCATAGTTGTCTGATGCAATGAAATTTTGGCATCCTACCTTCCATCACCATCGCAAGTTGCCACATCTTCAGCCATTTTTCACCAAGCATCAGTTGTTACCACAGTAGTCATTTGTCAACATCCACTGGCGAAGGTGGGCCAGCATTCAACTGATGATAGTACCAATAAGAGCAATTCAGTCTGGCTAGGTCGAAGGTTGTTTCCTTTGCACAATTGCCAAGGGTCAAGTGAAGTCAATAAACAATTAAAGTGAGACATGTTAATGTTGTATAACCATCCTTATCACATTTTACCAGACTTCAGGAAACCTTCAAAAGGAAAATGGGTGGAAGCAGTATGCTTTAATTTTATAAGAAAATTTGACTTTTATGAAAACCAAATGCACAGTGAAGTTTCCTCAATTTGAACAAAAAATGACGATAAAAATAATCTTTCATTCTCCGCCAAGACGTGTTCTAAATCGTTGAAACAACTTTACCGAAACGCTCTTAATTTTTAACATAACATTTAGAGTATATTAATGACAAGAGTTAACAGTATAGAAATATGCACCTATCCCCAGGGTGATGCTGGGACAGCGGCAAATATTGTCAGAGACCATGAAGGCCAAGAGCAATTAAAACCCCATACATTTGAGGATCACTCTACAATTGTTCATTACACAACCAATTATGCTTCTTTCCTGATATTTTCGTCTCATATGAGGTTAGTGTGTTCTTATCTGCTTTAATGCACTGACGTCACCTGCTTACTTGGCAGTCATGGTTTAGTTTCTTCAGGTAGCCAATTGTGAGGCATCGGAAAAGTGGCATTCTACAAACAAATTGGAAGTTGTCCTACTGCACTTTAACCAATGAAAAGACAGAATTATCAGTTGTCCATTAATAGTTACAAAATCCATGTTCCCTTAAATGGCTTAAACCTATTATAAATGTGTATTCTGAAGAACATAACTAATTTTACCAATTTTCCAGCATAAAACTGGTCTTTAATAGCACCAAATTCAAGTGAGAAGAGGTTTCTGGGTTCAGAAAGAACAGATTGTCAAGTGCTAGACTGTGTTTGATCCATAAGCTGACTTTCTGTGACGAGTCCACATGTTGAGTCTGATCTTTACAAGCTTAGAGACCATCTCTAGTTTTGTGAAAGCAAAAAATCAAGACTAATTTCATGGCACCAAATGGTCTAAATCAAAACTGTTACAGAAAGGCAGTTTATAAGAGTTTTACATACACACTGATCAGAAATTGTCCAAAAGTTTATTGCATAGTTGGTTTGTCTTGGTCTCTTTACACCTTTCCCATCTTTGTAAACCCAAATTGCATCATCGGTTATAAGCAGAACCTAATAAAACATTTCTTTTTTACCTTTTACTTGAATGGCATAGTACAAATCACATTCACAGATCTTCACGTGATTCAAGGATGGAAAAATGAATTTTAACACTAATGTACAGTTATTATTCTTTTCATAATTTTTTTCCATAGCTTAGGTCACAGAGTATCAAAAAAGATGAAAAATCGTAAAATTTCCCCAATTTCATTCAAAAATAATTGCCGAAGTTGATAGTTTTTCGTTTTTCAAAATGGTTCTAACATGGTGGTGAATGACCACAAACTCCCAGAACAGTGTCTGGAGGTAGATATGGTAGAGACCTTGTGCTACTTGTTATTCATGAAAAAAAGTAATTTCACATAACTGCCGCAGTAAGTTTGCAGTAACAAAAGGTTGAACATTCACTAAAGAATGTAAGGAACCAGAACGATACTGTCACCCGTTTTAACAAAGATATTAATGTCAGAACATAAAGCCATTTTGTTTCTAACAATGTTGTGAAAAATAACAACGTAATGAGCAGCGATTCAACTGTTTGCAAGAGTAGCAGGGGTGCCATGAATATGAATTAAGTTTTATGCACCCTCTAATGGGCAAGTTGTTAATTATGAGTGGAACTTTCCTATATTTCGGGTCTCCTGGACATGGTCATATTTGGCCATGTTTGGTTTCAGATTCTAGGAACTTGGGCCTTGACCCTTCGGATCCTGTATCATTGGTTGAAACTGTGTACTAAGCTTTGTCTCTGTCTCACACAAAGAGTCCAGTCGCAGAGCTCAAGAACTTAACGTAACATCCACACTTTCAATCACACCAAACTGCCCACTATTCGCGCTTGGTTGCCAATAGTTTAGTCCCCAGCAATTCTCGAGCTCCTCTCGAGTTTGATTGCAGTTCACTTTTCCTAACAATAACAATAACAATATACCCACAAACTGGATCATGGATCAATTGGATTGCTAATAAGTGTGACATATACATGTTCTTGTAATAAACACATGCATTACACACCACTGCCTAGTAGCTTTTAATACCACCCTCTGTCCGTACCAGGCTCATTAAATAGGGGCGCCTTAGTCATAGATGCCACCCCTTTTACACATGTAACAAAAATACTTATGATGAACTAGTTAGAAAAATCAAACTGCCATATGAGGGCACCGTAGTTGTCACACCCGTCCAAAAACTAATGTCAGTCGTGGTTTTCTCACCGAGAACAAATCTGTCAATTTTTACTATAATCCTTTAAGCGGTTTGGGAACGACAAAAATGACAAAACAATATTGAAAATGGACACTAAGGTGGTACGAAATATGATGAAACCAAAAATGGAATGGCACAGTACTCTCCTTACAAGCGTTTGTCATTAAAATCTTTTCACAAGCAATGAAGAAACAAAGCAAATGAAAGTTGCCACTAGAGGGCACACCAGTAGTTGGACCCGTCAGAAAACCAAAACGTAAACTGTGGTCTTCTCTTAGAAGACACATCTGGAAATTTTAATAATTCTTTCACTGGCTTGGCAGATAGAGAGGCAGACGCCAGAAAACAGATTTGAAAATAACACAAATTGACCACTAGTTCATCCGAAAATGGAATGACATCGTTAAAAGTAACCTATTTGCCAAATTTCAGGAAAATCCACCTAGAAACTTCAAGACACAGGCAAATGTGAAAAACTAAAATTACCACTAGGATACTCGTAACCTGCCATACGCTTCATAGGAACACATCTACCAAACCTCATCAAGATCCTCCGCACACCCACATGTTAAAAGATAATAGGTATATGCATCCACTGTGGGTGCACAAAAATGAATAACGATTACCAATTGAGTTTAAAGGGCTATAAGCCCGCCTTTCATCACAAAAGACAACCTTTGATTTAGACCTCTTTCTGTTATGGAATTCCTTCGAAATTGTTCCCAAGTCAAATCGGAAATAACGTCAGACATATGAAGGAACTGACATATATGCCTTTACTCAAGATTAGGCACTACATGTCGACTTGCCATGACGTGTCATTTGAGATTAGGCACTACATGTTGACTTGTCATGACGTGTCATTTTATATGCAAACTTCTTTCCACACTCAGAAATCATTCCTCAGTTGAGTAACCAACAAGTAGACTGAGGCAAGCGGTCGTATTTAAAGTTTACTTCTTGGATGGAACATGACTTTGTAGCTGCTTCTCAGCAGATTACAAATTTTAACCCAATAACAGAAAGCCAATCACGTTTGAAAGCAAACATGAGATTATATCTGGCTTAATATACATGAGCTGCACCGCATTTTTGAGAGGCAACAAACTTTAATGAAACCCTGGTTTCTGTAATTATAACACCAGTAACAATTTTGAATTTTCTGCATAGAAACACATTGTAATTATTAAGAATTTATTTAACAAATATACACAATAAATAACAACAATACTCAGAAATGGTTTTAAAGTAGGATCTTTTCCAGGACCATTTATTTATTCAAAACTATAGATTTTAACTCTGTATAAGTATAATATATATATTCACTGAAAGTAGAAAGCATGTAGAATTTGATTTTTGACTTTTTAACAATCTGCCAATAATTGGGTCATGCAAACATGACTTTTGAGTAAAATATGACAAACAAAAAGGTACACCGATAGCAAAATAACACTATCAAGACAACGACCAAATTTATATGAGATAAAACTTTAGTTTTCTAAATTATAAATTGCGTTTTTATGTTGCATGATTTCCTTTTTTCATGAAAGCCGTAAAAGTCCAGTCAGTCATTTCTGAGATGAGATGGTCTAAACTTTGCTAAATTGGAATATTCTTCTAAGGTCCTAAATAAACTTGACATTATAACTGCACAACAGGTAGACAAAACACTACAGGTAGACACTATACAAGCAAATTAAAGGAGAAACTAAACACAGCATATAAATAATAGTCGCACAAATTACTTCACAAGTAATATGTAATAAGTTACACTAAAACAATGCAGTTTCAAAACAATTAGGTACATTTAAGGACAGGAGTGATGATATATGAATAACATTGCATTTGGATGTAGTGAAGAGCTTAGAACTACAAAGATGGAAAGTTCCCGAAGCAAGGGAAACTGTTAACTTTTCTCCTTATTAATTTTTTCAATACTATTAGCGATAAAAACAAACACATATACATGTAACGACAACATATAATACGCATGCAAACAGACACACACACAGACATATGTGCACACACACTCACATGCATCCATGGAATGCCAATGTGTTCTTTTTAGAGCATGTGCATTGCACTCGTTCATATAAGTGCAATACCAAACAAAGCTCTAGAATGTAATGTGAATCCGGAAAGTGATGATCACTCAGATTACAGTACAGTGACAGATTGCATAACAAACTAAAGTTATTTTAACCCGCTTCGGACGAGAGCAGCGACGAAAGTTTGGCCAGCGATCCTGACTCGGAGGATGAGGACTTGAACGCCTTGAATGCGCAATGGAGTGAAAGTTTTTGAACCGAAACACACATTGCCCACTGATGCTAGGCCTTTGGACTATATAAGTTTGTTTTTGCCTCCGGTGTGTTTCAAGAGTGATACCCAAGAAACATACCAGTATGCAGATCAGCAACAAGCCGTGAACGGTCCCGATGCAACATGGCGACCAACCAGTGCCGACGAAATACGTGCATGTTTTGGAATAAACCTTTTGATGGGCATAAAGCAGTCTCCAAGATTATGGTGCTACTGGAGCACTGACCCCAAGCTAGCGGAACTACGTATTAGCTCAATAATGCCCAAAACGAGGTTTTTGAAACTCAGTCAGTAGCTGCATATCCCAGATACTTCGAACATCGCTGATCGTGATGACCCTATACACGATCCACTTTTCAAGGTGAGACCAATATTGGACATGGTTCGTGCAACATTTTTAGCCATTTACTACCCGGAGCAACAGCTCAGTATTGATGAAGCCATGACTGGTTTCAAAGGAGGATCATACTTTAGATAATATACCCCCGCTAAGCCCACAAAAGGGTATATCAAGGTGTAGGTGTGTTGCGAACGTAGGTCTGGGTATTGCTGACAACTTTCCATCTACATGGGTAGAAAACGCGATGGCCAGCGACAACATGGTCTGGGATGTTATATGGGACTTGTCATTTTCATATCACAACAGGCATCACCATTTGTATTTCGACTTCTTCTTCTCGTCAGTAATTTTGGTCGAACACTTGAAACTGGTAAATATGTATTGTTGATCAACAATAATGGCCAACCGCAAAGACCCACCAGACAAAATAAAGAAAACGAAACTAAAGAAAGTGGGTGATACACTCCAGCAACGGAAAGGCGAGATGGTTGCTACAAGTTATAAGGACAAACGTCAACTCATCTTTCTGTCTTCATTTCACAGTCTTTTTGTTGGAGAAAGTAAACCAACTGTCTACCTTCAGCACAATGCTTACATGGGTGGTGATGACAAGTCAGATCAGTTGAGATCGTATTACCCAGTGCAGGGGCGGATCTACGTTTTCAGCAAGGGGGGGTTTAGGATTCCTGCCAAGGTCGAATCCTAGGCGCGTGGCTCCGAGCAGGAGGAGGTCGGGAGGGGGGTTCCCCTCCCGTGTAAGAAATTTTTTTGTTTTTGTAGCCAAATAGTGAAATTTCCATGCATCCCGGTAAGTTTCTGGCACTTAACATGTCTCTGGAGTTTTTCTTAAGATAATTAAAAACCCTTCTCGATTTCGTCACATGAACTTGGCACATAAGTTTNAGATTATGGTGCTACTGGAGCACTGACCCCAAGCTAGCGGAACTACGTATTAGCTCAATAATGCCCAAAACGAGGTTTTTGAAACTCAGTCAGTAGCTGCATATCCCAGATACTTCGAACATCGCTGGTCGTGATGACCCTATATACGATCCACTTTTCAAGGTGAGACCAATATTGGACATGGTTCGTGCAACATTTTTAGCCAATTACTACCCTGAGCAAGAGCTCAGTATTGATGAAGGCATGATTGGCTTTAAAGGAGGATCGTACTTTAGATAATATACCCCCGCTAAGCCCACAAAAGGGTATCAAGGTGTGTTGTGAACGTAGGTCTGGGTATTGCTGACAACTTTCCATCTACACGGGTAGAAAACGCGATGGCCAGCGACAACATGGTCTGGGATGTTATATGGGACTTGTCATTTCCATATCACAACAGGCATCACCATTTGTATTTCGACTTCTTTCCGTCAGTAATTTCGGCCGAACATTTGAAACTGGTAAATATGTATTGTTGCTCAACAATAATGGCCAACCACAAAGACCCACCAGACAAAATAAAGAAAACGAAACTAAAGAAAGTGGGTGATATATTCCAGCAACGGAAAGGCAAGATGGTTGCTACAAGTTATAATGACAAACGTCAACTCATCTTTCTGTCTTCTTTTCACAGTCTTTTTGTTGGAGAAGGTAAACCAACTGTCTACCTTCAGTACAATGCTTACATGGGTGGTGATGACAAGTCAGATCAGTTGAGATCGTATTACCCAGTAGGTAGGGAAAGTAAGAAATAGCGGAGATATATTATATGGTTTGTTGTGAATTTGTCTCTTGTGAGTGCTCATTATTTTGTACAAGAAAAATCTTCACATTCCAATAGTGAAGGAAATGTATGATGCCTTGCAATTTCGGATCGATGTTGTCGTACAGTTAGAAAATGGTTTTTTGCTCTTGACAGCGTATGACTGATCGAAAGAGCAGTCAGATAGACAGCCACTTCATGGTGACAACATTGGCCATCATGATATGGTCAAAAATGACGGAAGAAAATGGATCGGAGTGTTGTAATGACCAACAAAGGACACCAGCCGGTCGCCGTGTCGAAACTTCTTTCAAATGCAGTGTGTCTTTTTCAGAGTGGGATGTTTTTTAACATTCCATGAGAGGAATTTAGTTACCAAATAAGTTTGTGGAAGACAGCTTCATTCTGATAGACTGTGAAAATTCGTTTCAATTAAGTAGTCATTGTATTGATCACGCTCGAATATGACTATAGCACACATATCAATTTTTACATAACTGTTCGCTAATTTTCTACATATTTTGTTCACGCTTGGGTAGAGTAAAAACAAATGTTTTGTGGTTCTACATATTAGCTAGCAACAAGAGGAATGAGTATGACTAAGTGTTAACTCCTGACATACAGTTTTCATTCGACTGAAAAGAGCATGCTATATTGAGTGATGGTGCAGTTCATGTAATGTTTTTTTCAGTGTTCATTGCCATTTCAGATAAAAATTCAAACTGAACCAAAGTTTCTGCAAGGTTTTATTGACTGTAATTCGAATTTCATTAAAAAAATGTTCTTTCCCAGAAATTACGTGAAGCCTACCTGATTTTAAGGAGTGCCAAGTCTTTTTTGCTTACCTGATGAAGATGTTCTTCATTAATACTTGCTGAAATTTTGAAGAGCCTGTTTGCAATACTTTGAAAGATATTACCATTTTAGTAACTGGTGGGTGATTTCAGCACACAAACTTAGAATAAATGTGAATGCATTAGTTGGTCATCCAGTCTGGGAATGTGAATGCTAAAGGGTTAAGCATTTCTAGTCTGACTGAGGGGCTTATTGAAGCCACCTGTGGTTGGATTTCTAGCACCATAACATTTTGCAATCCAATTTAATATATTCTGCCAGGAGTTTGGTTTTAACCTGAGTTGACTATTATCAAAACTTCCTAACTTTTGTGATTACCTGATGAAGCACCAATTCTGAAATCATTTCTACAATGATGCTACAAGGTCATGTAAAGCCCCTTTGTATATTTGTACCCTAAGAAAGTTTTGTAGAAAAGGGAGTTGTATATTATTCCAGATGACTCACAATTTGGAAGCAATTCAGGTAGGTCAATATGTTTATTATAATCATTGTCACTGAAACACTCGAAAGTGGTTAACTATAGAAAACATAAATTATGTATCAGCAAAATGTCCATTTGAGAAATGTAGATATCAGGACTGGACACCAAAGATTTCTTACAACTGTTTTAACAGATAAACACAGAGAGGTTCCTAAAGGATGAGTCATCACCAAGAATGAAGACAGTCTGCTGCAGCTGGTTTTATTAGTAGATGTGGCTAAATTATCTATGTGTAAATTTGTTGTCAATTTTACTAGGGCAGAAATTTCTATAAAAGTTCACTCTAGGGAAATCTCGCACAGTCACGATATCTTCAAATGTATAGATCTCCCTTTCTTAACTCAAGAAAATGTTCATAAGGTGATCAGTTTGATTTCTGAGTTTAGTGTTTGCTGTGGTAATTCTGATGAACAGTTTCAAAGAACACTAATTATGGAGAGACGGATATTTCAACCGTAAGGTCTGTGAACTGTGCCATGCTAATTAAAGGTGAAAGCCGGAGTTCCAGCTGTTCACAGTTTCGGAACACACAGAGCGAAAGCGACGTAACGTGGACAACATAGAAAGTCCTTCTTCTAGCACGCCTCTGGTTCACCTTGATTCAACTCAGCTGATGAATTGGCTAAAGTCTAGGACTCTCCAAAACAAAATACTTAAACAACGCATTGTTCGCCTGGAGAAACGAATGCAGGACAGTATACAATTAGAAGGTGTAAACCTTGACTCTGAAACAGCATCTGACATTCAGCAGATTGTAAATGAACAAAAAAGTGAACATTGATTTCCTCCAAACTCTTTTGCTGCACTCTTTTGGGACCAGCAAATGAAAGCTACATGTGCCAAAAATGCCAAAAGTATCCGTTGGCACCCCATGGTAATCCGCTGGGCTCTCAGTTTGAAATTCAAATCTAGTGCAGCTTATGAAACTTTGCGTAATTCTGGTTGCATCAAGTTGCCCTCTCAGCGAACTCTAAAAGACTACACTAATATTTTCAAAACTGAGTCAGGATTTCAAGAACATGTTTTTGCTATGATGCAAGCTGAAATGAAGAAGAAAGGAAAATCAAGACATGTTTGTAGGCATGCTTATGGACGAGGTAAAACTGAAGTCAAACCTTGTGTTTGACAAGCACTCGGGAGAGTTAATTGGTTTTGTTGATCTCGGGAATGATGCCAATCACATGGATGATCTGGAGCGGGCTCTAAACGCAGATGGGCCAATCATGCCTGATGTTGCCACACACATGCTAGTACTTATGACCAGAGGACTAGAATGTAACTTTAAAATGGTTTTTGCTCACTTTCCCACAACGGGTGCAAAGTCATAGCATCTTTTCCCCATTTTATGGGAAGCAGTTGAGCGACTGGAGTGGTTAGACTTCAAAGTCTTAAGTATAACAGGAGATGGAGCGACACCAAATAGAAAGTTCTTCAAAATTCACAAACAAGGTGCCAACTCAATAGTGTACAAAACTTTTAACCCCTGGGCTGAAGATGGTCGTGAACTGTTATTTTTCTCAGATGCTCCGCACCTCATCAAAACAACTAGAAATTGCTCTTTTAATAGTTTTACCCACAAGCGAAGTAGAGCATTGTGGCGCAATGGTAAATATATTTCATGGGAGCATGTCATAAAACTCTACCACCACGAACAAAGTGCAGTTTTACAGCTTGCTCCCAAGCTGTCACGAGTTCACATCTACCTCACTTGGCACTATGACAACTACAAGCTGCTTCTCTGAGGCTGCAAAAATCTAGTGCATGTGCACCATTTACTGGGAACGGTGGCAGTCGAAAGAAGGGACCACGCAACATCGTAGTTGACAACAGTGCAATTCCAAAGAGAAAGAATTCACGATGATACTGTTACTGAACAGCAATTCTAATGCACAGGGATTGCTATTGCACAGAAAACTTGTCTGCAGCCATTTGAAGTGGTGTAATTTGTTGGTTGCCTATAATAATATGTATTGAAATTGGTTAGCCTCTTGCTTAAAACCAACAAAAGTTAAAAATGTTTTTTACATGTGCACATACTGCAATGCACTGTCGTTTCATTAATAGTTGGTACACTAATGTACTACTTTACCCTTGACAGCTTCATGTTCAAACTAATAGAGACAAAAGTAAACATGCAAACCATTCGAGATCAAACTCCATTCACTGACAAAATTTTTGAATTTCAATGATGAGGCAAGTTATGCAGTGACAAACTGCTAGCAACTTACATGTACAAACTATTTTTCCCTGGGACCCCTACAGTACAAACTATTAGAGGGAAATACCATGTTTCAAAGTGTCAGAAGTTGACTATGGGTTTAGTTTGAAAGGTAACTACGGCGTGTAATTGTGCATGAATGGAGAGAGAATGATTAAATTCAGTAATAAGTTTATAATTTAATTAAGTTTATTATTAATTAATTTAATTATTATTTATTATTTAATGGAAGTAAAACCTGTTGTTAATTAATTTAGTATACTAACAATGAAGAAGAAATAGTACGCTACCACCCTCTGTAAGGGTAACTTCAATCAATTAGTCATAAATAATGAAAAGTCTTATCTGCTGTACACGCTGTAGGACGTGACACTCCTTGGTCAATCCTCCTACTAACACACACTGTTCTGCAACCGCATGATCTTATCTAATCATATCATTGGCTGTTACGATTTGATCTCAGAAATTTCTGGAATCCTTACACAAATATTATTGAAAATATCTATATGTAGGTTGCAGGTTTTCTTGTAGACAAATATTGTTGAATAACCGAGTTGGGTTGTTTCCACTAGCTTGAGTTGGTTGGTGCTGATGTAGTAACATCATTTCTAAAATCTGTTGGTCTATTTACTCCAAAATTGGGGAAAAAAGTGAGCATCATTAACCACCATGGGTGTACCATACAATCATGCTCAGTCTTCTAAGAACTATGTAACACCCGAAGATGGCCAGCGAAATTGTAGACTGAAACCTCATGCCAATGTAAATAGGCTAGATGTTGGTGTAAATAGTCCAATAGATTTTAGAAGTGGGGATGAGGTTACTCAGTATTTGAGGCTACTCTTTGTAGAATCTGCCTATGTTGTGTACATTTTTGTTACTAGTATGCTGTTGCCTTATTTTCAGATGAAAATCTCAATACACTGGCTGACCTCACGAATAACTCAAAAGATTTACCAGACTCTTGGGTGATGAACCTTACAGCAGAACATATAATGATCATCAAGCTGTGTGTTGTCAATGATGTGCCTCGTTGTAAATGTGCCATCACTGTTTCTCGGGACTTAAGCTAAAAAATTAAAGAACTGCCACTCAGTCATCAGATCTACAGTGACAGCAGTCTGAAAATTGAAAATTCTGTACTTAATGTAGTCAATGCCATCAACACGATGTGCATATGCACTGGTAATCCTGATGAGCAGTACCAGGGTTACTCAAGATATGACAGCGGATTCTTAGAAGGTCCAATGGGAGAAGAATACCAAAGCTCTGTGAGGTCTCAGCAATGTGAGCTGCTGATTATGAAGGAAAATGCACGGTGTAAAGAATGTTGTAGATATCGGAAAACCCCAAGAGCGATAGAATCAAGAAAGCGTCGTAATTGCGATGATCCCACAATCCCTTCATCCAATACCCCTTTGACTCATTTAGACAACCACCAGTTGAGAATGAGAGTAAAGGCTCATACCCAACAAGCACGGAACGTACAACTGACGGTCAAGATATTAGAGAACAGAATTCAAGACCAGATAGGCATCAACGGTGTTGACAAACTTGTGAGATAAACGATATCGCATGAATCAAAAAGAAATCCACTTGAAAGTGATTCATTCATGGCCCTATTTTTGGAGCAACAGAGGAAGCATTTGAGGTCAAGGATGCTAGACGTATGCGCTGGCATCTTATGATAGTGAGATGGGCCCTCAGCATCAAGCTGAAGTCGTCTGCTGCATATGATGCATTGCAGTCTGCTGGCTTTATTAAACTACCATCCCAACGCACATTACAGGATTACACCAGTGTTTTTAAAGTGAGGACTGGGTTCCAGGTGGAAGCATTCCAGCAAATGCAAAGAGAAATGGAAGTTGCCAGATTGGATGATTCTCAAAAGTTCTGCACTTTATTACAAGATGAGATCAAGATAAAGTCAAATCTTGTATTCGATAAGAATAGTGGGGAGCTCATAGGGTTTGTTGACCTTGGCAACATAGACAATGAGTTACACGATTTTGAGGCAAACCTGAAGGGCAACAACGAACCAAGAATAGACTTGGCTAAGTATATGCTCACTTTAGTGGTGCGTTCACTAACGTCAAATTTCAAGTTTGCCCTCACTCATTTTCCATGTGATATAACAGCAGATTATTTGTACCCAATCTTGTGGGAAGCTGTAGAGCGTTTGGAAATTTGTGGTTTGAAAATTCTGTGCATTACCTGTGATGGAGCATCACCAAACCGGAAGTTTTTAGGATGCATGATATTAACTTGGATGAAGTTGTATACAAGACTACCAACATTTGGGCTGACGACAATAGGCCATTATTTTATTTCAGATGTGCCACATCTCTTGATGANAACAAAACAAAACTGTCTATCAAACTCTTTTTGTCACAAGCAAAGTAGAAACATGTGGCGTAATGGTTGTGACATCTCTTGGTTTCACATTGTTCAATTGCCACTGAACGAAGTAAGATGCTTCTTAGTTATCAAACTATGGAAGGAATTGAAATCACTGTTAAGTCATTTGTTGAAGCGTGTACATTTCTATTGAATAATGGCGCCAGTTTTGATTGAGTGATCATTTTAATCAAGATCCAATAGAGCAGTGGTCAGCAATGCACAGGCATGCTGGTGGTTCAAATGAAAACCCAGATGTTAATCAGTTCAATTTCAACATTGCGTCACTTCGAGTACAGAAGTCATGTGCTATGAAGAAATTCAATGCCAATACAAGAGGTGCCCTGATGATAGGGTTATTGACAACACTACTCTACCCAAGAGACAGAGAAGTGGTCTTTAACATCTGATGAATGGTCAAGGGTGTAATTGTGAGATTTTGCTCAATATATTGACAAATTCATAGTCAACTGGACGTAATATGTGTTGATGTACACAAAACAGTATTGTGATATTGCGTTAGTTTCTGTTAGATGTAACAATGCAATCAACTTCACAAACACGTTAATTCAATAAAACTACATATGTATTTAAATCAGTTGCTTTCTCTATTTACAGATGAGGTCGTTGAACCAGATGCTGTCTATTTACAAATTAGACTCAAAATACTGAGCTATTACGATATTTTTGCTAAAATGCACATTGCATTATTTTCACTACTTTATAACTCATCAGTCGAAAGGTGTCACAAAACTACAGATCATTCAATAAATTCAGTTAGCGTTAAGTTCCATACACCGTTATTTGTGGAATGTTTTGCATTGAAATATGTTCTGCAAAATTTTGAACAAAAGTGAAATGGAAAGAGTAGCTACTAATGACAAGGTCTCTTTACTATGAACATCCAAAAGGCACGAGCACCTTTCTGTGTGATGAAATGTGCTTATTCAACATACACTTGCTTAGTCAAGGCAGTAGTATTAGTTATCGGATGCACATAATTGCTTCTTAAACAATTACTTTTGACTGAATGACCAATTCTGCAAATTGAATTATCAATGCACAGTAATAATTCTAGGGATTCAGCAACTCCTGAGTGTTCCATAAGCACATGTCAATGCATAAAACTGTACTCGTTTACAACTCCTTAGGCACAACAGAATTTACATATTAGATACATTTTTAGTGTCTTCCTCAAGCCCTTCTCATACTTAGGATTCTTTGACTCAGTTTCTGGTAGCTTTCAAGAAGTTTTTTTTTGGAAAGAAAACCCCCTGATGGTGACGAACAATTTCACAAACATTGACAAAACATCTAACTTAACGCCTTGAGTAAACCCAACAGTGGCGTTCTCCCACTTAGACAGTAAAATTTCATTTTGTAGCGCGCTACTCAACACCCCATTCCTCAGATCACCCCCAAAGTAACAGTCCACAGACTCTCTATTGAACAAAGATTTCACCACAAGTTCAAGCTCAACAATGAACTCTACTAGAGCCTCAGATGGGCGCACTAACCCCCCACGGTCACTGATTGATACCCAGTCCTTTGTGCCAACAACCTGATCTTTGTTACACAGTTTGTAGTAGTTGAACCATTTTATGTCCCTTTTTACAATTACCAACTTTTGTCAGTAGACTAGCACACACTGCACCAGAAATGTACTCCAATGCATCTTTCTCTATAAAGCTCACTTCAGCATCCAGACTAGAACTGTGCTTTTTAGAGTTTTCCTTGAGATTGTCTTTCAAAACAATGTTGAAAAGTCTCCTCACATAGGATCCTAAAGCACGACGCTTGGTTATCTGACAACTGGTCTTTAGGAGGCCAGTTCCCTTTTCAATGAACTCCTCATCAGTCAAGTTCAGATGATACGCCTGCCACACTGCTTCAGGTTGTCGACTGGGTAGAACAAAATGGCCCCCAGCAGTAAGAAATTCCCAGACAAAGTCTGCCATGAACTGCAGAGGATCACTATGCCTAAAACCAGCCACAACTTCTATGATCTTTCTATCGGCAGCTGATAACTTCATGAATTCGTCATTTTCAACTTCTGATATAGCCATATCAATGTAGGAGTTCATTCTCTCCTCGAGAATGTCTCGTGTGAATGCCGACGATACCTTTTTACCTAAAAATAGGAAAAGAATTAAATTACTCCCAACAATAACTTTAATGTAGGTCAGAAAAAATTAACAATTAGGTCTAAATCAACAAGCTAAAGCTATTGTTAACAATGTTTCACTCGACCTTGCATGAGTACAAAATCAATATCTAACTCATACAGACTGAAGTGCCACTGCGTTGTACCCTCGGCCTAACACATAGATTGCACAGACCTAAGGATTTTTAGGACCGGTCTCCTTCATTCAGATAGGTATAAACTAAATTTGCATCCTGGATAATTAAATTGTGACAGGTATTTCACATTTATCTGAATGTTAAAAGCCAGTATTACATAATTTTTTCACGAGTTCAACTTCATGTTGTAACAACTTTACAGCAAAAACTCGGTGTATGAATTTGAACATTTATAACATACAAAGTTTTTTCATCATACTGCATTTCCTGTGCTACAACCTCCCGAGGGTGTTTGGTGAACTAGCAACCATTCTAGATATAAATCATACCTTTTAAGCTCCTTTTCTACTTCATACTACTTGACTTGCTTCTGGTCTTCAGCAGTTCAGGAACTAAAAGAAAATCAACAGTTAAAAACAGTGACACGCTTCCAGCATCTATGTTTTAATGAGAGAGGTGACGTTAGTATTTACATTCTCGCCCAAATTAAAACGCTCAGATTTTTCTTCTACCAAGGAACCAGTGCACTTTTCCTTATATCTTATGTCTCTAGTTAGTCTCGCTACATGATGATACGAGTTTTACGAGGAGGTGACGAACAGAACTAACTGGGCTGTGTGAAATTTCTGGGTCTAAAGGAGGTCAACACACAGTGGCACTCAGCCGAACCTTGACAATAGCCTAGTTAATAGCTGGTTAGCTAGTCTCTATAACATGTACGATGTTTTACACCATCGAGTCGACAGCCTAAACATTAATTACTTAACTTACCAGAGAAAGACAATGACGGGTCGCGATTTTTCACGTGCCTTGTGATTCCAGATGCCGTTTTCAACTCTTTTTGGCACACAGGACACTCGTACACAGCATCGACATCGCCAACCATGTCGACCTTCATGACTTTTGTCCTTTATTGTTCTACAGTATCATCGCTGCTATTGCTCACATCGTCG
Source organism: Phoronis australis (assembly GCA_002633005.1). Classification (NCBI taxonomy): domain Eukaryota; kingdom Metazoa; phylum Phoronida; family Phoronidae; genus Phoronis; species Phoronis australis. The sequence goes on from NMRA01000273.1 coordinate 319,869, forward strand.
TCTTCAAAACTAACATCAAGTATACTATTCCAATCAATGCTATCATCAAACGAAATTAAAACTATCTTTAGAATACATAATAAATGAAACGACTTCAGAAACTCTGCCACAAAGAATATGGCGACTGCATTCTCGTCACTCGAGAGAATACACGTGAATCAATGTTCAGTAATCATCGCTGTCCGGAAATACCCGACAGACGGGTTGATTGCGGCTTAACTCCGTGGCGCCAATGTTTTGTACGACGACCGACGGACTGAAAAGATTGCAAGCCCGCAACGAAGCTCTTTTCAATAGGGTTTGCCGCGTTGCTATTCCTTCTCTTACTGGTTCCTAGGTGAAAATGACTTGAAAATAGTACAAACAAAAATCAATTCATTTTTTGACCAGCAACAACTCAATGATGAGTAATACCTATTCAAGACAAAAATAAAGCTTAAATGCAGCTGTTCATATGTATTCACCAAAAACAACACGACACAATCAAAACTTCATGGAACTGTGTCATTCAGCTGTTCAATCAAGCACCTTGGGACAAGGGAAATCTACAGTGAAGATGGCAGAGGGAGCAAGACTAAGTGCGACTGCAAACAGTAACATGGGGCAATGAAAGCACTACACCCTGCAAAGTGAAAGTCAACCGAAGTGTACAAAAAGTTCAGGTATTATCTGAGGGAATGGCTACCCAATACAACACTCCCAAGGGTACAAGTTTAAATAAACCACCCTGCCACTATAAGAGGTAGTTAACAGAGGAGACGACAGGACCACCAGCAGGAGCACTAAACAAGCAGGCTCTTTTACCTGTGCTGAAGTCCAAAGTGGGAATTGAGGACGTGATTGGTGTAATGACGTTCCTAAACACAAAGCTACCATCAGCGCAGAGCCTACAAAGCAAACTGAATGCCATGGGTAAGACTGCGACTCAACTTGGCGAAAATCAAATGCTGGAAAATCAGCGTTATGTTTAGAATGTGACAAGCATGGCTACAGTCACGTGACTTTTCCCGCCAGATGTGAATTTGAATTTCTGAAAATTTTCCACCTAATTTTGACAAGAAACAAGGCATAATATCAAACCATGGAGGACGAAAACAGAAAAAGGAACGCCAGCACCGAAAGCACTGAACTAAATGTGATTTCTAAGAAGATGACGCAAACTACACTGGATTTTAGAAGTATTACCCCAGTCCGTGAGGCAGATCGCAGTACATGTGAAAGTGATCCTGAAATCCTGAGGTTTCAAAAGGCACTTACATCGCCAGAAGTGATCAAAACTTTGAGAGAGCAACTAATAGATCCTGCCCTAAACGATATTAAGAGCTTCTATGAATCCAAACTAAAGGAAAAAGACGACCAGATTCACGACCTCAAAGTGCAAGTGAGTGACCTTCAAAATAGTGTGGACAGTCTCGAGCAATATTCTCGTCGAAATAACATAGTAATCCACGGAATCAACGAGCCAGATAACGAACGCAAAGGGGACACAGATAAAGCTGTTATTGATCTTGGCAAGATGCTTAATATCGACATTAGTTACGAAGACATATGTAGATCTCATACACTAGGACCCAAGAAACCCAATCAGTCAAGGCATATCCTAATCATATGCAAATTCATAGCTTACAACACCCATGCGATGTTTCTCCAGCATAAAAGTAAACTCAGATCCCAAGTCAGACCACTGTATATTAACGAAAATTTGACCAAAAGAAGATCCAGTCTATTTGCTCGATGTCGGCGCCTCGTGAAGTCACACACAATAAACAGAACCTGGACCCATGATGGAAACATTTTGATTCAACTGAAAGACAACAAGATCAAGCAAATCTCTTCCGAGACAGACTTACTTGTGCTCGAAAACTGTGAACTATAGTCTGTACTCCGCATCAATTGGCAAGTATGATTTGTAGAACGCAACACATATTATTCAATGTAAAATATGGCATACTCCCTTAGTCAACTCTCGCCATGTTTGTTTACTCTGTTCTGGCGCAGCCCGAGTCTTTTTCACTCCGAGTCTACTCCTACAGGCCACCCATTAATAAACAAATTCTCGTCTTTAACCCACTCATCCGTTTACAGGTGCAGTGCTTATAATGAAAGGGTTACATAACTAAGACGCGCTGTCATAGTGACTATTACCTTCAAGCACACTATTATTTTCTGACTCCTAATTTACCCCAAATCCAAGTTTAGAGAAATTGCTTCATTGTGGTTACCAAAAGGCCAGTGCGTACTCTCTTGGTACACGTTAACATAAATTTAGAGCCTAGTAGAAGTGACAACGTGGCTCAGAACTAGTCCAGGTAATTTCATACATACATAGGGATACCCAGATCCCCAGAATATGAATTGTAAATTGGACGGATTAATGCATAACTATTAAACAGGGAACTATGGCAGCACACGCATTGTACAGTGAAGATTGCATTACACTCATATCAACCAGCGTAATGCAAGGGGTCTCAAAACAACACAATGGCTTTCCATACACACGCATTCACACACGTACTTGCCCACAATAAGTTGGGAATTGTTTTTAGAAGAATGGCAAGCACTTGTACAAGATCAATCTGTTATATCACAGAAGCTAGTTACAAGAATTATATACATATTTTGACAATATGTGTAATTCTAAATTGATTTAAATAAAACTTAAGTCATAGACGTAGTTGGTAGATTGTGGGTAAGCCGTGTTCACATCACAACGATTAGAACTCTTAAAACCTGTTTAAATCACTAACTCTGGGTGTGAATGAGTTGAAATGAGCTGAAGTATAAAAATGTGGACACTTGATAGTTTTCGTTTCTAATTCCTCATGAACACCTTTTCTCAGAATTGTAAGATAACTCCTACAGTACCAATAATATAACAAGGAATAGGTAAACGAATTTTACTCTCAAAAAGTAAATCTTACATTTACCCCTTTCCCAATGGCAAATATGTCTATGACTTCATTTCCTTTATCATCAAAATAAGCGAAACAAACAAGTTTAATCACTGCACTGTTTCAGAGAACAATGCAGTAAGCTTCAGTATATCCAGCAAACAAAACAGACATCCACAGAAGTGATGTACTGTAGTCAACAACAGATGGCAGTATTAAATTCAAAGCATTTTCATTAACAATATAATGGACACTACTAAAAGCAGCAGAACTGACACCAACAAAGATGAGATGCACGTACAACAAATCAAATTAAACTTCAAGGTCACCTTTGTCTATCGATTAATTTTGTCCCCCTTGAAAATTCCTGCAAATTCACCGACACGATTAGTGAAATTTCCATAACTTAATGTTGATGGACAGAAACACAACTGCGGATGACCATATAGCTCTGGCAACTACTGACAGTGCCGCCATAGCCAGCGAGCCAAATCAAACTTCTGCAATACATTGCAGTCACTTGAGCTTTATGGTATATCACTGCAGCACAGCGTGACTTTATGTCACGTGTTTATAGTGCTGCACAAAACTACATTAACTTCGGCTGCATTGAAGTGACACGGCACAGTGAAGACCTGCAAGTAGTTTTTTCTACTCACTTTTGATAGCTGCCATATAAACAATGCAATAAAACTATTCTACAGAGAAGAAAATATCACAGAATCAGAATGTAGTAAAATTTTAAAATATATTTCCATGGAGTAAATGATTTCTCAAAACCCATTTTTACTTGCAGTGTGGTCTCTTCATCTATCAATATTCCCTCGTTCCATTCAGCAATGTCGGGATTGTCTCCCTTTCAAGCTTACAGTTAATACTCCTGGACTGATAGTTGACAACCTGTTAAAAACAAGTGAAACAATGAAAACGAAGTCTTATTACGACCACTCCATTAACAGATCTCACTTAAGTGCCATCTTTCCAACTACAGCACAACAATCGAGTCTTAAACACTATCTCAAACATGTTTTTGTTTCTCAGGATCTATTGGAATATCTAGACAGTTCTAGCAGTGTTGTCGCAACACCAGAAAACACAATTTCAAACACTGAAACACAGGCACGTCAAACGAAGCCATATTGTGTCACCGCAAGAACACAGAAGAATGAAAGGCCTAAGTTGTAATATTGAATACGACTCTGAATTGAACAGCATATGAGGTTTCTTAGTGACATAAACAAATGTTAAGACAACAAGCCCAACGGCTCATTACGATTGATAATTTATGGCAATAACATTCTCAGAGTAATGTTCAAAACATATCATAGCAACCAAATTCATGTCTGTGACTTTTCAAGGTAAGCTTTAAAATGTAATAACAAAATCAGGAGAAAAAAAATCGCGTGTTAATTGTGAGGAAATTACAAAGACAAACAGGTCTGTTGAATACACTAAGTCTTGTACACAGATTTTACGTCAATAGATTACCTTCGCACCATCAGCCACGGAGCCCTTTATAAAGACAACACCTCCATTAACGATGCTGATTCCCAGAGCTTCACAATAACTCTTTACTTGTTCTGGACTATCGCAATCTAGGAGATTCTGTAGCTTGTAAAACGGGTACTTCAGGTTTTTTGAAGAGTACCCGTGTGACATAATGCACAAGGCTTGCCTAAAATAGGAAACGAGATAGGATTGCCATCAAAACCAATAACAGAGCCGGCTTCAGAGAGGTGCAGAGTAATCGATATTTAGTTAAGGCTAAACAGCATAGTTGATTCTGATCTGCCATTTTTATGAAAATTGATATGGACGCAGTGAGCTGATTTTGGCTCAGTTGGCAATCCACCTATTTAAAACCTTGTTTGCGTGTGTTCGCAAGGCTTGTGAAAAAAGTTTGAAACCCTGTCTGAAAATAATGAGGGAGGGTGCTTTTTTATTCAAAAAGTAAGGCACAGCAGTGCTCTATGTGTAGCTTTACGTCAATTCGCCAAACGCAACTTGGCAAAAATCTCAGGTCACTCGATGAAAATTGAGGTCACCAAAAGAGATCAACAGTCGTGATTCACAAAAAGAAAAAAGTTGCGCCATGGTCCCATTAAAAAATTACGCATACTTCTTCCATTTCATGTAAATATGCACCATTCAATCCCTAACTCATATTCCTCACCCCAAAAGCGGATACACCGAAGGCACGTGTGTCATGGTCAGACCTTGGCTTGCCCAATTCCGACTTGTTTACTTCCTGTTGTAATTCAAGCGCGTTTAATATGTGCTGACTGCTGAGGGTGCCAGATGCATGATTTCAAGAAATAAACAGAACAATTGTGAACCAAAGGTATTGAATTAAGGAAAAAATGTTACTAATTTAAAGTTTGGAAGTCACAGCAAATTTTGAAATAAATTTCGGGGTAATTTATTGTCTGACATCGATACTCGCTGTGGCGACTTTGTGACGAGTTGGGATTTTTTTCCAGTTGCCAAACACAATCTGCAGTTGCATTGGTGAACAGGTTACCGAATCGAGCACCTCGCAGTTTTCAAAATGAGTCAGGGTGCAGACCAGAACTAAGTAATGCCTTCCGTTGCGCAATAAATTTAAACTGACAATGCCTTCAACATACAGTCAAACACATGGATTATAGAATTACAGGAAGTACAATTGCAAAGTTTCCGAATGAGTCTCTCATTTTGTTCCTTAAAAGTTCAGACCGTAAAGCATACCACTCGACAATCAGTCTGTACAAAGTTGGTTAGGAAGGTTACCACATCAACACCTGTCATTCACATGACTACAGAAAGGGAGGAAATACCCAGCCTTTTGTTCCTTATTTCAACACGTGTGCAGCATGACAATGTATAATGACAATGTATATGGACATGGAATTAATACAAACAAAACAGTGTTTGGAACTTCATCACCAGGTAACAATAATAAGATACACGTGCAGATGTCATACCTTCGAATCACTGCAAAGTGTCTGCTAATTGCACAGCTTGCCAATGGGGGGAGATGCTGTGCAAGTCGATTAAATCTCACATAGTTCTTCTCCAAGTAAGCCGAAGTGACTTGAAAACACAGCTGCATTGCTTTGCAGTGTCTAAACAAAAATCACAGATATGAAATTAGACTATACATGACAGCAATTGCTTGACAGAAGGAATTCCTTTTACACACCATTAAAATATCTGCTTAAGGACACCATTACCAGTTTTTTTATTTTGTTACACGTACTTTGTATTTTCAGAGATTAAGTTAATTAACAATTTTATGATGGTTTCTTAGTTAAATTTCTACACAAGCTGAAGACATTACTCACGACATCGTCCATGTCAAAATACCTGCAAATTTTATTGTGTGCATTATAACGTTATGTGTAAGAATGTGACGCTGAATACCTTATTGTGGTGGGCAGAGACAGGCAGTGCAATATAGCCTCTGTGTCGCCCAGACAGTAGAGCAAGTAGAGCCCTTCAAACTCCACCCTACGGTCATGAGGACCCCGTGATGAGTCGTATAGCACCAGGAGGCGCTTCAGACATTCTCTGGTGTGAGTCTCATTGATCTTCGCGTCAAACACACTTGCATTGGCTTCACACAACCTGAAAATGGGTCAAATATTATTACAGACATGATGAAGGACACGAAGTGAATTTTTGGTCAACGTGTGTCAGGTCAAATGAACTAATTTGCATTCAAGTCTCTAAAAATCATATTGTGGTGTCAAAAGCTACTTTCTTCTCAAACAATCATCTTTTCATCCTTTGCATGAATTGAGAATGGTTCTAATAAAATATCTGAATTCCCCTTACAGTTACATTGTTTAGGCTGCTAAAACTAATTAATCCCTGGTGACATGCAAACTTAATGAGACTGATCAAAAGCTATTTTAATCACGTTGCCTTCACTTTTAGTATCTTCTATTTGTTGTTTTTTATTATTTATTTGGTTTCATATTAATCATAAGATCATATAAATTTCGTCTTTCGTTTTGTAATTCTGTTAGTTTGTCTTACTGTCTTTGTATATTTTTACTGAGGGAAATGAAATCTGATGAGGCTACCCTTATTGTAAATATTACAATAAAAAAATCACTAAACAAATAAATAAATAAATGGTCACTTCCACTTCTCCCCCATATTCTCTTTTTTGGAGAGAACAATTGTGAAGCCATCAGCAGCAGTCAACGTAGTAGGACCACCATTCATTCCATTGATTGTCATCAATTTGTGGCCAAATTTGATGAACAATATTCGTAACAAAAAAGTATTAGACTGATTGTATCTGCTACTGAAATACCAAATTCCATACGAAATCTTCCAGTTCCCTGAGAAAAGACAGATTCCATTTTCCATCATCACAAAAAAACATAATTGCTGTAGAAACATTCTGACAAGGTTTCAGGTTGCAATGACATCTTTTCACCAACTATCAATAGACACTTACTTATAGCCAGCGAGTATGTGAAAGCCAGCAATCTTTTCAAGCATATATATCGCCTGAAGCCCATCAATTCTTTGAATCACCATGTCTTGGCGTACAGCCCGCAGGCGATTGAACACGTAGTGGTAGACAACATCAAAATTTACATTTGTCTTTGTCAGGACGCTGCAAGTGTAAACAGGGGCATCCAGTGCTTATGTGTGATAAGTAACAACTTGAATGAAAATTAGAAAAGGAGTATTTTACGCTTATACCATGTGTGTAACTAGTAAAAATCAATTTAAAGCCATGCGCATCACCACGTCCGAAAAACAATATTTTGGTTCAAGCTTTGAAATAGAACTGTTAAGTTTGTCTTGGTTCTTTAATACGGCAAGATAGTACCTCCTAATCTCACCATGGAGTTCACTGATGGTTTCATCGCCACGAATTCGATTTATTTCAATTTGAACTTTGTGATTTTACCTTTCTTAGTTAAAACTGTGTGTAACTTCAATTACGTAAACTGCATATCAAATTAGAACCAAATAGCAGATCATCACCAATAAACTTTTCAAGCCGCCAAGATCAAACAATTTTAACAAACGCAAGATTAAAATTCAACAGCTTATACATCACATCTTCGTTTAAAGACTAAAAACTTAGCTACGTCAGTAACAGCATAAACACTAATTACACATCACATTAATTGATGAAAGAACAACACTGCAACATTCGTAGACACTAGCAACTCCATCTATAGAGCTCGCCCATAAAACCAACGTTTTGACATTTGACTCACAGGTATGTTAATTTCAGCTAATAAACTGGCAATCTGTGTATACCAAATGAGTAACGTAATCAACAAAAATTTTCTACAGAGTAAGGAAAGTTGAGACCATTCAATACTGAAAGTTGGCAAAAAGTAGGTTGATTTTGGTACCAGAAGATTGTCAACGAAGACATCAATCAAATACATACCAGTTGACCAAGTAATCGACAGTCTTCATTAAAACATCAACAGGCCGGAGCTGATGTGGACAAAGATCTTTCCTACCAGCAGCCGGACGTGAGTACTCTTTCACAGTCTTGTCAACATCTGCAGACGGACGCTTGTTTTGCCTCGTACTTTCTATCACTTCAAACATATGAAGCAACCCTTCTCTTTCTCGTCTGAAACAAATTCATTGAAACATTGTGTAGCTGTCCGAAAAGCAGATACGATTATTTATGCAAAAAACAGAAATGGAACCAGACCTCACTATAATAGTAACTCCTTGTCAAAAAAATGACAAAATAAAATTCCACTTTATTTATGTGTTCATTTAGTGAAGAATCATTGTTCATCAAATCTGGTTGTAGCATACACTCACAGCTTCAGTTCATCAAGAGGACACATAGTCTGGCATATTCCCACAACTGCTGATCCATCGTCTGCCATTTTCAACGCACGACCTCACATGTTCACAGCACCCAATCTAGTTGGTACATACATAGCTGCACAGACAGTTTGCTTTTTAGCTGCACATAGAGTTTGCTTTCTCTCTGAAAAATATCAAAAAGAAACGTTATGCGTTTCTGTTTCCCCCAAGACGAGGAATTTAAAATAACCATGCACCAGAACATCAGAGCGCCCTCTCTCATTCTGTGAGATTTACGTGCAATGCTGTTCGTTTGTCATACGCTGTTCTCTCGCTAACCACTATTTTGCATCGAGATTATTTTGGCATTTGTGACAGTTTTTTTCCTGTTGCATAGCGAGTTTTAACACAGATAACGAAGGACTTGAAAAGCTGACTGGGACATGATAAATCATTCGTAACTAGTCAAGACTAGGCTTACAAGTGTGTCAGCGCCCTACTTTTTCGAAAAGTAGGTCAATCATAGTTTTTTACCTCCGCAAAATGTATAGTTGAATCCTTGATGTAGGGACCTTCTGAGGCAGCTATCATGAAGCTACATTAGATCCTTCAAGATGAACTTCAAACCAAGAGAGTTACAATAACATGGCTTCAATTAATCTAGATCTCAAGACAATAGTGTTTTCACTTCACAAACTATAGTTGGGAATAAACCCTCTTTCTTTCAGTCACCAAGTTTTGATTTTTGCCTCTTGGCATCATGAATTTGGTCCAAATCAAGTCTTAAAAGGAAATGGAATACAAAAATTATGCTAAAGTGCAGCATGAAAATGGCGTTGCTTAGCAACAGATAACTAAGTAACTTGGTTGACTCTCGGATCCACAAGTTTTTGCAAGTTTCACAGTACTCATAGCACTGTCTATGGTTGCGAACAAGAGTTTATATTGACTTGCCATTTATTGGATCGTCAGCAGTCACTTTAAACCAACAGGTACACAAGTTGATAGCAGTTATAGCTCTGTCAGTTAACCTTGTTGCAGTTTTCGACCATGTAATAGACTAAGTCAGATCTTGTGTACTGCACTGTGAAGTGAACATTCTGTTACGGACCGCCAAACACGGGTCACGGACAAAATGAAGATGTCAGCTGACGCAGGAAGCCGATGACTCATAAACACGGGCACGGACACATCAACACATCTCACGGACCTGCAAACACCGTCCACTGACTCACAAACACAGAAATGGACTCACAAAACATGATCCACGCACCCAAAGAACGGGACACGGACTCATATTCACGAGGAAACACGGACCGCCAAACACGGGTCACGGACAAAATGAAGATGTCAGCTGACGCAGGAAGCCGATGAGTCCGTGACCCGTGTTTGGCGGTCAGTTAACCGTGTTTCCTCGTGAATATGAGTCCGTGTCCCGTTATTTGGATGCGTGGATCATGTTTTGTGAGTCCATTTCTGTGTTTGTGAGTCAGTGGATGGTGTTTGCAGGTCCGTGAGACGTGTTGATGTGTCCGTGCCCGTGTTTATGAGTCCATTGACCTTAGTTTAGGCACCTTGACACTGAGGTCCCCAAGTACATTTTATGTTAATTTATAGGCCCACTATTGAAATTTCCTTGGTATCAGCCCTGTCCCTTATTCTATTGTGAATGTTCACTGTCCACACTAATCCCTTTAATAAAAATATCAAAATTGCAAATAAAATTTATGAGTTCGTTGTGTACCTTGCGCTGGATAGTCACTGGTACAAGAGTAAAAAAACTAATAATTTACAGGCATGCCTCGCAGATAATTTCATTTCCCACTAGTCACTGATCTGTGTTTAACTTTTACAAGGTGGAGGACACTGCCGAAGTCAAAATTTTTTGCAACCTGTGACGATGTACTGCAAAAAAAACATTCAAAAAGTCTATAAACTGCCGTACTTTGTCCAAAATACAATAGGTGCCGTGTGCCGAGGAAGACAGTTATAGTTACTTCATTAAACATTGAATTCAGTGTGCCTCCCACACACATCTCAGTCACATGCCATTCCCACATCGTGTCTCAAAAAGTTCAAGTGTGAAATCACAATCACGCCCGGGGATCAGGAAAGGTTGGGTAAAGTAAGCGAAAACGTCGGCGAAACTGGTTGCATCTCACATTAAACAGCACTATTTAGTAACATTACATCACGTATCTTAGATGTACATCTTTTATCCCAACTGTAATCTGATCGCGACCTGTGGTTTGTAGGCATACAGTGTGCCATTGCACACATAATCATTTGTCGTACTAACCCCCCACTCCCCGGTATTTCCAGTGACAGACCAGCTTTTGACACGCACTGTAACAAACCAAGACATAGTACGGATGCGACTTCACTGTGCACTAATCACGCCCACACAAAGTCTGCCCATTGGAACCCGCATCCAGACGCTGTCTAGCCGCATTCGATGGGAAGAGATTTCACATATAAGCACTATATACGGTACATTAAGTAGCAAAGTTAGGAGCATGCAAATACATCTTTAAATTGCTTTATGGTAGAAGATAGAGCAAAATGATCCTTATTACTACTAAATTCATTACATCACATAACAATTCGTTTATTTGTTAAACTTCATGGTTTACTAGATGACATGTCACGAATCTGGCCGTCACTATGTAGTACTAGTAGTAGCATGGCAGAAAAAGGGGGGAGGGCTACAGCCTCCCAGTCCAACTGTGGTGCACCGACCATAGATCGTGGGTGGCGCAACACTGAAAAAAGTGGGGCGATAGCCCTCTCCCCCCGCCCCCCAACCCCCTATGCCTATGGTGCACCGTACATGACAGTAGGCCTACATTCTGACCAATGACAATGTCACAGTGTGGTCGAATCATGGTTAGGTTCAATTCAAAGGTTAATGGTTCTCACAGTGACCAAAAAAGTGAAGTTGGAATTCTTTGCCAAAGTCATCTTAATTCTCTTCACTAAGCTTCATCGAAGATGTGTGTAGAAGGGCACTGGTCAGATAAAGCAGTCCTGGATTTAGTTTAGAGACTGACCAGGCAGTCACTAAATAACGGACCCTTTACTCAGTGGATGAAACTGGTTCTCTAAACCAAGGACCGCCACATCCTACCAGTACCATGTAGAAGTAGACCACTGAAGAAAGTAAGCGCTTTTTAAGTGATAGTTTTTTTAAGTGTGGCATGTATCTTTGATGAGGTGAAAACTCCTAATCTGTGGCCGTATTCGGCACCGCCCGTTTAAAATACATGGGACGAAATTCATATAGAAAGCGATGGGAAGTATTGTTGCCCCTAACCGGCCAACCGAGGGGCTACGTGTTGCCCATAGGCATCCTCAGCTTCTGATCGTCCCCGGCCCAATACACTAGTGACTAAATGTAGTAGGACGCCTGGGCTGTGAACTGTGGAGTGTGGAGAGAGTGTTGAGACTTGAGTCCTGGTTCTCCAATTTTTGGAGAACCAGAAATCATGAGACGACTGCTATATTCGACCAGCGCCTAAATTCAAAATATCTGCTTCACAAACATGCACTTTCACCTTTAACTTACAATGTAGACTTCAACACCATGGAAGTTGAAGTACTTACATGTTTTAGCAATACTGACAAAAATCGCACCTCGTCGCCAACACGTGAAGTTGAAAACTGACTAGTAGAGACCCCTAGTGGTCTGTAGCACAAGCAACAGGGAAACAGTCATGAAGATGCTGTGCGTGAACTCGGAATCATGGCTCCCGTTCAGTAACGCTAGGACCTCGCTAAAAAGCAAGACTTCGCAAGATTACGCGAGGTATTGCCGTGTATTTCAAATGAGAGCATGTGACTTTGGGTTAGCTAGGTCGTGGCGTAGGTCCTAGCGCTACTGAACGTACGCTTGCTTTATCTCAAGATCGCGTATGCGTGAACTTAGAATTGAATATTCGTTTGGGTATTCAGTTGAAATTTTTTGTTCAGTGTAAATAAGTTTTGTAATTATTGGCCTCATGATAACCCATTTTCGCCCTTAACGTAACTTGTGCCTAATAATCCGAAGTTTATGTGAATGGTTAAATCAATTATTTTTTGGTGATGATCGCCAATAGTTGAAAGACGATTGGATAAAAATTTGCTTTATTGCAAATTTTTGTCAACGTGAATGCTGTGTATCATGTAACGAGACTGGTTATGAGATCAGCCTTACCTTACTACTCCGTGTCAGTGGCTGCCGCCGGGTTGATAAGTTCATACGAATAATGTATGGGACTGAGGTCAGTCAGCAAGCGCGCACCCAGCCGAAAAAAATAGGGAGCTCGAATTTTTGAGAATGTGGACCTTTACTAAAAATATGGGGTATGTTCAGAGCTATGAATTGTGCAGGCGCCGAATTTTGGTACTTCCAGCCTTTTTAGTGGACTTTTGTCCCGTTTTCTACTTTTTCGGACTTTTTGTTTCTCTAAGGCGGACCTTTTTGCCCACTCCTGTCACACAACAATCTTCCCTGTTTAATTTTAAGGATTCCCGCCCAAATCCAAACAATCAAGTAAGTACCTATACACCAGCCCAGTTCGGAAACTATCATCAATATGTACACCCAACTGGCTGAAACATTTAATTGAACATATTTACACTGTTTTCTTTTTCTTTCTCTTACATATTCAACTCGTCTGAGCTCAGACCTGAAAAACATAAAAAGCAAATTTAAGTCATTAGTTCGCTGTCTCCTTTCTCTTTCAAAGTGAAACAGCGAATTTATAGTGCTAACACTCCGGCTGGCAGCAGAGCTCGTTGACTCATGCCTTATTCTTCTTTGCAAACAACTCCTTGGAGTTCTTAAGGATTACGTCTGCCAAATCCTCTAGATTCTAGTTTCGAATTCTGACCACATTCTCCAGCCATTCACCTAGGTGTACGTGATGTACCTGACCCTCTTGCTGGGGTGATTATATGTAGCGAGTTTTCATTCCACCAAAAGACGATTCATTAGAATTGTGCGAATTTCGTTAACTCCTCAGTCAGAACGAATGCAACTGGATCTTACTGTTTGGGCTCAGTTGAGGGTTTCACTAACTAACCCGAACAACATTTCCAAGGCTGCATCCAGGTTGTTTTTCATTCCCATTCCTCGCATGAGAAATCACTGGTCTTCCCCGACCAACATCGGGTTTGTTCCATTCTACCAAGGTATCCTTCAGGAATTGAACCTGGCTCAGCTTCTATTTACTCTACCTGAACATGGACCAGTGAAGTCTATGCCAATCTCGCCCTGAGCGCTTACCACCCTATCAGGATCTGGGGCGGATCCAGGATTTTTATTTAGGGGGGCCCGGGCAGAGTATTAGCCAGGATTTTGCCCGTCAGACGGCGCACCCCCGAACTGCAAAATGGAATCTGGGAGAGTTTTAGGAGGGCATGGCCCCCTTGGCCCCCCTCTAAATCCGCTACAGAGGATACAGCAGATAACCCATTATATTATTCCATAGTCCCACATCCGTTTGTCGATTCATATGTTTTGGATGCCAGTGGAGCCCGACTGCAATTTTGAACTGAGGATCAGAGGGAGAACTCACCTCAGTGTCGGTTGCCAGGTTTTTGGATCGCAATACACAGGCACACCAGCAATGACTTTTACAGATGTCAAAACATCTGACATTGCCAAGCCTAGGTCAGACTGGAGTTTCCACTCACCTGCTCTCCACGTAGTGATCTGTCCACGTGTTGGAAGTGAGCGTCTGCTACTCGCACTTCTGGTCTGATTGGCACTTTATCCGGAGACCTGAGTAATAAATCCTCTGTTTTCAGATCTAAATCTGAAATATTATTACTTGTTATTATTGTTATCTGCCCCAGTCTTTAATTCGGTTTCTGTCAAATCCAATTCATTGACCTCGGACATCTCCATTCTTTCTCGTGAATCTTTGGGCGGACACTATTATAGTACTCCCCCAACCACACGACTGGTTCTCTTGTCTGGTTGCAGGCCTTATCTTGAACTGTACGAGGTTCGTACGCCGACCTTGACTCAGCAGATGCTCGAGAAAGGGTTGAGCATCATGCATCGGACTCAGGCTGTTCATGTGTCGCCAGTCCAGGCAGTCTGGAAGTCGGAGGCTGCACGCTTTGCTGTGCACTTTCACCAGCTCCCGGAGGTCGTCACCCATATGCTCGACTCAGCAGGTCCTACACTGAGGCGTGTCCCCCAGTTCTGGGACTGCCACTCAACGCCGCACCTTCGGGAAGATGGTGCTGCCGTATCACGTGCCTTGCCAAGTAACGGATCTTCCTGTCACCAAGGGCAACAACGGTTAGCACGTTTATCAGAACTAGCCCCGGCGACTATCAGGTCGGCTATCTTGCTCTGGAGTTTCCATCCACTCCCACTATAGTCGGCTGGACTCTGTATCCGGGATGTAAGCCGGTCACGACTTTGGTCCCGTGGCTTAACAGTTGATAGTCGCCGTGTTCGTGACTATGGTCGAATCCGTTCCCTGCTCCTTGACGTCTCTGCTGTGGTCAGCCGCTCTTAATGATGCTTGCCCACGCCGCCGGACTATGCCGGGCCGCCCGAGAATCGGGGTACGGAACTGACCAGTCGGCTCCAACTATGGTAGGCCGCTCTTCGGAGTTGCCCGTGTCGCCCTGCAGTCGGCCGAGGATCGGAGTGGTGAACCGGGTCGGCACCAGCTGGGGTCGGCCGCTCGGGATGGTGACGCTCATCAGGACGACTATGGTTGGCCGAACTCCTCGGTGACGACGAGGAGTACCTTGGGCTTCTAGACGACCAGTTCTACGAGCCTCGTTGATGCGGTCCCCTTAATTCGTGTACGACTTCGACTACGACGACCCCATTGACGCTGGCGAGGTGGCTGTGCCGGTGCATTGCCAAGAGGTCCACTACGTTTTGAAGGGCTCCCAGGAGACTATTCACACGCTGATACCCTTCCATTCTGCAACGAGTCGAAAGACTGTCCCTGCCAGTCTTCACGAAGTCGGAGAGTCCCATTCAGTCTTCTTAAATTTAAAACCGACGCTATTGGTCGCTTAGGTCCATAACTCGATGTTGTACCTGCTTGAGACTGAATGAGTCGTTAGTTAGATTGAAGATTCACGATTGGCAGTGATTGGAACTGTGCTAATTTGTAAACAATGTAATCAATGTTTTAAGAACTACTCAACTTTTGCACACCTTTTAAATAGTAACTAAATGGGCACGAATACTATACTTTTCTCATGGCGGTTCCGACTAGTTAGAAAACAATCAGACAGAGAAATGAACTGTCGGAGTTCTGGTTTCGGAATTGTGGATATTCCAAGTAGTAAACTTTTGAAGTAGCGAACCTTCGCATTAACTTCGGAGTACTGGACTTTCGGAGTGATGAGCCTTCGGAATAGTGACATGTAACCTTGGAAATCGTTTCCATCAAGTTTTTTGCTCGTATGACGCCTGCGAGACTGTGCGCCATCGGCACTGATTGACAAGAGAAGACTTTCTTCATTGATCAAAGTTTTTATTAGATCTACTTTTCCATGAAAATGCCCGTAGGGATTTTCTTAGTGCCACTGAGAAAATAAGGCAGTTCGTGGAGGGTGCAGCACTGAAAAAAGTGAGGGCTATAGCCCCCCTGTGGTGCACCGTCCCACGGCATAGACCATGGGCGGCGCAGCACTGAAAAAAGTGGGGACTATAGCCCCCAACCCTCTATGGTGCACCGTCCATGTAGTTAAATGTCTGATTTTTGAGCAGCGATGGAGGACTGCCTATTGTGAATTTAATGTCTGCATTTTAACGTACTCTGCCACTATCAAAATAGCAGATAAACCTACTTTCTGCTGTTTTGTTTCATGGTCGATTTTAAGACGTTCACACGGCACTACTTTTTGGGAGCTCTCTCGCTGCTATATAGCGTATGTATATGTGTAGACATTGACTTCTGGACTCCCGTATTACCCTAAGTTGTAGCCACCACGCGCGTTCAATGCCGATGAATCCTCCTCTAATCGTTTGCACGATCCTATCATCAAGCACCATTCGGACGAAGTTGACCGGGTACGGCCCGATAGTTCATCAATGCCCGTCACCTTTACCAGGGTATACAGGGGCGGATCCTGGATTTTGAGTTAGGGGGGCCAGGACACGGGAATAACCAAAATTTCGGCAGACGCGCGCGCCCAGCCTAAACTGTAGGGATGCAGGGGTCTCGAATTTTTGGATCTGCGAACCGTTTGACTAAAAAAAACTGTAAACGGGGTTTGTTCAGTGCCTATGCATTGTTTATTCACCCCCCTGGATGCGCGTATACGCTAGTCAGCAATTCGCACCCGAACTGCCAAATGGTATCCGCCAATGGTATAGGCCACGAATCGATAGATTTCCATTTTGTTCTGTCCTGGGCGATTCCTTCTAGCTGTCTCCATGAGTATCCTAACCTCTCCATGTCATCGGTGATGCATCTTCTCCAGGTCATTCGTGGTCTGCCTCTATTTCGTTTACCCTGTGGGTTCCACTTTAATGCGTGTCTGGAAGTGCTACTTGTTGATCTTCTTAGTGTATGTCCAATCCAGCGCCATTTCCTTCGGCCGATCTCCTCTGCCACTGGTGTCTGTCCTGTTGTTTCCCACAATTCTTCATTTCTTATCCTTTCTGGCCACTGTATCCTCAAAATTTTTCTCAGGCATGAATTGACAAAAGTTCGCAGTCTCTTGAAGTTTATTTTTGTGTTTGTCCGGGTCTCTGATCCATATAACAGTACTGATTTCACGTTTGAGTTGAACAATCTCAATTTTGCCCGATAATTACGTGAAATAAATTCAAAATTATTAGTGACTTAGTTATCATTGTAGTTAGTAGTACCAGCAACTGCAACAATTTTGTTGTTGTTGTCCTTCTTTAACGGATAGGTCGGGGCTGGACCTTTTCCGCCCCGAACCCCTCTGGCTATGGTCCTGATTTTTAACCATATATTCGTCAAAAACAATCTTTCTAACCAACAATATCATCAGTGTAGGTACATGAATCACATCCATACATCATGTACCCCCTGCAGGTGCCCAGAGACCAGTTATTTAGTATATGTGTGAATGAGTGGAAACCTTACTGGGAAAATATATACTACTATGGTGCCCAAAGTTCTTGTAAGTGTACCGATCGGTTTTAGAATTATTTTTTCAGTAATAAAACTATTTTCCAGTAATCAATATCTATAGCATATTGTGAGGTCAACGGGTTGGATGGCCACTTCAAGTAGCAAACCCAAATGTATACATGTGCATTTTCGTGTGCACTAAATGAAACTAAACGGTGACGGAATTCAACGTAAAATGCGAGTTCTTTCATGCAAGGTCAAAAAGTTAGATCTACCGAAACTTGGTTGGCTCACTAATAAACCCAACTTCCTTAACAAAGCCATTATTTAGAACACTCACCGTTATGAAGTCGGCCTGAAGTTGCTCCTTAGTTAAAACACATTACTTATGATTTCTAGGTTTGAACGAAAGTGTCAGAACGTTATTGGCTCGAGAATAGGCTCAACATTAGCCTTGATACAAAACCGTATACTAAATATACGACAGTCTTCATACAGCTAGCTGGCTGGGTAGCTCTACATATGCTTTATAGTCACGGCGTGTCATTTTAATCGCTGGCGTGCATGCATGGTCTCTCTTTAACACCAACAATCACTAGTAATCTGCATATGAATCAAGTTGAGACCAATTTTGAGGTGGTAGTTAGGTCTAAATCAAAATACGTTTCTACGGAACGTGGGTTCCCTGCCGCTTCAGAAAATAATTAGCTAAGATCTCGAATTTAACGCCCACGAGCAAGATGGGTTGCATTGCCTCGAACAAACGCAAGTCCATGGCCTTTCCTACTACCTGGAACAACTTACCTGCCCACGTCATCAGGTGCTGCCTCGCTGGATCACTTCCACAGATCCCTCAGCTCATGTAAATCATTGCATTTCGTGCACATTGCACTGCACCCTCATACTACACTCTTGTACATACGCATCCCACCATTGCATTTTTAATTTCGTAACATGTGTCACTTCAGAATCATCGACTTCGAGTGTGAAATGTTTCAAGAGAGATAGAGATAGAGGGCATAACATCAGACCCTTTCCCCTTTGTAGTACAAGCAATCTGTCGCTGCTGAACTGAAACTGGTTTTAGTTGAGTAAAAAACCTTTGCACATATCAGGCTGATATTTTGTTGAAGAAAGAAGAAAATGCTTTACCACCGCGTCAATTAAAAAAAAAAACGAAGACCAGAACCAAGAAATTTTTGCCCTCAATACGCAGCGGGGCGTGTTTAGGACATCCAGTACTGTTGACCAACGATGAACAACCTGTTAGTGTAAAATTAAAATTCATTATTCGTTTTATAGGTGCTCAAGATGTAATATTTCTTAAACATCCACATGTTTACTGCTACTATGACAATGTATATACAATATAACGTACAATTTCGTTTGCATCTCGAGCACATGTGGTCTGTTTTCAGACCACAAACTGAGTCTAATCAATAGAAAGCTATAACTAAAATATGAAAAGTTCGCAAATTATAGCCTCGTAAGTTATGTTGTTTACTAAGTACATAGTACAAAATGGAACTTTGAAATAAATTCGAATTGAATGTACACCGGACACCTTTCATTATTGGCTTGTGACGTCAATGAGCTGAGTGTTAGTTTACGGAAATACTTAAAAGGGAACTGTATTTTATCCTGAATAAATTCTGGATAGTTTTCTATGAATTGTTGATTAATTTCACAAATAATTCAACACCAAAAATTAAACTTATGTTCTCTAACGAAGCTCAAAAAATTACCGGCTTGGAGCGCTGCTTAGTCTCGTGACGTATTTGGCGGGGGCAAAGTCACTGTCCTGTGTTAGCGTGCAATCAAGTAGCGTTTTTTGTATTGTCGGAATAAGAAATTTTAGTGTGAAATTTCGGGTCACAAGGGATACCTGTTTGAGCCGAGGCAACACAAAATGATACCTAGTCATCGTCATCGTCAGACGAAAATTTGCCGGTGTAACTGGTGTCAGTGACTGTGCCGAGGGCAATGTGGACTCTAGCCATCCAGTCAGCCAGNTATTTGTATGTTAGAACCGATTAACTGCAACATTATTTTGACTACAGTCCCCTTTTAAGATTATGTAGAGCTCCAAAGAATTGTATCAATTTGGCTAACTTTGTAACCTTAAATCTCAGAAATGGCTGATGGATTCATGTAGAAAATTCAGACTCTGGTTTAAATTAAAATTTTGTAATTGCTAAGTAGATAGTCGCTATACATGTATGAGGAAAACATGAATGATGCCGCGGAGTGCATTTGCGATGCAGTTTTAGAGCTAAAATGGACTATTTTCAATATTCAGTTTTACTACGACACAAGATCAATTGTATCAGGGGCGGATTTAGGATTCTTAAAGGGGGGAGGGCGGTCAAGGACTTTTTGAAAGGGGAGACCAAGTCAACAACTTGAAAATTATAGATTTGATATCACTAAAATCAAGGGAAAAAGGGGGCTCCGGACCCCTTGACCACCCTGGATCCGCCTATGCGTAGACAAGTACGTGCTGGAGTGTGTCCTGCAGATTCCTCAGAATACGATTGGTCGAGTAGGGGGTCATCGTCGTAAGCGCTACGGATTTGACTTAAGACAGCATCTTCTGATTCTTCTGAGTTCCACCTCCACTGTTCTCCGATTTAATGTTGCCGGGAAGGGGCCTTGCCCCCCATTTGGTCGCGAAAAATAAACTCTAAAATGACACAGAAATAAATTTGGACATTTATCATGTTACATCTAATCATGAGCATATTCTTTAATGTGTGTGTTGGGCACAGAAATTAAATTTTTCCTCATGAGGAAAGCTTTTAGACCTTTTTCGTAACTGTATGCACTGATTCTACTAGTGTATGCCATTGTATACCCACGTGATCAAGGTTTCATTGAAGCACTCCAATAGTTTCTTTGTTGGATTTACCCAGTTCGACACAGTGGGGTGCCTTTAATACTTTAAACCTGGTTTTACTAAACCAGCTCCCTGGTCTAGCAAAACCAGGCTTTCAGACTCTTAAACCATGTTGGTGAAATGCAGGCCAGGTCTAAAATTATACCAGGTTTAGGAAGACCAGGTTTAAGTCTTAAACCTAGTTTTGTTAAACCAAAATCGGTTGTAAGTGTCTAGTTCTGCGCGGGAACAGTAACATGTGACCTGTGTTCAGGTACCTGTGGCTAACGTACATTCACATGCAAATATATACATTCATATGCAGAGGTACACATTCTTACAAAAACAGTGTACTCGTCGTACACTGTGACGCGGCCCGCTCTTACCTACACACTGACGTGTGGTGATAAAAAATAAAATAAAACTGCATAACATTTGAGATACCCAAAAGATGCTGAAGATTTTTTACTTATTTCCACTCTTTTATGTTGGCAACCGCCAATCCGAGTCATTCACACGACTATCGTACAAATTGTCAATCAACGTATATTTTGGTGCGTATATGTCGTACTTTGGTTCAGTGGTCATGACTACAAATTAATAAAGAGATAAGAAACGAAAAATGGCGGTAATAAATATTTATTTTTCATGAGCATTTGCATTCACGCGTATACTCCGAGGCTGTACTCAGTTTATGCTCCTGCTCTCTAAGCCTGCGATTTATTCCGACGCAACTCGGAAACTAAACAAAGAAACAGCAACATGATAATAACAATAAAATCAAAAGTTTTAGAAAAACATGTTCAGAATACCAATCAGCCCTACAACTGAACTAAGGCTTGTCCAAAGTTAACTCCTACCAGTGGGGGAATCAAAGACCACGACGATGGTTTCAATATTTGTGCGCCGCCGGCTACAGCTACAGGACAAATTATTTCTAAACGAGTTGTCGCTAGGTTTGAGGGTTGCGTGGACCTTACTGTTAAACAAGTGCCACTTGCCCCATTTTGAAGACGGTTCGCGAGTGTGCAGAAGCTTAATTAATAGACATTTCAATAAATAAACTAATTAATCCACGTACTGTGGTACCATTGTTGTATTATAATGGAACTAACTGTGACTACTGTTCAAAGCGCAAATCCTGCACGGAAATCTGTGGAGTTTCAAAACCCTGTTTCGACGGAACACTTATCATAACACAGGTACCAGTCATGCATAATGCTTAATGGATTTCAGGCAGTGATGAAAAGTTAAAAAGATTTCGTCTCCTCCTTGATTATAAATATATGATTATTCCAGTCCTGAAGCTCGCGGATTTTTCAGCCAAACCCGCTCTTTATATTAAAAGAGATTTGCATTCAACCTGTTTCCTGTCGGAGACAATTTGAAGCCTACGACAAACATTTCTAACACCAGTTTATATACATTAATCCCCAGGGTAATGTTAAGTAAACTTATCTTTATCCCGAACTGCATAATTTCAATAAACTTTAAGTGCAACAGCTTAACGCTTCTATTTTCTTCGATGAGCTCCACGACGTGTCAGATTCAAAAAGTTCGACATTTCACAAACTTAGGCGATTGGTATTCTTTCAAAATTAACTGAGCTTATTTCGAACTATCTGGGCCCCACTTGTGATCCACGTGTGTGCTACCGGCAAGTTTCCTAACATGAGTATGGAATGTGGGCCTGTTAGTTGACACAACAAATCACAATTTTACCTTATCAAGCTGTGTTCAAGAAATGACACACTTTGCATTACACATGTATATAGATATATGTATGTATGCGTGTGTGTGTATGTGTGTGTATGTGTGTATGAATATGTATGTGTGTATAGAATACTAAATGTAGTTATAACTTATGCATTAATTTACCATTTTGTTATCATGTTGTATTCTATGCAGTATTGATATGGAGTNCGCAACCCCTCCCTCCCACTCTCTCTCCCCATTCTTTTGACTTCTCTCTATCTCCATTTATCAATATACATAGTTGATATTAACATGTTATCACAAACGCCCACCTGCTTTCCTGTCAAATTATCAAGTTAGTAATACGATAGATATACTAATAAATTTGATACACGGTAACGCTGTGAAGAACAGCACAATCAATAAGAATAGTTGGTCTTATCTTCAGAGAAAATAAGTTGTTACACCTTAAAGATTGCCAATATCTAAATTCTCAGAAATGGGTAGAATATATAGAAAAGGTTTGTTTTATTTATTAACTACATTTGAAGGGTATAGCCTGCTCAGTCAATAGTCGTTTTCAACACCTACAACTCTCCTGTGAAATTACACACTATTACACGCTGGTTTGTACACGGGCGGCGAAAGCTTGCAAGACTTTCTAAAAATATCAGCAGAGTTAAATTGGCATCTTTGGAAATACTCCCACTATTGTCCACTCATTGAAAATCATAAATCCCCCCTCTAACAGTCTTTCAAGTGAAAATAACAAATTTTTGAAAGATTGGCGAGGTCTTTCAAGTTGCGTTCGCTTCACACTATGACAGGTGATCTCCTTATTCATTTTGACGGTAAAGCTAAACCAATTGGTATTGTGGGAAGGTAATTTTTAGTCCAGTTTGTAAGACTTCATTACCCTATATATCGGTCAGATGTTGGCCTTAAGCAAGAAATAAATGAGTGATTAGATAATTTTTCACGCGAAAACAGTTTTCCACATGTCATCTTTTTATTTATATTGGTGTTGGCCTGCCTCGAATATCATCCTTTGCTAATGCTTAACTAAGTCTAGATGTCATAACCTTACATCTGATACCAAATTATGAAATAAACAACACTGAAGTCAACTCCGGTGAAGCCGGGAAATTATCAGCATGACCCACACGACCTTTCACCTCAAAATATAAACACGCACATGATTAATATCTTAAGTTTACAGATCTGAGTTCAAGACAATGTATTTTCAACTTTGAATTGGTGAAAATGCTGAGCAGCTGTTCAAATGAATACAATATTCAGTTTAACCACGGAATACGAGTAAACGAAGAACTCGTTGTACTGGTGAGGACACGGTGTAATCAGGTCACACACAACCGTACTTGTATTCATACACACTACATTTTACGGCAAGAGGGAATGTCAGGAGTTGCTCTCGAATGGATGTGGTTTTTATGGCGTCGAAAAACCCTTGGGTCCGGTTTTTACTGCCATTAGTTTTCCTGGGTGTTTCTAGTGGTGAGTTTTTATGTATGATATTTTATCAGCTTAGAACCACGCGCTGGGTTGACACCGACATGAAAACATTCAATAAGTCAACTCAGAACATGGCCGTGTGCGCGTGCCGTTTTTTTTGGTTGACTTGCGCCAACATTTCTTCGTAGATTTAGCAAGTGCAAATCCAATACGTCTGACTTGCAGTTACCTAACGTTGGCGGCTCATCGGTTTAGCTACAAATATGTCAAGTTTCCTTCAATGCCGCACTTGCACTGAGCCATGAACCATGTATCCAGTTTGATTCCCTGTTTTTTTTGTGGTAGGCCTATGTAGGCTACCATCGCATCTATCTGGTTGCTTATCCGTTGCCTGCAATGTTTTCTTACGAATACCCTATGTAACCTTATCTTATCAGACTCTTAGCACTTGCTACCTAGAGACAAGCTATGAAATGAAATTGACTGCATGGTTTCCAAGTTGTGTTCTAGATTCTTCTGCCTAGGATTTAGCCAGCTATCTAGTATTCTAGTAGACAGTGCCACAGTATCTACTGTGCCCAGGAGGAACGCTAATGATTCTGTATAGGCGCTTCATACGCCAGAAGCTTTTCGGCAAATTATGCCTCACACAGATTAAGAGATAAGTTCAACCTTTTTTGAGCAGTCCTGGCCTTCGTTCAGTTGCCCAAATCGGCAACTAAAAAGTTTTACACTGCGTCCGCTCTTGTCGACTTGAAATCGTATGCTTATGCAGGCGCAGGTGTTATTTACTTTAATTTTTTGCATCATCTTTCGGGAGATGATGACAACGTTGCAGAAGCAAAATTGGTCAGAAATACGGTTTTCTGATTCTTAAGTGCTGGTAAGTTGTTGTGAATTGTCCGCAGTGTTGTGGAATAAGAACAGAATTAGCTAAAAGAATTATCAGCCAATAGGTGACGCTCCATTTCTAGGCATTGTATGACGGTACGTATTATCACGCCAAAAATTTAGTAGTAAAATAATGTTAGAAGGGAACTGTTTTAGAGCTAGTAACTAATTTGGTTTTAACTCGAGGAATAGTTGTTTTTAATGACATTATTCATAACCAGAGATGCTCATTAGAACAAAATCTGAAAACTGAGTTTGACTGAAGTTATTACTCTGCAATGATCATAGGTAGTCCAGTATGAATAAAATTGCCCTAGGCCTCACTTGGCTCAGATTAATCAACCATGCATTCATAGTGTCATAAACAAACTTGCTCTTCATTGAAAAGGTGTATTTGTACAATACATGAACATGGCAATTAAAAAGGTTATCATGAATCATGAGTGCTCTTGGTTATTATCTCCTTGCTTTAGTATTGTTTTGTTTAGGTAAACACAATGGTGCCTTGGGGGATCTGCTGAAGATTTTCATAACAAGATTAACTTACCTCAGTGGTCACCAGATGTCACTTTGAGTATGTTGAATCAACATAGGAAAATTACTGTACTTGTTGGCAGATTTTTTTAAGTGATTTTTAATGCAAATAAGGGTTCTGGCAATATCTTCTGAGATTGTTGTATACCAGCAACGCTCACTGATTGGCTAGATCTTATCAATATTCGGTTTGCAAGCTATTGTGCGTTTGGCTAAATCTGGTTCATGCACAGATCCTAACCACCTCACTATTGGCACTAATTGTTTGTGGCAGTGTTTGTGTCAAATTTTGCTTGGCAAATTTTTACCCACATGGTTCCTAAGCCGTATATATTTATTCAGTTTCGTATTAAGGCTACCTTGTATTCTGCTGACTTTTTCCCTTTATTGCTCTCTGAAAATTCCGTGAAAAGAAAACTTGATTCATAACAGTTCTGTTGACCTCGTAGGTTAAGTAGTGACACAGTGTGCTTGGTTTTCAGAAATGGAATTGTCTTTTTAACATGACTGATGATAAGTTACAAATAACCTTATTGAAAGCAGCTATCTGTATTCAAATTTTAAACTTCGAATCGCACATTTGCTGATGTTGCTTTGATGTAATCAATTTTGTAGTGTACTATTCAATAAATTTTGGACTGTTTTATAGTAATTATGTTTCACTCTAATTAAATTACTATTAGGAAATCTTTGATACGCACAAAAAATTTGGCACGGAATCTCCAACTACTTCATAACAATGTGTCAGCTTAGTTCTACTCAGCATGTCGGCGATGTTCAAAATTGTGCAAAATGGGTTTTAAAAACTAATTATTTATGATATAATTTCCATTACCAGCGCTAGACTTGGATACAATTAACAGTTTGCATGTAGGACTCATATACCTGCTTCTTTCATTACCGACCTTACGTGGATATAGAATTTCAAAATTTTTTACCATTTTTTTGATGTTTTGATCTCTTAATCGTTAATTATTGATGTTCACAGAAGGGAAAAAATGAAATTATTCTGAAAGCCCAAGTTGTAAACTCCCTGATTGGTAAGTGGGTGAAGCTTATGCAGTGAGGAAGTCTAATCTAATCCTGTTAACAAACATTGTGTAACATGGGTTATTATGGGGGCAATCATAGTGCCTTAACAGGTGATCAGCTCAAACTGTTGTTGTAAGCTGTCAAGTAATCATGGGTCATAGAAAACAAGAAAGGGTGTTGAGCCTTTTTCAAGTGACAAGAAGTAAGATGATGCCTGTGGACTTCAGGACAGAAAGTGGGGAGGGAGGGGCTGTTAGTGGATGATGGGCACACGTTAGACTGCACTGTCAAGAATTATCAGGTCGGGGTCCCGTTTTTTGGAGATGGTGACATTGCAGCGTTTTCATGGGACACGTGCAAAAGAGACTACCGTAGGCACCAGACTGAGTAGTCACCACTTACAAAGGTAATGTCCTGTAAAATTCTACCTGCTGTATAAGTTAAGCTTAGTTGAACTCAAGTCTCTTTCGTCTCATTAAGAGCATAATAATATCTACCTGATGTTAACTAAGTGTAATTGTGCTACTACCCTCAGTTTACTGTTGCTAGTGTTGTAATAATTACCATTACCAGATAGCTGTGTTACAAGTATTTTGCTGCATAGAATTGGGCTGCTTGAAAACGTGTTTGTTAAACATGTTATTTTAGGTAGAGCTCAAGGTGAGGGGAAGGGGATTTGGGGCCAGAGCACCCGACCAAGACTCGCATTTTTGGTTTTCAGTGCGTTAGACAGAACCCTGGGAACCCGGAAAATTATGGGTCAGCGTGCACGATTCTAAAGCACTATGTAGAGACGGCAAATCACAGCCATTGTCCTCGTGGTAAGAGTAGCTGTAAGTTCCAAGCTGATATCGCTACAGGATCTAGTAATCATCACGAAGTTAAACCGCTACCAGATGTCACCGTGAATATATTAAAACCCATGTCTGACCAGTTGTCATCTACTGATTTACTTCGTGAATATGTAGATGTTGTGTCTCAAAACAAGAATGATTGTTTTTATACAACAGTCTGGAAGGTAGTACCGAAGATCAGTATCATGGAAGCGAGGCGGTGAAATTGCTTGTCATTGTGTTATTCAACGATGGGCTTATGGAAATGGTCAAGTAGGTGTTCAGTGCTGCAAACATTGAGCACTCGGCCTATCACTGAATAATGTTTGTCGCCAGTTGATAATGAGCATCAGAAGGTGCAAAAAGTGAGGGCTACAAGAAAAGAAGAAAGACGAAAAGGAATAACAGATACATTTAAAAAAGAAAGAACAAGTCAGGAGCATTCCATTCCAGTTGAGTGGCACTTGTGGCGTCTTGCAAGATCTGTATGAAAGACATTATTATAGGTTTCAAAATTTTTCGCAAGCCTTGGATGTCAGGCTAAATTATACGTCATGAATTTCTCTTTTTATCAGGTTTGGAAGAATAGCTCTAAAGTAGAGAATTTCCCTTGGGGAGGCAGGAATAACAGCAACCTTCTGGTTTGATTTCCCTGTCCTTGAAATAAAACAATAGATATTAAATCTATTTGCATACCAAATTTGAAAAAGTTCGGCCAACGTAATCCGAAAAATGGCATCACAGCGCAATCTTGTGTCTGATTTCGTCCAAGAACAGAAGTCCTTGGGCTATTGAAGAAATAAACATTGTACATAAATTTCATTAAATATGGTAAGCTAACAAAACACATTTGTAATTAACTAGTCAACAAGAGAGCTCGATAACGTTAAGTTGTAGCAAGAAATGGATTTCACAATGCTGATAGTGCTTGAGAGATTCCCCGATAGCTCTGTTAATGATCTATCCAAAGAAAAAAATCCCATCTATAACCACACAACCAAAAAAGGAAAAAATGGCTGCCACAGTGCCATCTTGTTTCCAATCTTAATAAAAAACAGCAGGCTTATTTATACCCAAAAGTTTGGATCAAAAAGATTACTTCTAAGTAGATTTTTTAACTTCATCAAAGAATATTATATGAGTGAAAAGTATAATGCTCGTAAGGATTTGAATTTAGAATTTATACAAAAAAGATGGTGTAACTTTGAAACGTTTTTTCTTAGCAATCAAGAGGATTAGTTGTGGGGTGTTTGTGTGTGTGCGTGTCTGGTGTTCTTTGTCTTTTTGTGGTATTGTAATGTTTTTCTCTTTGTCAATAAATATATATATATATATATATAAGAAAAAATAAAAAAAAACAGCAGGGTTCGAGCCATTGACTAAACACATGTTGTATATAATTTCATGTTGATCCGATAAAAATTACCATCTGTAGCATACGAACAAAGAAACAAATAAACAAAAAAAATACGTCAAAGCAACATACTTGAAACATTCTTTATTTTTCACAGCTTCAGAATCACATCTAACTAGTGGTAATGGTTTCGTTTCATATTTGCAAGGGGAACCTGCAAATATAGCCAGTGTATTATACACACACCTTCCTTAACCACATTTACAGTGGAGTCTCAATCAGATTGTTTGCAGGCTGGGAAGTTTTATCTCTGTTACCTTTAAATATTACAGGTGTCTGCATACCATTCATAGACACCCTCCAAGTTAAACCAAGCCTTGTGAGTGTGTTGTAGGGTAATCAGCATTCTCACTGATTATTAAATTGCTTTGGCATAATGTTCTCACCCCAGCAAATAAGCATTTGAGAATACAATGGTATTGTCTGGAGGCAGTGGTGCACGAACACTGCAGCAGGGGGTAATAATAGGAAGAAATAAGTTATTGTTACAAATGGTCTAGGGATACCTGCAGCTTCTGTCACTTCTGTGGGCAGAGTCAGAGGATATTGTTCTTTTGTTGTTTGGCTGTTTTTTGGAATTTGTCTCAAGTGTAGTGAAATATTCGAACACTGTGTTGGATCCATTCACTGTCATATTTAGGAGAATGTATTTAGTTATCACTCTATAACTAAAAGACATTTTTCCCGTCAAATGCAGAAGTGATAAGCATCTATCGCAATTTTTGAAGTTCCCTGGATTATTTTATTTAAAAAAGCTAAAGTTTTCACGCATAATGGAAACAAAGAATATTTTGAAAACGAATAGCAGTTAGCACGATTGTGGTGTAACTGTCAATCTATTATTAAACACTACAAGTATTTAGGTGTTACAAGAGGAGCAACCTGTGTAAAGGGATCATTGATGTCATGTATCTAGGAACCAATATTGGTTCCAGGCTTGTATTACCGTACCTGCTGAATTACCAGTATCAAAATTGTCTACAAAAATGTGCTGTACTCCATGCTCAGTAAACTGCATATGTCTACTTCCTGTTGTAATTTAAGCATGTTTGATTTGTACAGACTGTTGGGCATGGCAAATGCACTGATTTCACAAAATAAATGGAACAGTTGTGAACTAAAAGTATTAAATCTAGGAATACTGTTAGTAATTTAAAATTTTGGAAGTCTGACTTTGATATTCGCTGTGGCCACTTCGTGGCAACATGGTATTTTTCTCAGGTCGCGAAACACAATCTCAAGTTGCATTGGAGAGCTGCTTGTCAGATGTACCAGGGTGATGCGATGAATGCTGCTGGCAAATTAAGAAACCCACCCTTTTAAAAGGTTGCCAATATGACACCCCATCCTTTTAGGTAGTACACATGACTAAAATGGGCCCATTTGTTGGGAGCTTTTATGAAAAGGTCGTCTATCGGTAGATTGCCTTTCCGTACGACATGTTCCTTGAACTAAAACTGAATAAAAAATTCTTTGTACTGTTTTATTTAATGCAAGAAATCTCAATAAAATAAGACACTTCTGTAGAGTTCGTACAAAAATTGCTCCTCAAACTAGGCATTAGCCATTTGGAAGAGAACTCTTAAAAGTGTAAAGGCATGCTTTCGTTCAGGAACTTGGGGATCGTTGGCTGTGAAAAAGTCACCCATCTGGGACACCTACTTTGTACCTCCCCCAGTTAGTGTTTTCTGGACAGCATTGGTTAAAAGCATATTACCTGACACTTTGTGGTACAGTGGAAGTGGGAGGAGTGAAAGCGTTCACTGACCAATCAAAAATTGCATTTACTCAAGGCCACATGTCCGTTCAGTCGTTAAACATGCTGTTTGAGCAGTGCAGCAATTATGCAGAATGTTTAACTAAACGTGTAAAAAGGACCAACAGAAATCTTGGGTAGATGAACTGTTCGGTTGATTTGCGTTAACCGAATGAATAGACAAATCATTCAACTATCTTTTGAATGGTGCATGGGAATTTTTAATTATTAATTAATAACAGGGGTACCTGTACAGATTGTTACTATTTGCCTGGAGCTTTTAGCTCATGTCAAGGGTGATAGGAGCCACAGTAAGATCAAGGAAAACCAAGCGGTGTTGATTATTATGGAAAAAAATTCCCGATGTCTTGCCCAATTCAGATTATTTTGACCCATGATGAATTTCATGCAAATTTAGTCGCCATTTTAATACTTGCTATGACTGATGTTGGCTAATATAAGGCTCATGCAACACAGTGCAGACAATGTGGCTCTTCTGAAATGGGCCTTACTTACAATCTGCATGCGTTTTCATGTTCGTTACAAAAGCACATAGCAAAGCAGTTGGGTAGTTTGACATCATTTTGACGACTAATCTGAACATTGATGTCACGTCCTTATCAAGAAGCAGGTGTTTTAGCAATAGCTAGGGCATAGCCTTTGCAGGGGCACGAAAATGGGCCATTTATAAAACCAGTAGTCCAATTCTGTGAATATAACTTGCATACTTGACATAACATCAGAAATCTTCGCCTGTAAACGTCTTAAATGATGAATTGAACAGCTGGCCTTCTTGGCCCCCAGTAGTCCTGCCCTGTTAATGATTTGGTGATTTGTCATCACAGGTGTGCTATTAATTACTAATAGGAGTATCTGTTTGTTAGAGTAAATATTGGGTGAAAGATGTGCTTCCTAGTTGAAAATTAAACCGATCATTTCCTTTGGACTGTTCCTAAAGACAGACTCATTTACTTTGACATACAGAACCCCAAGCAGAATGCTGTACAAGTCACGTAGGTTTACATTTTCAGTAATTGGATCACCCATTTTTAGACCTCCCTGTAAGCATAGTTCGGGTGATATGTTGTTGAAGCATCTACTTGGGTGACTTATAGCCATTAGTGAACACTAGAAAAGCAGGACAACAACTTCCGGTTTATCAAATCCCACGTTTTGTGGGACAAGGCGGGCCGAGTTGATGAGATGACACGTAATTTCTTCCTCTCTGGTTTTGTTTTTGTACCCAATAGTATGCATCATGTGGGTGAACAAAATGCGTATAGAACTGAAGTTTGGTAACCTTCATTGGGCAACCTGCACATTTGTTTCTAGTGATACTTGCAATGGAGAATGTGACCATGCTGGATCAGGATCAGTATCTGCAATCTTATTGGATTTTTTTGTGCAAATATCAGTGGTGGTATCATTGTTAGAGTTCAACTGGGAGTTGAAGCCTCATGGTTACAGCATTAACTAACCTATTTGATTACAAATACTTTAACATTTTTAGCTGTTCTGCTGTAATTGTCCGTATTGTTTACTCTGTCGTGTTTCTCAAATCTCTGTTTTTGTTAAGTGCTGTTTAATAAAAGGTGCTCTATAATTACTGACAATAATGATAATAATATAAATCATTGTTAAGTTGACTGCATTTTGTTTCTCATGAATGACGTTGTTTTCTTCCTTGCATGATACTCCCTTGGGGTTTACCTCGTGGTTAGAGGGCGCTTTATTCATGAATGGGTGTCTGATAGAATGCAGACAGATGCAAATTAGTACGAGTATTCTTGAAAATATTACAATGAATTGTTTTTAACACCTTAAGGGATTTTGATGTTGGCGTTGTTCAGAGTAGCAGCGAGTGTAAGGGTTTCCCATAATAGCCCCTGCTTTTCTTAGATATTAGTCACAGTACAATCCTTGATCAAAAAAATGTATTTTGCAATACAAACATTGATGTTTTGTATTGAGTAAGTCAACAAAAACACATTTTATCTTCAAACTATCGTCCAAATATTGAGAAAATAGTTGTGTTGTGCTGTGCCAGAGAAACCTGCTTGCAGTTATTCAACGAAATGAGAAGCAAAAGATTTCTTTCTCCAACCATACAAATCCACATAAGAGTTCTTGATATGAACTATAATATTGATAAAACTTGCAAAAGATTTACTCATTTTTCATTACACGCCGTCACTGTTTCCAATTTCAATGGTTTACAAATTCAGTCTCTAACGTTCTGTACTGAAGGATTATGTTGTGTAATCCCTATGAAAGAGAAGTGTTTCTGGAACCTTCCTACAAATATGTCCTTTTGTGAGAACACTCTGACCTGGGTATTCTGATTTTGTTGTGCACCCATTGTCAAAAACAGTTCCTTAGAACACTGTGTTTCCAGGTCCAGAACTCTCTCCTGTTGTGAGTTAGGGACAGTTCAATATCAGTTTTATAGAATTCTGAATTAATGTTTCTGACTAGTCCATCTATCCTCTGTATCTCTTCTGCTTCTTACAGGATTTTTGTAAAATGTTTGTAGATATTTGTTCCCATTAAGTGGACGACGGGCAATGCTGGGCTTAAAATGAATCCATTTACCACTGTGTTCCTCGGTGGAAATTTTTGGTCTTACAAAGTTCCTGTACGGATTTATATGAAGTTTTGGGATATTGGTTTCTATTGGGGTGACGACAATACCTCTATTTTCCGCGTTTGCCTTTCTATTCGCCAGACTGCTTGAAGGATCACTGTGAAATTTCATAGTTTTTCTATGTGTTCCTTTTTACTTAAGCACAGTTTTTTGCTTCTTCCTCGGTATCTACCAAGTTCCTTTATGGATCTTCCGTTGGCACCTGTTTCACCATTATATCTTTACTGTTTGTGATGCGCAAGGCTGGGTCTTATGGAACGTTTTTTTTTAACCTGTTTTTGGTCAGTTTAACAAATTATGCAACCTAATGTACTTGAACCTTTTATGGTGACTTATGGTTCTTGGAAGATGAAATTCTCACTTGGTCATGTCGTGGTTTGATACTTATTTAATTGGATTTTATTGAAATTTTCTTAAATGATATAGTGTAAAAATGTTAAGTATGTCACACTGACCAGAAAATTTCATTGTACCTATTAAATTTCTTGATGTCTGGTAGGCAGGCCTGTTGGTGATGGTTATGCACCCGCATATTCACATGTGGGTGCTTATTGCTGTCTTGTTTCTGATGAGAGACAGGTTCTACTGGTCTGGCGTCCTCTAGTGACAATTGTTTTTTGTGTCCATGGCTGTATCTCCATAAATCTCTGAAGGAACTTTGTGAAATTTGGCCGATGTGTTCTTATGGAGATGGCTACGGATGACTGTGAGTTTCATACCAATCTGGCAACAGCCGTGCCCCTTAATGACAATTTTATTTTTTTATGTGTGCATCTGTGTCTTTGGTGTTCGTGAATAGATTTTTGTGAAATTTAGCTGATAGGTTTCAATGCCTTTTCATTTTCGGGCAGAATCTTTGTATTCTGCACCACATAGTTTTCAATTTATAATTTGTTGTTTTTTTAGTGTCTGCCTGTTTATCTACCAATGACTCTGACTACCACAGTGCCCCCTAGTGACAATTTCAGTTCTTACATGTACCTCTACATCTTTTGACTTTGTAAGTGGGTTTCATGATATTTGGCATTTAGTTTTGTATTAGAGAGGTGACGACACCTTTCCAATTTCGAATGGGTTTGACATATTTTTCGCTATCTAATGACCATTTTTAACAAACATCCCTAAAAACATGTTATTTGCGATACAGTTGTTCAACATTCCTCCTTGCTCTTGTTGTTTGTCATGTACATCAACTTGGATGATTACTTCAGTTTGTGAGTCAAGTAACTGTAAAATAACATTAGAATTAAAGTTGTCATACCAGAGCCATGCAATTAGTGAATGCCCAAAGGGTGCACTCGAGAGGGAGTTGATGTTTTCCTGTTGAGGAAATTGCTAAACCACATTCACCTCATTATGAATGGAGTCTCTGTTCAAGTGTCTTCTACTATAGTACTTGAAATGTAAATTTGTAGTTGTCAGTGGCGATGCTCTTGCCTGACACTCCGAAGTACTTTCCTTTTTTGCTCCATCCTGAAATGCATCGTGTCACTCTGATTATGCACCATTTTACCCACAATGCTGTGCAACTGTAGGGCATTATCCGATTGCTGCTGTGCTTTTGACTATGCTCATATTTCTTCAATTATGAACACAATATTGTGGAACAGTGAAATTATATTGATGTAAATTTTCAGTCAACAAAAAAGAAGAAAGTTTTACTTGTTTATTACACAATTTATGTTATTGGCCAGTTTGTAAAATTTTCAGCATTTATAACAATGTGGTGAGCTTTTAAAAAAGAGAAAAATGACTTACAACTTGCAATTACTTTTATTTCACTTTTGAGGAAACTTGATTCATGATTCTATTGCCATATTTTGCTATTGTGCTGTAGTTGCAATGCTGTCCAAAACGTTTGAGAAACTGAATGTGCAAAATATTCTTCAGTTGTCTGTTTTTTCTCCAAAGCGTGCAAGTTGACATTGCGTGTTTTTTCAAAATATTTCTGAACGCAGGACTTCGCTATTGCACATCATGTTTACTAAAAGACATCGCGTTAAAAAGTGTCTCCAGTTAAGCATACTTACGTACTGGATGACCCGTTGTGTAATAAGAAATGTGCAATATCTTGTGCTCGTGGTCACTTTGTAGTCATGTGCTTCTGCTCTCAAATGGTTTTAAGTTGGAAATACGTGACAATGATATCTAAACTTCCACTCCGATGACGTATGGGGCTACATCTCCTATACTGCTCTGAGGATCGTTGTGAAAATGTATTCCTATGACACGGCCCTTGGTGCCTCGATTTCTTGGGTGAATGTGTTGATTTCATTCTGCGCTGAAAATTATTTAAAAACCACATGAAATTTGCTGCATCAGGCCCAAAAATTCACCTCCAATAATTAAAAAAGGTTAGAATTACTTTTTAACTCGCACAGACCCTCACTTCAGAAGGTTTTACCATACTTGTCCGGTTACCGGCCAGGGCGCTTAAATTGGGAATATAAAGAGCAGGGTGTGGGCAGTAAGCCGAGCATGGGCGGTTAAAATCAGAATTTTTGAAAAGTTGGAAGTGGGTGCTTACTGCTAGTAAATAAGTTTGGCACAACTTCGACTACTGTTTTTACTATGAAGAGAACGGTTGACGATGATTTTCTGACGACTTTGACTATTGTGGCGTCTCCTAGTGGCAGTTTTGTTTGTTTTTGCGCCCATGGCTGTACCTCCTAAATGCTCTATAGGATATTTATTAAATGTAGCAATTGTATTTATATGAAGTTGACAACGGATGACGACGACTTTCGGACAGATTGGACTGCCAGTGTGTGTCCCTTAGTGGCAATTTTATTTTGTTTACGTTTACCTATTTATATGCAAAGGTCCTCAAAGGATTTCCATAAAATGTGGCACATAGGCCTCTATTAACAAGGTGATGCTATTCTGTTTTCGGATGGATTCGAGGTATTTTGAGCCACCTAGTGGCCATTTTTATTGTTTTCGAATCTGTTTTTTGGCATCCATCCCTCTGTCATCCAAGCCACTTGATGATTGTGAAAATTGTCATGTATGTTCCAACTGTGAAAAGGACGATTGACAATGATTTTACATCGACTACTGTGGCGCCTCCTAGTGGCAGTTTTGGGTTTTTTTGCACCCATACCTGTATCTCCTAAGCCCTCTGCAGGATCTTTATTATTAAGTTTAGTACATATATTCATATGAATTTAACAACAGAAGATGACGACTTTCAGATGGATCCGATGAACACTGTGCTCCCCTAGTGACAATTTCATTTTTTCTGGTTTCCTCCGTTTCTCTGAAGTTCCTCGACGAATTTTCATGAAATTTGGTAAATGACTGTCTTTTCAGGTAACATTTTCCGGTTTTCAGACGGATTCAACATATTTTGTGCCATCTTGTGATCATTTTTACTATTTTCTTGTCTGTTTTTGGTGTCCGCCCTCTGTCAACCAAACTGCTGGTAAGAAAATTGTGAAAACTGGCTTATATATTCTTAGTGTAAAGAGAACGGTTGATGATTTTCCAACTTCAGTTGCTGTGTTGTCACCTAGCGGCAGTTTCGTTTTTTGCCCCCTTAACTTATCTGATGAGTTCTCTGCAGGATCTTCATTAAGTTTAACAAATGTATTCATATAAAGTTGACAACAGAAGACGACAACTTTCAGAGGGATCCGACGAACGCTTTGTCCACTAGTGGCAATTTCATTTTTTCTGTTTTGCTATGTTTCTCTGTTCCTTGGCGGATTTTCATGCAATGTGGTAAGTAGATTTCTGTTGAAAAACGGTGTCATTTACCTGTTTTTTGATGGATTCGAAGTATTGTGCACCATCCAGTGGCCATTTTTACGATTAAAATAAACACCATAAAAGCGCACGGTTTAGAGTGCATTTGTGGGCGCATTTCAAAGCTCCGCATTACTGTTGTTGTTATTTTGGTTTTGTGTTTGCCTGGATATCTATCGACTTCCTTTGTGTATGTTCATGCAATTTGGCAAATAAGTACTATAAAGGAGATGACAGCACCTGCACATCCTAGTGGCCTTTTTATTACTTTTGTGTCTGTTGTTTGTCATTTACATCCTTGCCCTCCAAACTGCTTGAAGAATCACAGTGAAAGGTGATAAGTGTGTTCCTGTTTAGGAGGTCGTAATGCTGACTTGCTTTGTGGTCCTAGAGGCTATTTCAGGTTTACTAATATTGCTCTCTTTTGAGAGAATGTTTCATCCTTTGTATCTGTGTTTTTTGTGGTTGATACATAGGGCGGGTGCATGTTAATGCTTCTTTATGTTGTTCATGTTACCTGTGTCACTGTTGTTGGGGTGAATATTTGAAAAGTATCAAATAAAACAACCCCTTGTACCATTATTGACTCCTGACCATAACTGGTATGGTACTCAACACAACTGTTCAAACCCTCTCGAAGTCTGGCCGTCACTCTGCTGTAAAATCCACCTGTTTACTGCAAAGTAAACTTGCACAGTTAACTTCGACCCTCAGGACCACACTCTCCAAAACATTAACACATTGATGTTTGTGTAACGGGCAATTACTGAAATATTGTAATTGCATAATGAACAAATAAGTCTAAAGGACCAAACTGCTTTGAAACGGTTGGAGTGGTGGTGTCCCACATCCGAAGTCCAGGCCCACAAAATGTCTGAATAATTGGGGTGTAACAGGTTTTTTACGCTATGCAAAGTGATGGGCCACAATACCTTAGAAGGAAATAATCCAACGGAAAGAAATGAGTGGTTGTTGTTGTTTGATGAGGGGGTGTGGGTGCTGTGGGAGAAGATGGATGATTTTGGGACAGTAGAGATTGAAGCAGAAAGTTTAAGGAAATGAAAAATGTTGCACCTAATCTGATTATTTAGCTTTCTAGGACCTTGAACATGATATATTGTGATGGAATGGGAAGAATGTAACAGTCTGACCTTTTCAGTTTTTTTTTTAAATAAGCATGCTTGTTATCTTTAGTAAGTGCTTTAGTCACTGAATAGAGTTGGTTTGTTATGGAAGGTGCTTTGATTTTACATAAGTCACCAATTTGTTTCGCCACTTGTTTTATAATACAATTAGTAGTCTGATTTATAATTTTTACTTGTATTCAATCACCTAGATGAATAATGACATCTATCATCTAATGCACTTGTTTTATTCTTGTGACGGAAGCCTAAAAAGTTGGTCCATATTGTTAAGTCAGAAATGCCCCAAAAAGATGTGTTTTTGGAGTTTTACTGTGTTCCATTTAAGCTCATCTGTTTCCGCCCACTGTCTCTATAAACTTATGGAGTCCAGCTTCAATACAGCTGAGCTTTTCCACCGTTTATGGCCCATAGGGCCTGAACATGCTAAGTATAGAAAAATTACCTCTCTCCAGGGGTTCATGTTCTTGAAGGTTTTGTTCTGAGATTCTTGTCAACTTCGCTGAGCTTAAGTTACATTGTTACTTTTATACACATGCCTGCTTTAGTGTAGATTCCGTTAAATTCTTGTGGAATGTATGACATGATTTGGGTAGCTGGTCACGTGGTCATGACAATAACGTTCATATTCGCTGAGTTAAAAGTTGAGAAAATCAAGCAAATATATATTAGGTTCCAACTTATTTATGGTCTCGTGTTGTCTTTGTTTTTGAAACTCATTGTCTTCTAATGCCAAGATAAGTGTCTGTTTGAATTGTACCCACTCTTTGCCATGTTTGTAGCATTTCTGGATAATGAGAGTTTTAGGATATTTTACATCTTTGAAGTAATAAAGAGTTAGCTCGACAGTTTACGTACTATATGTAATCTTAGCTGACAGGATGAGTTTAGTTGTTCAAGAGGCAAATCTTTATTCAAAAAGAAACCAATTTGATTTTTTCATGTGCAAAAGTGTAATACAGGTTAAATGGAGCTGTTAGTGGCAATTATTCTTAATTGATCTTACGGTCACAATGTATGGTTGTGTTATTTGTTGGTGACTAGAAATTTATAAGTGCCACATTTGTATAGTTGCCAACATTCGAAAATAGGGAAGCGGGGCATCTTGATCTGGGGTACAGCAAGAAAAAATTTCTGCCACAAATCGTAGAAACGTCATGCCGATGGCCTTTTTATGCGCCCACATATTTATATGTGGACGTGTTATGTCGTCATCCCCGTCCAGCTGTCCTTCCGGCGTCTGCTGCTCTGTGTACAAAATTCAACGTGCGTTCATGAAATTTTGCACACATGTTCCTTTCATACATGGGACGGCATGAGCGAACTTTTGGAGGGATCTGATTACCGGTGTGTCCCCTAGTGGAATTTTTATGCGCCCACATATTTATATGTGGTCGCATATTGCCGACATCTCTGTCTGGGCGTCTGGTGTTCGCGGCTGTATCTCCTAAACCCCTTGCAGGATCTTATTGAAATTCGGTAGGTATGTTTCTATGGGGTTGAGGACAGAGGGCAACGAGTTTTGAACCGACCCGAACACCGCTGTGCCCCCTTGTGGCACTTTTAGTTTTTTACGTTCGCCTCTGTATCTTCAAAGGTCCTCAACCGATTTTCATGAAATTTGGCACATAGGCATCTATTAATGAGTTGACGCCATTCTCTTGTTTTTGGATGGATTCGAGACATTTTGCGCCATCTAGTGGCCATTTTTACTATTTTCGAGTTGTTTTTTTGGCGTCCGCCCCTCTAACAACCAAACCACTCTAAGGATGATTGTGAAAGTTGGCATGTATGTTCTTTCTATGAAGGGGACGGTTGACGATAATTTTCCGATGACTTGACTACTGTGGTGCCGCCTAGTGGCATTTTTTTTCGCACCCATACCTGTATCTGCTAAGCCCTCTGCAGGATCTTTATTAAATCTATCACGTGTATTTATATGAAGTTAACAAGAGAAGATGACGACTTTTTACGGATCCGAAAAACACTCTGTCCCCTTGTGTCAATTTCATTTTTTTGGCTTTCCTCTGTTTCTCTGAAGTTCCGCGACGAATTTTAATGAAATTTGGTAAGTGGCTTTCTTTTAAAGAAAGGATGACATTTTCTGATTTTCAGATGGATTCGATGTATTTTGCAACATCTAGTGGCTATTTTGATGATACAAATAAACAACCCTAAAAGCACACCATTTGGGATGCATTTGTGGGCGCATTTCAACGCTCCGCGTTGCTCTGTATCTTCAAAGGTCCTCGACATATTTTCATGAAATTTGGAGACATCAATTAGAGAGGAAGGATTTGACTTAGTTTGAGCCACGTAGTGGCCATTTTTGCTGTTTTCGAGTCTGTTTTTGGCATCCACTCCTCTATCAACCAAACCGCTCTAAGGATGATTGTGAAAATTGGCATGTATGTTCTTACTATGAAGAGGTCATGGCTGATGATGATTTTCCGACAATTTAGACTACTGTGGTGCCTCCTAGTGGCAAAGTTCCTAAAGTTTTAGGACGTCTCTTGGGAGAAGATGACATCAAAATTTGTTTGGAAATTTGGTTTGCTGGTATTAAAATAATGAAAACTTATGATGAAGTGAAACCAATTGTGATAATTTGCTGTGACGTGTACGCAACCTCATGAAAGAACGACAGTTGATTGAAGAATTGGCAAACAAAGAAACTGGCCAATGGGTGATGCAATATTTCATGGCGCCGAAAGCCGACGCGAAGATAGTGCTGCAAATTTAGTAGCAGAATAATGGTAGAACGCCAATTTAATTCCAGCAACGGTAAATAATTCAGTGTGCTCAAGGAAGAGTGTAGTTTGTAATGACACTAACTTTGTGTCAGATTTTATTTGGTCTGTCTTTACCCACATCAGCCCATAGCTGTATGTTTAGTATGTAGCTTTGCGCCAAGGCTACTTCTTGCGTTGCTGGAAATTTATCGACGTCAAAAGTTTCTTGGTAGTAATTCTGCATTTTCTTAAAATGATACTAGCCCTCATAGATGTTATCATCAACGCACGAAACAATAATTTTTATTGACTTTGGCAGCATGTTTGTGGTGACCGATGCAAGACGCCGGGGGACTGAACTTTGGGTTGGGCGAGTAGATTTCCTGGCTCACTCACCCAGCTGGCGAGCAGGGTTTTGAAACCTGGGTATATCCCTGCTGTATTGTAAACACAATCCTAATGGTTTAATTCTGTTTAAAAGTAATGCCAAGTAGTTCAGTATCATTTGCTTAGCTGCTAAACTGCTAAGTTTAATTACTGTGCCAAATCTTTACACAGATGGGCAGATTACAAGGCTTTATGTTGTCCACTTAAAACAGTCTTCGTTTGGGTAGGCCTGCAACCTAAGGTATTTAAAATGTACACAACATGACTCTAGTACCTCAAAATAAATTTTATTATTATATCTTACTTGATTTCAGTGCCTTTAGTGCACAGCTCATAAAGAAACACGCAAAAATTGAAAAAATAATAATTATGTACATCGTCATGGGTTGAACCCAAGTCGTTCGCCATACTGTTCGGATCAGAGACAAAGTGTATAGAGTGAAGTGAAAGCAAAGTACATTTAGCGTCGAGAAGGTTCGTAGAGGGACAAAAAGATGTGTTGCCGGAGGCTGCAGCAACAGCAGCCAGGCGGAGAACGTCTCGGTGTTCCGAAGGACACCAAAGTTGCGCAGAAGTGGCATCGCTTCGTGCGCCGAACGAGAGTGTGGGTCCTCATCGTGGACCAAGCGATTCGGTCCGGGGCCACTCTGTGTTTTGCCCACTTTGAGGACTTGTGTTTCGACTCCAGTCACAGGAGATGTTACGATGAAGGCCTGGTGCAATAAAGGACAATATTTATCATTCAGAAACATCGGCTCTCAATTCAGGATCGTCTGTTGGATGACTGGGTTGACTCGCCGAGCCCGAGGCCGCTCTCTCGTGGGAGGATCCAGTTCGTAAGGCTCAAAGTAGAAAAGTATGCAGCCGGAAGCACATCAAACTTGTTCTCACTTTCGTGCAACCCCATTTCCTCATCCTGGCCACCATTTTCGTATGTTTCTTCATAGTATTCATTCAATTCTTGCTCATAATCATCGTCACTTTCAAATTTACTGTTCTCTGCCATTGTTCAGTGCTAGTCACTGATCTCTTGTGTTCAACCCATGACGTCACCTGGCGGGAAATCTGAAAATTGGCAAAATTGAAAGAAAAATCAAAATTTCGAACTAATTACACAAAATAAACATGGGTTTAGCTAAATTTTACGTCATACATTTAGTCTGTGGCCACCGGTAATTCAAAATGTGTAAAAATCTATGGTGTGTACTGTTTAAGGACCCAGCATTGTTAATTAGGTCAAGGCTGTGAAGCTGCAAACTTATAAAACAAGAATATATTAAGGTTGTGACTGTAATTGTTGACATTGAAGAAATCAATGAGCTCCATTTGTCCACTCTTTGATCATCCGTACAAATAATTGGAAATGGTTCCCATCAACCCAAAACAAACCAAAACTATGATTTTCAAAGATGGTCTTGTAGTTGGCTTTAAAAGTGATTTTTTGAGAGTACAAGGTGTATGCGAAGTCTGAACATAGGTGTTTATGAGCAGACTATGTAGCAATCTATGCAAAAATAGCCAAGTGCATGTTGTGAAACTAAGGTGGCTGGTTTGGTGTTACAATTTTGGCTGACCCTAAATCAGGCGATCTTGCTAAATATGAGAAGAGTCATTGTTGAGGAGTACAAGGCATTCTGCCTGCCTGTCAGTCTGTCCTTCCTGGTTCAATTTACAAGAAGTATCATTTCACTTTGGGAGCTTTGTATTGATGCCCTGATCAGGTCATAGGGTGTTCAGAGTTCATGCAGTCCTGTCTATTGCCCACTAATCGGTAAAAAATACCAGGCATTTCTTTGAAGGATAATATTTCAAGTGACCTGAGCACATGCCAACATCAAAATAAACTTGCCTTTGTGACGTTTGTTCAAAGTTTTCATTATTCAAAGGAATTATGCGATTTTTAAAGAATCGAAGTCTTAGATTTAAATGTTCTTACTGATACTTCTGTTGTGAGGTATTATCAAAAAAATGGAAGCCTTGTTTGCATGGTACCATTGTGACTGATAAGAAGAGCTAAATGTGAATACCATACTGAATATTAAATCTGTAGTAGGTCAGCCTTTCATCCAATTTCCACCACTTAACATTCAACGCTCGCGATGCCATCAATCGGCATTTGGTGAATTTGGCAAAAATCCCAGGTCGCCAAGAGTGAAAATTTCAGGTGTCCAAATCCATTGCAAGGTTTATTATCGTATCTGGCGTATAAAAGGTCGTAGCTCCATCCGCTGACCTCCGATTTTCCCCCATCAATGCCTAACAGTAGGCGTACCTTCATTCTCTAACTCATGCCCTCCTGCAGGCAAACGAACAATTAGTACGCGGAGTCGACCACATGGATTGCTGGGCTGGTGCGAATTTCGCTGATCTTGCCTGATTTTTACCCGACAATTCCGATTTCTGTCTGTTTACTTCCTGTTGTAATTTAACCCTTATCCTGCGCTAGGCGAGGTCAGCCGATAAGCCAATTATCCAATTATGCATGGGGTGTACTCAATCGCCTATAATAAGCTACGGCTAGACTGCGCAAGGAGGGTGTACTCACCCCAGGACACTGGTGTTTTTCATTCAGAAATTGTGAAAGCCCGTATGCTGTTTATATGTGAGCATGCGCATTCCACAGTTCATAGTTTCCTG
The DNA here is from genome assembly GCA_002633005.1 of Phoronis australis. Lineage (NCBI taxonomy): Eukaryota > Metazoa > Phoronida > Phoronidae > Phoronis > Phoronis australis. Next base: position 363,413 of record NMRA01000273.1, read on the forward strand.
TACATTTTTCTGATTTACAACATATATGGCTGTGGTGAGTTGTTGCCGAGATATTTGAAAGTTTACACAAGTTTTATCTTGGCTGGTGCCAAACTTGGTAAGATGACTGTTGACCAGTTTCTTGAGGAAGTGTTCATGGACTCAGAAAGTGAAAACGAGCTGGAATTGGCACTCGAAAGTGACGGTGACAGTGACTGGGAAACTAATACGACAGTCACAAGTAATGCAGATTCTATCGATTTGGATCTCAGTGCAATTTTGGAGGAGTTACCGGTCCCTGAAGCTGAACTTGGACAGGCCTACGACGAAGCTTGGCCCATGCCCTTCGCGCATAATACAGGGCCTCTGAAACATGATGGAACTCATTCAGAACTAGATATTTTTGTGACTTTTTTGTGTCCCCACCCGTGTTTTCAAGTTTTTGCTCACCAAGGTGAACTTCAAAACAGACTTTAGCAAGCGACTGTACCAGTCATAAATTTGTTATTGTGCAAAGTTGAGGTATTTTATATACTGTACATTCTTGTTTGTAGATGGGATGTTACATACAATAAATCTGCTTTATTAAACATGCAAGTCCCATGAATTCCCTTTTAAAAATGCTTATTTCGGTTTTTGAGTGTCGGCTATAATGTTCTCATGTGCGAAAACAGATAAAAACAAAGGGCGTCCAGTTTGAAAGTTTATAGAATTATTTACACCAAGGCTATGATAAAGATATGTATCTGGTGAAAATCTCCATTAAATAACTTTTGTGTAGACTACTTTTATGTGAAGTTGACACTACCCCTTCAAATTTCCAATTTAAAAATGTTTGGTCATTAATTTGAGTGACCTTCATAATAGCCCAGTGCACAGCAGCAGCGGTGACCTTCTTAGCTCAGCACACTCGGAAAGTTGTCTGAATAGAGGCTTAGCAGGATATAAGGGTTAAGGGTGGTTTCATGAAATCAATTTAACAATTGTGAATCAAAGTTAATAAATCTAGAAAAAGTGTTAGTAATTTAAAGTTTGGAAGTTAGTACGAACTTTGAAGCAAATTTAGAGGGAATTGTTTAATTTGATACTCGCTGTGGGGACTTCATGTCGGAATTTTTCCCAGGTCGCCAAACACAATCTGTGGTCACATTGGTGACCTGCAGCTCGTCAGATGAAGTGCTGACATTATAAAGCCTTTTCATACTGTCACTTAACTCTGGTCTGAGTGGAGTGTCTAGTCATAAATTGCAAAGTTAACTAAAGCGTTCATACCGTCTTCGGTAGTTAACGAACATTGAAGCAAACGATAGGTGACTGTTGTCATCAAAGTAATCACAAGGTAGTGCTATACGCTAAGATTTTTTAATTTGACAATTTGGGAACATTTACATGTGCTAATTGACATAAATCTTATTATTAATTTGGTGATTATTCGAGCAAAATATAAGCAACTATTAGCTACGACCCTTTAATTATTGACGATAACAGTGCCACCTGGCAATAACTTTGACAGGATAGAAGTTGACTGTTCATACTGCACTGCAGCGTTGACGCTTTGCTAATAAGTCCACATGTTTACTGCGAAGTTAACTGGTGCTGTTAACTTCAATCCAGGGCCAAATATAACCGTTCATACTGACCGCAACTCCACAAAACATCGTCGTGTTCATGTTAGAGTAAAAGGCCCTGTAAACCTGGGCTCAACTTATGCCTTATTCAGATTAGAGATGATGTCTGAGGTGGGAAAGAACGGCGCATTATACAGATCCTAATTTTTTTTTAAAAACAGAGAACTTTGTTTAAGCAAACATAAAGTACTGTTTTCTTCCGGTTTTATTCGTTTGATAAATTAGCAAGTTTCGTTTCATGATTTCTAGGTGTTTAAGAGCATGAAGTTGGTGTGGCAATTGCCTTACTTTTTTGCTAGAAGGTGGTGTGGCAATTACCTTACTTTTTTGCTAGATTATGCCGCTCAGCTCTGTTTTGCAGATGCCTTGCTGCACACCATCTTTATTATTTAAAACCAGAAAAAGAATGACCCCATCTTCAGAAAAAATAAGCAACTACTTGAGCACGTCTGCTACCAATTGATTGTCAATTGCTTTGTGGCCAGAGTGGTGGAATTTGATGGATTGTGTTCTATATTTAGTGACTACAGAAATCAACGAAACTTGAAATAATGTATTATGGATCTATTAATTCTTCACTTATTTAGCTCATAATATGGCCGACAGGTGAAATTTTATTTTGTCTAATGAAGTTTCCATCATTCGCAGCCAGATAGTCAGACTTTAAAAGTGGAAAAATGACAGTTTTGGCCGAAATAAGTGAAGCATTACTGAAATGTTGTTTATTGCCAGCCGTGATTCATGCTTTTTATGGAAGTTGCTTTCTTGGATCTGGAAACCAGTTGAAGTTCCAGTGTTGGAAGCTGAACACTTAGTGGCATGTTCCTATGCGTATAGTATCCTTAGGAAACTTCCGCTATGTTAGCTGCTCTCAAAAGTTTTTGAGGAACTGTGATTTGCATGCCGTGTTGTTACTTCTGTGGGATTGGACCATTCTGCGACTGGAGACACTCAAATGAAAGGGAGTGTGTTCATTTTAAACTTTGCTTAGATTAGATAGCTATACTAGCTATAAGTAATACAGCCCAGTTGTTCTATTTTATGGGGGTGCACTTATTTGTTTTTGCTAGTAATGTGGGATCAAACAGTCATTAGTGCTGTTTACACTACAGAAGTTGACACGGATCAGCTGACACGGAATGAGATGTTCCAGTGTGCAAGCGGGACTGACGCAGAGCAAATTGACACCGCGGTGAAAACTTTTGCCACCCGTTTGTGAGGTGGGGCAATTTGCGCTCGAACATCTTGCTCCGTGTCAATTATATGTCTAAACGCAAAACTAGGACAAGGCGGAAAGGATCATCTCTGCTGCCCATGTGCAATGACCTACATATGGGTTCTCTGTCTCTGCAACTCCAACTATTTGAAAACCTGCAAACGTGCATTCCACTCTCCAGCGTACAACTTTGGTCTTGCCACAGTTAATGAAATTGCGTGTGTAAACGGCCACTCGACACAGATCAAGTTGTTCCGTGTCAGTTGTGCTGGATTAAAAGTTGATGTCTAAACGGGACTATTGCCTCAAGAGGTAATCGGAGATTTAACAAATACATTTAGTTTGATTTTTCGCTCATGAAAAGAATTGATAAAATATTACAATGCAAATGTAAAAACTGATCATTTACTTATAACTTTCGTTCAACTGAACAGTATTGTGTTCTTTTTATGATTGCATTGTTTGTGCTTTACTTGCAAATGAAGAATGCAAAATTAACGTTTCATCAGTGCACATAATTCATTCACCATTAAACAAAAATGGAAACATTAACTTTGAGGACATGTCACTGTAATTGACAATCTGTTACATGCATGTATCTCTACACGCGTAAAACAATTGATCTCTAGTTTGATACTATTTTCTTGCCGCCAAAGGGCTGATATGTGCTGTGACTGTGGGGAAACATCTATAAAACATTGATGAAACAATAAACAACTGCAGTACAGTGTTGTAACAATAAAGACATTGCTGTTAATCTGGGTGCATTCTGGAGGAGCTTGCAGGATGTTGTTATTTCTTTGTTGAGTTAACTCTGTGCAAGGGATGAATGATAAGTACCCACTGTCATTTATGATTTCAGGGGGCAATACAAGTTCATCCACTCATCCCTAGGCTCACAACTGTTCTTAGAATCATTTAGATAAGCGTGGTATTTATTGCTAGTAGCAACACATCTGTCAACATTTCATTTGTCCTCAATGAAAAACCATCTCTGATTAATGATTTCTGTGTTATTTACATAAACCTAGCCTGAACCCAGATTGTTTGAAATTAAGCAATGAATGAAGTTGCCTTGATTAAGTGTTGTCAGTGTCATTGTGTTGCTAGAGTTTGCACTTGTTTCTCATTCGTTCACAGGTTGTGTCCAGCTCTTATTTGAACTTGTTGTTGCTGGAAAGTCAACAAATTCAGAAATAAAAATAAAAATATGCAATTTGGCATGCCTAGGACTGTCTTCGTCAGATTGTATTTTTGGGATTAAAAGATCCAAATCCAGGATGTATTCCTGTCTAGTTTGCTCAGACCTTATATTTAGGATAGTACATCATCAAAGGTCCAGTTCAAGTTTTATATTTGTTTTGGCTATTTTGTGTACATGTGGGGTAGATGGCACACTGCACTGAACAAAACTTATAGTAACCACTTTTCCCAGTTGAAAGTGCGCATGATTTTTAAAAATGCCTAATTGGTGTATTCTGTAGCTTGAGTACATTGTGCAAGTTTGATACGATTGTGCAAGATAACACAAAAACGCATAAACGAAGAGCGAGTGTTTCGCAAATAAGCCACTGAAATGATTGGTCGGCGCTGGAATGGGGAATTATAGAAAGGTGTAAATTAAGTAATTGTTTCTGTTCAATCAGCCAAGATTTTTTCTTAGAAGCGTCTTCTGAGGATCTATTGTTACGGTAGGTGCTCCATTTGAACTTGTATTTCATGAGTTTGCTTTGAATTTTTTCCAGAACAAAGCTTGGAACAATCACGTTTCTTCATCAATACTCGGGTAGTCCAGACTCAGAGGTGGGGCTCAGTGGTTATCGATTGCAAAGTACCGAGTGGATTCTCACCAGATACAATATGGTGGAAAAAAAATGGCGAGAGGGTAACTAACAACAGTCGCATCCACGTATTGGCCAATGGTTCGCTCAGTATCAGTAAAGCACGATGGAACACCAAAGCTGGCAGATCGGATGAAGGCCTTTACAGTTGTTACGCATCAGATCAGATAGGAAGCCTTTTGGTCAGCAATACTCGCGTGGTTATCGTCTGTAAGTCTGACTCTTTGAGTGTTGTAGACTTGTGAGAACAGTTTATTTGTTTCTAATTGTTAAAAGATGAAAGTAACAAAGTCCTTTTTATTATGTGCCCACATATACTTATGTAGCGGCACATTGCTGTCATTGCTGCCTGGCATCCTGTGTCTCCTGTGTCTGCATTTGTCCGTCTGCAGGTGTATATCTTAAAACTCATGCAGCATCTTCACAAAATTTGGTTGGTGTGTTCCTCTGAACATGCTATGAATAGTCCCACTAAATAAGATTGGTCCTAACCACGCTCGTCAAGGTAAACGGTGGGGTATGGAAAATTGAACTAGACCGTATTTATCCACCTTGGCTGAGTCGCGCTTGGCTCACGATCAAGGGGATGCTGCCAAGCTGCTCTATTTATCGAGTCACGAGTGAGGATAATTGGTTTCGCTCATGCGGATATGATCAGCTGATTACAATCTACCTAGCAGACTGTACTTTTTATGGAGAGAGTTACAAGTAGTTTTTACTGTAATATTTGAAAAGAGGAGTGAAAACAAATATGAGTACAACTTTGAATTTTTCAAATCGGCCTAGGATAAGAGATTTTGCAGCACAGCAACACTCACGATTACTTTCAATCGGCGCGCACGAATACAAAAATATAGGACCCAAGTTATTTAGATTTTGGAACACATGCATTGCAATATTCAAAATACGTTTATTATGAATCTTACAAGCTGTAAAACGACGTTGTTCAATTTCATTGTGCTCATTCATTGTCAGCCGTCAAATCGGCAATTTCCGAGATGTGATCTGCGGCGTGCGTGTATGTGTACAAAACACGTGATTGTTATGTTCCTGAAGTACGAAAATTAAGAAACTTTAGCGTGACAACAACATGTGCGTCCATCCAGAGATTTTTCTCGTGTTGTGGGGTACGATGTAGCGCAGATTTGCACTTAATCGCAATTAATCTGGACTCCGCATGAACTTCAAAAATTGTTGAACATAAGGAAGATTTCAGGTAATTTGTTGAGTCGAAACTATATTTTTATTCAAGAGTTCAAGTTTTCCTATTGACGATCGCGATTCAGCGACGCATCAGTCGGCAAGTTTTCGCCCTGTGGTGAGCACAATTTTTTGAAAAATTATCGTAATTTAACAACGGAAGTTCATAGCAATGCACCACAATTTTGTAGAAAGACTGTCATAGGCTAAAAATACGTCAGAGCGTAAATTTTATGAATCCTAGCTTCCGATTTTACCCGTTTGGGAAACCGGCTTTCAACTGCCGTTGGCTACAATAAGAATCCCCTCCCAGTGAAATGAATTTATCTAAGCATTTATTAGAGCCAATACAGTATATAGCTTTCCACCAAAGCTAGGTGATGCTAGGACATTATTCTTTGTTGCATTAGTAACTGGTCTTGGCTAATTATCATTTTATGGCCTGGTCATCCATTCAGCCAAAAGTAGTTCTAGAGGTGGATTATCAGCCAATTATTCACGCATGCTGACTCACAATAGAAGCCTGATAAGAGTGAAGGAGGATAAATGCAGTGTTCCTACAGTTTCTTGTGCTAGTGGATGTGTTCACCACATGAACATAATGCCGGATGACCATCAAAACTTTTGGCCATATCCAACTACTGAGCTGTAACAATGCATGTGTTTGTCAATTTAATGTTTTTACATTAATTAATTGTCTCTATCTACAAGCCGACTTCTGCTGTACCTGTGGTTGTAATTACATAGTGAAATGAAATTTCTCCAAGTATGATTGAAAAAAGGTTTTTTCATAACTAGTCTCAGTGAAGGTATGTTTATAAGTAAAATCAACTTACTCAGAGACTGGAGTGTGTGACAGCGAGGGATAGAGGCTACTGTAGTGAAGCAAGGTACTATATTGTACAGACAAAATGCACGAGATCTCGTTGCATGCTATGAACATTCCCACTAAATAAAATTGGTTCTAACCCTGGTGTTTAAGGTAAACGGCGGGGTATGGAAAATTGAACTAGACCGTATTTATCCACCTTGGCTGAGACGCGCTCGGCTCATGCTCAAAGGGATGCCGCCAAGCTGCTCTATTCATCGAGTCAGGAGCGAGGATAATTGACTTCGCTCATGCGGATATGATCAGCTGATTACAGTCTAGCCTAACAACTGTACTTTTTATGGAGAGAATTTTACGTAGTTTTTACTGTAATATTTGAAAAGAGGAGCGAAAACAAATATGAGTACAACTTTGAATTTTTCAAATCGGCCCAGGATAAGAGATTTTGCAACACAGCAACACTCACGATTACTTTCATTCGGCGCGCACTAATACAAAAATATAGGACCCAAGTTATTTAGATTTTGGNTATCTAGAGCCTCGTGGATTTTGTAGAATTATCACCCTTGGGGCTGACGCCCCTCGGGCGATAATTCTCCAAAATCCACTCGGGCTCTAGATAACGGGGGATAACGACTTCGCCATGTAATAATCTATATTTATTACATCCGAAAATTTCAAATTTCAGTTGATCCATTCTAGTTGTTTTATTTACCGATTTATATTCTTCATTTCATGAAACAATAGTATCCTTGGGAGGATCTGGATGGCCTTATTTAGTTTCAGATATATTTTCTATGATACTTTTTCTGATGTTTAGAATCATGCCCAACTTATTTTCCTAACCTCAAAGATATTGTTGAGGCTGTGCTGACATTTGCCCACAATATTGTACATTCGAGGAATTGCCATGTTAGATCTATGATTACACAAAACTGTGCTGTTGTTAGTCAAGACTCTCCTGAGATTTTAAAGCCACTCTCCTGACATCAGATCGAATCAGTGCCATAATTTTCCATTATTTTCTCTCCAAGTGCCTTTTGACTGGATGCTTCATAGGCTTGAGTGGTGATTGGATGAAGATTTGTTTTGTCATTCAGTACTGTGTGTGTTGTTTAAATTAAGCCATGTTAAGGCAATTGAGCCTGCATGCAGTGTTCTACTTCAATATTTGTTTAACGTTTTTTCCCTGAATTGGTGAACAAATTCATCTAACTAACAATGTGCTGTGGGAAGGCTGTTGTGGAATGTATTGGAATAGTTTTGTGGAGGATGTATATATTCAAATCAGCCAGTCGCGCCACTGTTTGAATTAGGTGTGATGTCTTTTGAAGGGCTAAAGATGATTCACATTATAATATCACAGGGAAGACATTTAATAATTTTTTAAAACATTGCCAAAAGTCGGACTTGGAATCTGTTGTGTGTAAGAATCGCGTTATATGAACTAGATTTAGTGTGCACTTAGTTGCTGCTCGTGTATCTCAGTTATTGTCACTAACCACCGCCATCTGGTGACAAATTGTATTTGCTGGTGTGTGTCCAAATTTTACTTAGATCTCGTTCAGGTACTAGCTAAATCACCGTCATTTTCACAAGCACTTTGGCTTAAGGAGCAGACTTAAACGTCAGTAATGTGAGTGAATGGTTGCAAGTCCAAAGGTGGTCTTTGCTATGCTTTACTGGCACTTTGAATTACCGTCAAAATTACTGGGTTTTTCACAAGCACTTTTGTAGCGAGGCCCGACTCGCTTCAAATGTCCCACTTGTGCATGGTGAATTCATGACAGAGTGAATGTACTTTGACATTGATTCTTGTTATGAAAGAGTGCGGGTGGCCAGAAAGCAATAACTGCTGGTGAAAATGATTCTTTGGTGGCAGCACCCTTCTCTGGCCTGAATGCTGGCAATTGAATTAATTGCTAAGTGAAGACTTTTTTGACGTGGAATCTTTCAAAAGCTGATATTAATTGGCAGGAATTCAAACCAGAAACGCCACAGATGAAGTTTTTGTTTTTTACACGTGGGCGTGGGCAAGTCAAGTTTCTCAACACCAAGAGCTTAAGGGAATAATAGATAATACATTCTTTATCTGACCAGATAAGCAGGCAGTTGGATTGACGTCACAAGTATTACATTCACAAGCAGTGACCTTTAAAGCCCTGTCAATTTGATTCAACAGACCAGTGAGCCTGTGCTTGTTAGATGTGCTGTTGTCATAGAAACATTTCTGCCCAACTTCTGTAGTAACATTGATGGGGAAACTATCTGCACTTTTCTAAACGGAAAAGAATGATTTGAAGTGGGGTTTGATCGTCAGGAAGCTTTTCTTTGTGCTGTTGTGTTCAGTATGCTGTGCCACAATGGCCAGTTGATCCCTAATCGGGACTAGGCCTGTATAACATCGCAGGCAAAAACCAAGGTGTTATCTGGTGGGAAATTGTTGAGTTTGTACTGAGAAACTGCTAGTGAGAAATGATTGTGAATGGGGTGTATCAGATTTTGTGACCAAGCTGTTACCTGAGGTAATGCAGACAGGTCACTTAATCTTCTTTTAACTTGCGTAGGACCCTATCCATAAGAGTGTGCCTTCAGCCAAATGTCCACAAAACTATGAAATGTAACTCTGTAAAAGTGGACAGCCTGCTGAATCTGACTTTTGGCATTATACCATTCTGCCATTGAGTGGGTCAGATGAACCGGCCATAGGTTATTGCTTGAGATAAGGCTCTGCAAGTTGGCATTAAGTCACACCTTGTCATTTTATTCGCTGAGCACGGTCTCTAGCAGGAATGAGCTGTTTGTTCCTTGCAAGATCAAAAATCACTTCTCATGTGAGAAAGCAACAAGTTGAAACCAGTTTTATAGCTGTAAATGATCTAAAAGAAAAATTTAGTTTCTTTGACAGAACGCTGGTTTATTGCCACTTTAGTTATAGGTAAACCTCCAGTATGCATTGTAGACTAAATAATGCATTTTCTGGGAACATTTACAGCTGCATTTTGGTCTGTTTAGCTAGCTGAAAACGAAAATCAAATTGAGGGGGTTGTTAATCTCAAAATTTGTTTTATAATATTAACTTATGGTGATAGGATTCTGTTTCCCAATTTGGCCATGTGCACATTGTGGTTGTACTGTCAAAGATAATAAAATATTACATAGCTGGCAGAAACCATTCCATGGAAATAATCAGAAAATCACATTAAGTAAGAGGAAACAATACTGTTCATGCTGCAGAATTCTACCATGTCCTTTTAGGGGAACATTGAAAAGTGCAGCTATTCCGAGTAAAAAATTTTAGAGCGAAAGTGAAACTCGGCAGTATTAGGTTGGATGGCAGTGGTGCAACATCAAAAATAAAAATAAAGTTGTGTTTATCTTGAGAAATGTGTAGTGTGTTAGAAAAGAATCGTCACATGAGACAATAAGCTTTGACTAAGTTGATTTGCCTTAAAATTCATTAACATAATTAATAAAGGACATAAACAGTGTTCATAATGTAGTTACGTATCATTACTGAGTTGTCACAGTTTTAAATAGCTTATTTTCTGATCATTACTTGTTCACTGTCTTGAAGCTTAACTGCTGCCAGTGGCCTCCAGGTTGTAATTGATACCATCCAGCTTGAGTTCTATGTTTATGCATTGTGGGTCATGGTAGGATCATGGATGAAAGATTTTGTGTGCAAACAACATGATGTGGAATGAGTGCAAAACTAGTTCCCAGAAGACCTGTCTATAATTTTGTGGTTTTTTGGGTCTTTATATTTAACTTAATTTTGGATGGTCTTTTAGACCCCCAAATTGAGTTTGGTTCAGTTTGCTGACAACCTGTGCGCTAGTTGACACCCTGGGCCATTGCAATGGGATCAGTGTTTTTGATTTAAAAGGGACATCATTAGCTGCCATAAACGGAAAGCAGTGTGCATTTAAAAATAAAATTTTATGCTTTTGGGGTTATTTGTGGTTTACGGAACCTTGCAAAACAGCTGTTTGTACTAGAGCTGATAAAAGCAAATTAATACATGCTATTGAGCTGTAGTTGCATATGATTATGCTAATAAGTCATTGTGGATGATTTTTTGCTTTGTGTATAAACTTTGTTGGAGGTTTTGATCAAAGTTTTGATTTTCATAACTACATGCTGACCCTCACGTCCACATGTAGATGAGTTTGTCTGCATACATAAGTTAATAAAGGTTTGCAAAACCTTTTTGTCAGTCTTTATTTCCTAGTAACCAACTCCCCGAACAGAAATAAATGACACTTCAAGTAGTGACTGTAATTGGGGCACTCAAAAGTCAAGGTGCATGAGCTTCAAGACGAGCATAGGTGCTTAAAACAAAATTTTTGAGTAGTCAAGGGTGGGCGTGTATCCAAACCTTCGATTGGGTTAATGCCCAGGACGCCGTACAAAATTTAAAACCAAAAAATATTTGATTTGATGTGTTTCATGAATAAATGAAAAAATACTCCTTTTTTACCGCATTGTGTTCTGAATTGTCGAGGTTTTTTAGTAGGAACACTCTTAAGTGTTCTTCAGCTTCGCTTCTAAAATATGTAGTGATATTTATTGTGCTTATTACGTAATCAATGGAACCTTATTTTAAAACCATTAATCCCGAGTCTTGCGTTACTTTAACCCACCAATACTGCGGAGTTAGTTTAGTGGGAAAACCCGTCCAGTACTGCAGAGTTTGTTCAGTGGGAAAACCTAACTCCCAGCATTGTAACCCTTCAAATGGGGTGGATTACACTGCGGAGTTATGAAACCCCCCTACAATGGGAAAGTTTAGCTCCACTTGGATGGTAGTTATCACAAAAACATGTAGTTGAGAATCAACTACACCATGTGGCGTTTAATCACTAGAACCAGCGTGGTAGTGTGGATGTCGTTACCAGAGATGAGTTAGTGAGAAATGTTAATGGGAGTTTTGATAGAGTTGTAAGAGACCGTAGTTTCGCTAATGGAAAAGTGAAGCGATCAATGTTTCCCTGAATGTGGTTTTAACCATAATAATTAGTAGTTCCTAGATGTATACCTACTGATCCCAACCCTCCATGGCCTTGTAGTGTTATGCTGTCCAGTAACTACTTTTAACCCATTCCCTGAGGTAACTGTTACATGGCGTGTTGGCAAATATCAATGTTTTGTGATTCTGCTATTAACCAAGTTATCGAAAATCGCCATGTGCACAGTGTGGTTTAAAGTGGAGTCTTTTTCACAAGGGATTCGGGGAAGTATGGATGTGTTAATCAGTTTCAAACTAGTTATTTACACATGGTGTAGTAGGCTAGCGATGACTGTGAAATCTAGTATGGATTGACTTTTCAGCTTGGTGACCATGGTGGATTGTGCTCTTCTGTGCCACTTTGTTATAAATGTGTTCCAAGATGTTCAATTGGAATTGCATGAAAGAGCTGAGCTGAAGTCCCACATTCAAATCTAGAACAATGCAGAATGGGAGAAAATGAGAAAATGCGGAACTGAGGCAATATCAACTGATGAAAAAACTTTGAGTGGCCGGCATTAACTTTCCACGGTTAGAAATAGTGAATTTCTCAGTTTTATAATTGTTCATAGGTTCTAAAGGGAAGGCAACCATATGTAGTCATTTTTGGTTAAGACACGATTTCCTGGTTATCCTAGACAAATATTGAAAATAAACCAAGTTTCCTCAATTCCAAGCAATTCTTTATCATGACCATGTCATTCTGGAAGTGTCGTTCGGAGCTCATATCATTTCCTGCCATTTTTGTTTTTGTGATGGTTCATTGTGAACATCAGTGGATTGTGGACTATTTACCAAAAATTGTTGTAATTAGATGCCTTTGACAAGTATTCTCAGACAACCAGAGATTGGACAAGAAACTCGAGTTGGTTTTTAAACTTCTGTTTGATCTGCAATAGATAGGAAATGGGTTGAATTGATGACCATAATTTTAGAGTCTAATGATGGAGAAATGGTAGACAGCGGAATCGTCAGGAAGGGGGCCTGTTTGAGTGCACCGAAATACGCGGAGGCTAAAAATGTATTGGTTTGGACAGCAATCAAGCTTAATGAATGTGTTGGGGAATGTAGTTGTTGTAGTGAGTATGATGAGCTAAAATACTGCTGGAAAAGACACATGTGCTGGGTTGGAGCATCACGGACACATGCTGTGAAGCTATGCTGATGCTGGTCTTGGACTTGGTGTGGGAACTGATCACTTGCACCACTCGCTACTACTTATGTTTCAAAAAGCACTTGAAGCAAGTGATGCCTGAATTGAAAAGGAATATATCCACAGTGTGACATTCTCCAGAACATGTTTTGGATATACTTTCGTGATCTGTGCATGTGCGTCCCTTTTGTGATCTGTCATGATAAGATATGCTTGCCACTCATGTGGTTTGGAAGGCAACACTGTGTTCGTTCTCGAAAAGCCAACTCAGATGGATGTTGCCATTCACTGGAAATTGGTGAAATCGAATGTGTATACTCTTTGGGAACTCAATATGTGCAAATTTGACACCCGTGACTCAGCTTGAAGTAGAGCATAAAGGCTTTTAAAAATCTTAGTTTCTGTATCTACTTATATTTTACATCAAAGAGTAGGTCCAGATTGGTGTGAAGGTGTTCAAACATCGGAGGAGGCATCAACATCATGTGAAATTGATCCGGAACTATTTTAATTAAGTTAACCACAAATATAGTCCATGTCCATGTATCCGTTTTTAATCGGATACAAAGGTTGGTTTTTCATGTGTAATAAATAGTGTGGCAAGCCTTGGCCTGTAGTTAGTGCTGGTCTGTGTTTGTTTTAAAGTTATCACAAAGTTTTACAATGGATTAGACAGGAACCAAAGGTATAGTGGATAGCAAATGGCTACCGAGACAGTCATTTTTTGCACTCAAGCAAGAGGATATCACCAAGATATTGAAGTCAAAATTACCGTCCGACAATATCTCCAAGATATTGAAGTCAAAATACTGTCGTAAGGTGATACCACCAATGTACAGAAGTCAAAATACCCTCACTATATACCACCAAGATACTGAAGTCAAAATACCGTTACAAGATGATACTTTCAAGATATCGAAGTCAAAATACCGTCGCAAGGTGATAAAACCATGGTACAGACATCAAAATGATACATCCAAAATACTAAAGTCAAAATACCGTTACAAGATGATACTTTTAAGATATCGAAGTCAAAATACCGTCGCAAGGTGATAAAACCATGGTACAGACATCAAAATGATAATCCAAAATACTAAAGTCAAAATACCGTTGCTAGATGATACTTCCAAGATACTGAAGTTAAAATACCGTCGCATGGTAATACCATCAAGGTACAGAAGTCAAAATACTGTGGCAATATGATACCACCAAGGTACAGAAGTCAAAATACCGTCGCAATATGATGCCACCTAGATACAGAAGTCAAAATACCATCGCAATATGATACCACCAAGGTACAGAAGTCAAAATACTGTCACAATATGATACTGCCAAGATACAGAAGTCAAAATACCGTCACAATATTCATTAATTTATTGTAATAGTTAAAATGAGGGTGGCCTCTTCAGTGACAGCAATGCTTTCCAAGAGGGCCCTCAACAAAATATGAAACAGTATTATAATAAAACCATAGTTAAATGCATGTAACAAAGATACAATTAAAACAGGTTGAGAATTTAGATAATAAATAAATGATGAAGGATGATGAAAATTTGACTGAGAGAGATGAAATAAATAGATGGTAGAAATAAGTGAAAGTATTTACAATAATGAAAAATGACATAATTAAGACAGGTAAGGTGTAAGAATGGGTACGTAAATTACAGCCACTTTTTAATATTAAGTTTGAAAATATTAATTAAATCAGACCATTTTTAATTTCTGGGCTAAGAGAGTTTCGTATTGCAGAAGCAGCATAAGTAAAAGATCTCTTGCCGGTCGCAGTTTTAATTTTTTTAAAGAAACATTACCAGCAACTGAAGAACATGTAGAATATATAGCTTGACTTTGCCGCTGGGATATGCTGGAGCCAAGCCATTGACACATCTGTACATGCAACAGGCAGAGATATTTATTTCTTTGTTTTACTTTCATGAAGTCAAGCTTGGCGTACAAGCCGTGGACCCAGGTGTACCTATTTCTAGTTTCCAGGATAGCCCTGTCGGGTCTATTTTGGGTTACTTGGACTTTGCTAACAAGTATGTCGCTAGAATGTCCCCAAACTGGTTAACAGTAATCAATGTGATACCACCATGATACAGAGGTCAAAATACCATCGCAGTATGATACCACCAAAGTACAGAAGTAAAAAAACTGTCAATATGATATCACCGAGATGCTGAAGTCAAAATATCGCAATATGATACTTCCAAGGTACAGACGTCAAAGTATTGTCGCAATATGATACCACCGAGATACTGAAGTCAAAATGCTGTCCCAATATGATACCAAGATACAAAAGTCAAAATACTGTTGCAATATGATACCACCAAGGTACAGAAGTCAAAATATCCTTGCAAGATGATACCACCAAGGCACAGAAGTCAAAATACTGTCGCAATGTGATACCACCAAGATAATGAAGTCAAAATGCTTGTCCTAAGATGATGCCTGGTCAAGATAGGGGAAAATATCAATTCCAGCCTAAAATTATTACCAAAATCAATTTCCTCTTTTTTCATTTTTCTTACAAAGTTCTGAATGCCCACGTTTTATTAAAATATTTGTTTGGTAGTAGCTGATGGTATTGAACTTTAAAGAAATAGTGCATTTGTTTGGTGCTATTTGTCTTTCAAGAAAAATAAATAGATGAAAGTGATGTACTGTTGAATGCTTGCAAATGTAACGTAACACACTTATTTTCAAATCTATCGGAAGTAGTTATTTTTGACTGAATCAGTAATGTAAAATCTCGACAATTTAGGACATATTGTTTGTTGTTATGAATGTATTTTGTAGTGTAGTGTAGAAAATAACGTCCATCCCTCGACCTGGTACTATGATAGGGATTTCTTGAAATTTATTTCTTGTGTCGCTTTTCCGTCCTTCTCAACAGAGAGCCTAATTGTGATAGAGCTTGCAATCCACCTTGGTTGGTAGTTTATCTAGTTCATCACGAATTGGTTGTGAGCAGGTTTTTTGCCAGCGCTGTGTGACAATTTGGCTGGCTTCCAACTTGGTAAGATGCCATGTGCAGTACTGGGCTTGAGGATAAGTTTTGTGCAATACAGCACAAGAGGATAGTTTTGTAAATTATAGGTTAGTGCTGGGTACAGTTGCCTTTTTGAACTCATGGCCTTAACTTGCCTACTGATTGTTTTGAGGATAAAATTCACTGTTTTACAGGCTAATGGGTACAGGCTATGTTTGGCTTTGCTTGGGTTGTTAGTGACCTTGTTGGTTTACATTTGAGTGAAGAATGACTGAAATTTATTTGTAAATGGGGCTTGTTGCCTATTGACTCTCATATGGTTCTTGCTGATTGGACAATGAAAGGTTTTATTATCAAGTCTATGTTACTGTGGAGGCACTTGACATTTGACTAAACAAAACCAATCATATTGACACGAGCTTGTTAAAGCTCATCTTGAACCATAACAGCAGTTAATTTGGTTCCTTCAATATGTTAAGAGCATCATTCTGAGCCCCCTAGTGCCATAAATTGTCAAATGTAACAAACTGTTAAGCGAACTGAATTGTTGGGCGTATTAGTTTGCTTTTGTCTACGTAACCATGAGAATCACCAAACAGCTGCAAATAACACCCCACGCAATGGTGTTCTATTGATACCTCCAAGCAATTCAACTGTTATCAGCTTTGGTGTTTGTGGCGGGATCTCGTGGTGACGCAATATGGCACGAAAAAGCTGCTTCACCTATCATTTGACGGGCCTAACATTTGTGTGATTAAATTCTTGGTTTTCCTAAGGCTTTGCTAAGACTATCTCTGATAGCCCAGTACATCTTAAGTAACAAAATTTCGTTGGAAGTTAGGCTTTAATAGCAGCGATTTAAAGAAACATCAAAATTGTCTAACCCTTTTTTTAAAACTTTACTATTATCTCATGATCACAAGACATCTGTAGAGCTTCTATGGAGAACCTATGTAACTTGATTTGTAGTTATCAATCAGGACTGCATTGTTAGCCAGAAAATGTTAATACTCCCAAAAAACTTCAAGATATTAAAAGAAATTAATAATGTTACACAGTGGAATGGTATGTATACGCATTTATGGGAAGAAAAAATACAGTAGAGATTGATGTTTCATGTATGTTTTTTCGTATGGTTACTTATTTTCCTCATTTTGTGTACCGACTTCAGAAAGTCCAAATATTGATATATTTTTTAAGGATTTCTTTTGCGTTTACCTTGTCAAACATTTCCCCTGGTTTGTGTGCATTTGCAAAAGGGACAGCCACTTGTACTGTTCAATTTCCTGGAAAATCTGTTTCTGTTATTTGCATTTGTGTTAACCAAAGACGATAAAACGTGGAAGGTAAAAGACTGTGTTATCAACACTCTGTGGGACTCTCTGGGCTAGCCTGAGGTTACCCGTGTAACAGGCCCCTGGATTTAGTGCATGAACTTACAGTCTAACAGACCACTAAAAGTTCAAAGGTCATGCAAATGTTTAATTTAGAGCTATCTAAAATGAGAACTGCACTGAAATTATTTAAGTCTATCCTTAGGCAGCATACCTTTGTACAACTTGCACAGCTCAGTTACCCCACTTTAAAGGGGAGTTTTCTCACACACATGTTTACCCAATAATTAGGGTAAGGCGGATGCAAATAGGCAGCTGATAATTAGAAGTGGTGCAAGTTTATTGTGGGTCGTTGGAGTTATAGTGTCATGCATAATTATGCTCCTAATTACGACTGAGAGTTTACTTGTGTTTTACATCTGTAATCTATATATCCAATGAGAAATTGAGCTCTGAAGCAGTTGCACGGTCACAATTTTATGTTCATATTTTTTGCTCATAATTTTACGTTTGTGATCACGAGTGAAAATGACAAGCGTAAAATTACAATCGAAAAATACAAGTGTAAAACTTCTTCAGAGCTCGCGTGATCTACAAATCAATTCTCATTGGATATAATGATTTTGGTCGTAAAACACGAGCGAAGTTTTGGTCGTAATTACGAGCTTAATTACAGGTGAACAATTTCGGTAGTAAAACACGAGCTAGTGTAATTACAGGCCACACTTTCCTCCAAACAGCCCACGATACATGTTACCCTAGAGCAAGTTACTCTACCTTGATAAGGTGGAGCCATGGTGTCACAAGTAGGTAAGTTAAGCTAGTTTAGTGTCCAGACAGGCCTCAAACCTAGCGACAAGACATTCCAGGAGTAACTTGTTCTTGGGTAAATCTGTGTGTGGACAGCTGACTACAGCTCATGTACTTAAGATATTCCTATTACATAAACGCAGTGTGAAAGGTGTAGGGTGTTTTCTGGACTGTCCTGAATTATTTGATCCAGGTGCCCAACGTTTGCCCCTCAGTTTGGTTGTGTTTCTGGACATTACAATTGAAATGAAAATCATGATTGAAAGCATTCATTAACCAGTGCCAACAATGTGAAAAAATCTGTTAAATGCATCGTTAATGTGATGCCTGATTGTTGCTCTTGAGCTTATAACTTGTGCAACCGAACCATGGCTATTTACAATTGAAAGTTCACGTCAGTCTGGCATACTCACTGAAATGGGGTTTGTTTTAATGGAAAATATCAAAAACTGTTTATTTCACCTATGGAAATCCGGAGAACACAGTTCTCATAAATGCAGTACCAATAATGATTTTGTTGATTCTGGCTATGTAGCACCTCCTGGTGGCCAAATTGGTAAACAAATATGCACCAAGAGTAGCATATAGGGATGGTTCAGTACAATTGCTTATCAGTGCTTTGCATTGGTCATTTGATGAAAACAGGCCAAACATAATCACCTGTCTTACCAGGCATTTTCAAGTTCCGAGACAAAATACTTAAAGGAATATTTTATTTTGTTATTTACTGTATAACATTTGCTTAATTTTTACATTGCGTATCATTCCGTTCAATTGCCAATATGGCAGCAATAGGTTTCTATGTTTCCTTGAATTCAATGCTTTCCAGTCATCACTCACCACAACTGTGCTTGCAATGGTTGAAGATTACTTTACAGCTGCATTTCTAACCTTGTTTAGCAGGCTAAAATATGAAATTCGAATTGGACCTTTTATTCTCATATAATCAGCGTCCTCATTCTCACGATAGTCCTTACTGAGATAGTATTCTATTTCCGTTTCCAACAAGAATATCGAAAGCATGGCAGCAATTTATGTTTTCTTGAGTTACCATAGTTGTGGATGGTTTTCATGTTTTTTTGGCATCACAGTTAGGAATATTACGAGATCGATATTCTGCATTAAAGGGCCCCAATTCGATTTTCGTTTTAGCCACAGCTAAATGGGGCAATTTTACATAGAAGTAGAGGACAGCATTAAGGTGACTGGGTAGTTCAGTCTTATTCAGGCAAATTGACATTGGATTGTCAGTATACTCTAATGTGCTTGCATGTGTTTTATCAACAAACTTCAGTTGCACTTAGTAAGCATTTACTGAAACAGTAGCTGATTATTAGTGTTGTTCTGAATTCTTTATTCTGGCCTAGAATAAATACTTTTTACATCAATCGAATAAAAGCTGTTGCCTCTAGTACAATTTGTCTCTATGGGCGTTTTTTCGATATTGTGTTTTCCCGAAATGATTTCGCATCCAAAAAAGTTGCATAGAGGCTCTTGCAAAAACAGTGGTGGGACAGTCATTTGGAAAATTGGCCATTGCCAAGTGCAAGGTGGTGTTGGATTGTGCATTTAAAATACTAGCTAGGTTCACTTTGTTGGCCAGCCATTGTTAAGCTACGAAAACTGAAGTTCAACTACACCTTCATTAACAAGGGATCGACTTGCGAATTTATGGCCACAAATTTTCCATTTATGTGCCCCCTGTGAGGCATGCAAAACAGTCGTCATAGAGCTGATTTCAATATGTCGCATTACGATGTGCAGTTACAGTGTCTCATTGGAGCTCAAACTCTGTATGAGTGTGAGGCGGGTTTCAAAACTATCACCTGCAGTTGTAACCAGGTTGCAATTGCTCTGGCATATTTGAAAGGTTGACTTTGAACTCTGAAACTTGATTTTGCAGTTTTACTTATGGTACCCCTTGGGTATTGTCATTTGAGTGTTTGACATATGTTTAATTAAAGGCATTTAGTAGAAAGAAATCATTCATGCTGTGTCTCATTAATATTCCATTCTGTATAATCGGTCTTACTACTTGGGTGTTTGCATCTGCAGGTGTTTGTGCTGCACCCAGGCTATGTGGATCAGTGAATGACCCAAAATAGTCCTGTAAACTGAATATTTTTGGAGAATAGTTGGATTAAAATAGCCACATTTTGAGAACCAGTTTGATGCCCGTTATTCAGTGGAGAAAACTGGTTCTCAAATCCAAGTAGACATGTTATATTTGATATTACCAATTTTTGTATTTGTTAATATGTTTTTGGATGTGTCCTAGTTGTCAGCATTCTAAACATTTTCATATAAATTTGATGTGCAACCTATTTGGTCCCTTTAGTGAAGATTGCAAATTATTGGGTCTGGAGTACATTAGCTATGACACGTTTTACCCCTTCGAAAGACTACAGCTCTGGTAAATTAAGGTTCTTTGATTTCTCACAATTCTTCCTCACACCAGTCTGTACTTAATCACTGCATTGGACAAGTGAGACTATCAATTCGACGTAGCAGATTTTGAATAGAATTCAGGCATGCCGTGCTCGGATTGATCAGCGTAGCCTAATAATATTACCTTTGGCCAAAGAATACAGATTTTGGAAACTCTGGTTAGCCTTTTTGATTTGTGATTGAAACTACGCCAACGGTCTCCATGACACGTCCAACCGCTGCTTCCACCTCCCGTACATGGCTGAAAATCCTTACAATTGTTATAGCAGATGTGTATTACAGATTTTGCTGTAAATCATTTACTTCCTGTCAATGACAGAAATTTCGGCCATTGCATTCAGACACCTCAATTTCGGAATGAAAATGTTTTGTCCTGTTGAGAGCGCATTGTAGAACCAATTATTTTGAAAATTTTCATGTTAATGTCCTGAGAGTAGCTATTATCAGATGCTGCTTAACAGGAAGTTGTCAAAATGATGGATCTAGTGTATTTCCATCAATTTTCAGTCGTACTGGGTTGCCATTTTGAACAGAAAGAGCAAATGATGTGAATTTTTGCATGTTGATTCTGTAAGGTATACTCTTTCAAATGAACTGAAACAATTTTTTCTCAGACTTGAGGTTTTTGAGTTGTTTTACTTTCAACGTCAAAAAATGCAAAAGCTGAAAATTTTTGAAAATTTTATGGAATTTTGTAAAACTACTCAATAGAGTTTTGAACGGGCATTCAGAAGATGTTTTTCTTTTTTCACTATGACGTCTCGTTTTCAAATTATTCGTGATTTTCTGATGACACTGTTCCTTTGTTGACTGATTTTTTGCTTCACTGTTTTTAGTTACTTACTTATTTCTGACATCTTCATTCGTCATATGATTGTTATTGTCATGTTCATTATTGAAACCATTGTCATCATCATCATCATCATCATCATCATCATCATCATCATCATCTCCATTGTCTTTTCAGTCAATTTCGCCAAGTGTCACTTCTCTGAGCGGTTTAATTTTTTGTTGCTGGTGTTGAAAACTTTTTATTATAATTTGATGTTAGTTTTAAAAGGTATGATACCAACACTTCTTTGTGTTTTCTTATCATTGCATCAAACCTTTGTGGTCCAATTGTTGTCTTCTTGTACTTAATATGAATGAGCAACCTGTTGTTGGTACATTGTGTGGGTGCATATCAATGCTTTGCGTTGCTGTTGGTTTAAGTCCGGGTGATTGTTGTATAAGTGCTATTCTGAAAGTGCCCTGGAGATGACTCCTGCTGTGCCAAAGTTTTGAGTTGAGTAGTCGACAACGAACGGATTATTGCGTGCAGTTTGCTCTACATGCGAAACTGGTGACAAAATTGACACGGGGTGACTAAACTTGTTTAGTGCCAACTTTTGCTGACAATATACATAGTTGTGCTCTGTGTCAAGTTTTCTAATGCAAGTGCTACTCATTTTAGGGGCTTTTTAATATGGTAAGTTTGCAGCTCTACTTTAACTCTGATATACGCTATGAACCGAGTGGAAGTCACTCATTTGAATGTTCACTTCATACTTTAATTAAGCGCAGTTTATGATGCGTACTGTCAACAAGACATAATTGAAGTGTCATAGGGCCTTGATAATTAACTTAAGGAAATTGAGTTGATTGATCCAGTTCATTAGTTGATCGATTGCTATATTGTTTCTATATAGCCTTGCTCCGGCGGCCCTTTGTTCACACGGATGTCCGCACTGTACCCTTGTCGTCGTCTGCTTTGCTACGCTGTTTATGGCCTGCCCACCGTCCAGCTGGTGACAACATTACCTGGCTGTTCAATAACTCCGTCATCCGTGAGCACAGTGGCAGGTAAGAGGCATTCTACACATGCTTTTCTTTTAATTAGTTTAGTGACTGTTTTATCATAGGTTGTAAGATTGTCGGAGGCACGCTGCTGCATTGTTTTGCTAGAGAGAAACATTCCTAATGATGTGAACTTACACAGTTTGCGTTCAAGTTTAACATAGGCTTTCGTAAATGGTGTTGATGAATTGTTTGCCAATACAAATTCATGGAACGGCTGTCCTAGTTAAGATAGACGTATGACAAGGGTACCCAGTTAAGTGAATTTGAAGTAAGTGGAACTTGTGAACACGGACAATGCAAGTTTCATTTGTCATGTTTTTCAATAAAAGTAAATTTGCATGAGTTTTTATTCTGCTTTTAGCAGAGTTTGTACATTGTAACAGTCAAGAAAACGTTCGGGAAAAATTTAAGTCTCTGGCTATGAGTTTTGGGCTATTTCCAACAGCTGCTGCTGTGCCCCCTAGTGGCAATTTAGTTTTTTACATTTCCCTCTGTTCTTAGATGCATTTCTTGAATTTGGAAAATAGGTTGCTGTTAAGGTGACATCTTTGTATTTTTGAATGGATCAGATGTATTCTACGCCACCTTGGATTTATTTTTATTAATTTCTAGTCCGTTGTTTAGTGTCAGCCTCTCCATCGGTCCAACTGCTCAAAGTATCGTTAAAGGAAATTGCAGATGCTTTTCTTCTCATAACAGCATGACTTACATTGATTTCGGATGGTTCCGACTAACTGTGGCATCCCGTAGTGGGAATTAATTTTTTTTTGCATCCACTGCTATATCTCCTAAGACCTGTGAAAGATCTTTGTGAAATTGGCCAGAGTATTTCTATATGAACGTGGCAAAAGATTGTGACAACTTCTTTCGGACAGTGCTCCTGTATCTTTGGAGTTCATGGACGAATTTTCATGAAATTTGCCAAATAGGTTTTTGTTAATGTCTGTCTCAGTGGATCATTATAGTGCGCTCACTTATTGATATGTGGGCACATTGTGCCATCATCTTTGTCTGTCCGTCCATCCGTCCGGCATCTTGCATCTGCTATACCTCCAAAACCCTTGATGCATGTTCATGAAGTTTTGGAGGTATGTTCCTTTGATGGATAGGACTGCATGAGCGGTTTGATATGATTACTGGTGTGCCCCCCCTAGTGGCAGTTTTAGATTTTTATGAGCACACAAATTTATGTGTCTCTGGGGGCATTTTCTACATTTGCTTTTGTATCTTTGGAGTTCATTAATGTATTTTCATGAAATTCGACAAATAGGTTTCTATTAAGGAGACAGCAATGCCTTTCCATTTTTGGACAGATTTGATGTTTGCGCAATTTGAACCTTTTTTCGTTATTTTGGGTCAGTTCTCTAGCATCTACCTCTCTATCTGCCACACCACTTAAAGGATCATTATGAAGATTTACAGATGTGTTCCTGATGACAAGGCCTCGACTTATGTTGCTTTTTGGACAAGACCGAATACTGTGTCACCCCTAGTGGTAATATTTTTTGCGTCTGCAGCAGAATCTCTTTAACCATTTGAAGGAACTTTGTGAAAGGTAAAAGATTTGTTCCCATGAACCGACGACAAATGGCAACAAGTGTCGAACTGGTCCAAACACCACTCTGCCTCCTAGTGGCAAGACGTTCTTTTTCACGTTTGCCTCTGTATCTTTGGAGTTCATTTATTAATGTATTTTCATAAAATTCACCAGGTAGGTTTCTAGTAAGGGGAGGACATCATCTTCCCATTTTCTGACAGACTTGATGTTTTCTGTGCAATTTAAAACTTTTTTTGCATGTTTTTTGATGTCTGCCTCTCAATCTGCCAAACCACTCGAAGGATCATTACGAAAATTAATGGTTGTGTTCCTGATGTGAAGACTCCGGTTGACCTTGATGTTTGGATGTTTGGCTATGGTGGTGCCTCCTAGTGGCACTTTTGCTTTTTTAGTCTAGGGCTGTATCTCCTTAACCCTTTGAAGGGTCTTTGCAAAATTTGGCAGATGGGCTCTGTAGATGACAACAGATGACGACTGGTGAGTTTCAGGCCAATCAGACCATAGCCATGTCCCCTAGTGTCAAATGATTTTTTACATTTGCCTCTCTATCCTTGTTCCTCGGCTTACTGTCATGAGATTTGGCAAATAGTTGTGTATTACACAGACAGCACCACCTTCATGACACATTCTGCGCCATCTTATGGCCATCTTTATGATACTAAAAGCACTCATAGGAGCACACTGTTTGCGGCGCTGTGGTTGGCGTATTTCTGCGGTCCGTGTTGCTCTTGTCATGAAATTTGGTTAATAGCTTTCTGTTGGGAAGATGATACTACCTTTAAATTTTCACATGGATTCGACATATTTTGCGGCACCCTCTGGCCGTTTTTGCCGTTTTCGAATCTGTTTTTTAGCGTGCCCCTCTATGGGCCAAACCACTGTAAGGATGATTATGAAGACATAAAAATGTTTCTACTGGAAATAGGATGGCTGATGATGATTTTCGGAACCTTCCAACTACAGTGGTTCCTCCTAGTGGAAGTTTTGCTTTTTTGGTCCATGGCTGTATCTCTTAAACCTTCTGTTTCATCTTCGTTAAATTTGGCAAGCATAGTTATATGAAGAGGACAACAGGTGACCACGTCTTTCAGATTGATCCAACTGCTGCTGTATCCCCGTAGAGGCAATTTTACTATTTTCTGTTTGCCTCTGTATCTTTAGAGCTCCTTTATGGATTTTCGTACGCCCACACATTTATATGAGGGCGCATTATACTGTCATCCCTGTCTGTCCGGCCGACGTCTGCTGCTCTGTCTCCAAAACCCTTTAATGTATGTTCGTGAAATTTTGCACAATGTGTTCCTTTCATGGATGCCGGGACAGCATGAGTGAATTCTCAGACGGATCTGCAACTGGTGTGTCTCCTAGTGACAATTTTAGTTTTTCACATTTGTCTCTGTATCCTCAAAGATCTGCTATGGATTTTCATATAATTTAATAGATAGTGAGGTGACTCTATCATCCCATTTTCGGATGGATTTGAGGTATTTTGCACCACCTTGCCGCCATTTTTACTATTTACGAGTCTGCCCCTCTATCAACCAAACCACTCTAAGGATGATTGTGAAAATTGACATATATGTTCTTACTCTGAAGAGGACGGCTGATGATCATTTTGGGACGACTTCGATTCCTGTGGCGCCTCCTAGTGGCAGTTTTGTTTTTGTTTTGCGTCTATGGCTGTATCTCCTAAACTCTTTGCAGGATCTTTCTTAAATTTAACAAGTTTATGTTTATGAAGTTGACAATGGAAGACTACGACTTTGGTACGGATCCAACTGCCGGTGTGTCCCCTTGTGGCAATTTTATTTTTCTTTGTTTTCCTCTGTATCTTTGATGGTGCACAACACATAGTATCTGAAAGTTTCACATGAAGCCAATCGGCCGTTTCTGAGTTGTGTTCTGAAATTAGCCAAATATGAACTGTTTTCTTGGGTCCTACATAACCTTAAGCCTTATGTTAAGTTTCGTGAAATGGGGACCAAAGCTGAAGCTCATTTTCAATTTCAGAACATGTCAAGATACTACGTGTCATTGTACGTTTTTTCAGATACCACTTTCTTATGCCAAGTTTTCTCGAGATTGTCAATGTTACCAGAGAGGACCAGGGTCCCTACCAATGCAAACTTTCCAATGCTGGCGGCAGGAAGATAAGTCCGAAGAAAGTGCTGAAAGTCACAGACGACTTGTTGACAATCCCACCACACATCGTTCAGGGCCCAGTGGACCAGGTTGTCGAAGTTGGAGACTCAATAACCTTGACGTGTGCAGTGCAGGGCTTTCCCAGGCCCACAATATCATGGTACATAGACGGTAGGTATTTAACCTCAGATGTCTTTCGTTATCTTGTATTTGGAAAACTAAACTCAGTTGTGGCATACAGTACTTGCAAGGAAGCTTTGAAGACTCCTTAAATGTTCTGAAATGTCAAATAAATGCAAAATGTTTTTTTCAGTTGTCCATGTTTTCAAAAAGAAATATTATAATTGATCTCGGCTGAAATATGGTGGGATCCTTTTCTTTTTCAGCTACACCTGATACCAGGGCCACCTGATATCAGTTTTGAGGCGCAGGTTTCAAAATTAGTGATGTGACCAGAACCATGAATATTCTGTTTTTTGGCCCGAGTGCTGGCCTTTTGGGCACTTAAGGAGAGGCATCTGTAAGACAACAAGACAGCTATACTGCAATTTTTATGAGGACTGATTAAGATTTAAATTGCCATTATGTCGCTCTTATTTATGTGAAGTGTCACAATTAGAAAAAAACATGAGAAACGTGTGGTAAAGCGAAGTGCGGCGAGAAATCTGTTGTGACATGACATTTTTCGTACATTACACTTTATTTCATAGCTAAATTTATTCTGTTAGCTATTAAGTATTGTTGATAGTGTTATGTGGTGAATACCTTGCAGGTAGGCATTTGAAACAATACAAATTGATTTGAATAGGGTATAATACTGAGTGTATTGATTAAATATTTAAATTCCCCTCAAACAAATCATAAAAGTTCACAAAGGAAGTTAATCTAATCAGTCCGTGATCACGTTTAGCCTTTTCCTTTCGCCATCCTTGGATCCAGTGTTACATTTGTTGTGTGTGACGCTCGAATCCTTAATCTCTTGATCATGCAATCCAGTGTTCCAAGCAGTTTTTTCGTGATGAAATGCTTCGGACAGTCATGAAGTTCGATTCTGCCGATCATCAGACATGTTGATACGAATTGAGTCCATCGAACTCCAGATAGGTTGTATCCTATTGAAATCCAGTCTATTGAATTTCTAGTATTTGTCGTATGCCTGTAGCTTAAGCCAGTAGCATCTTTAATTAATCTAATTTAAATGATATATGTGTTAAATCAATGACGTGTTCATCCTACATATCTCCCTGTAACAGATAGAATTGTTGTGAACTGAGAAATACACTTTGTTATTGAACTTGAAGTTTCGAAGAGTGTGCGATTAATGAGCCTTGTGTACACGTTTAATTACATTGATGACGAGCTGTTCTAGCATAAGATACCTACGTGTGGGAATACTTGCTAGAATGGACAATCACCACGACTAAAGGTGTATACTGGTCTCAAGAGACAAGTCATTTAGTACGTGCGTGCTCGTGCAACCAAACTGGGATTAGTGAAATTACAGTATTCAGTATCATTAAAATGACTTACAGGGTAAATGGGTTAAATTGCTGTGCTCAGTGTACTCTCCAATATGTGGTAAGGCAGCAAAAGAGTTGGCTGAGTATTGAAATGTTGTGTCCGACTGAAGACAAATACAGTACAAGCCAAAAGTATTCGGACAAAATGGCCTGCAATTCCTTGTTATGACAGTTGGGCAGAAGCCGAATTCATAGTCAGGGTAGTGTTTCCTCATGACTGAGAATGAAAGAAAATTGACAGTGACGTGACTAACCCGTTATGTAATTAGAATTAAGTTGTTACCAGTAATTTTTTGCTGATAACAGATAAAACTGTCATGGCTGTTACTAACTCAAAGCTGTTCATCTTAAACTATAGATTAGTGTTTACACCTTGTTGACTGTTCTGACCAGTTCCTGCTCATTCCTGATGGGTACCTAACTTGTGTTAATTCCGCTTGCTCTCCGCCCCCATGATGGGGACTCCGACCCGTCTTGTATGATTATTTGTGACATGTAGTGTGTTCAGATTGTCTTATTTCAAAAACATCTTTCAACTGTAGAGTTTTGATGGTCATTACGTTTATTGTAGTTGTGATTTCCTATTTTGGCCATTTTCTTTACTTCAGGTCGCTCAGTGAAGTCGCCAGCTGTAGAATACGGCCAGTTACAAATAAACAATGCGCAGGTGAATGATTCTGGCATCTACCTGTGTAAAGTGGAGGATGACCGACTTATAGAGCCCTTAGAAGCCTCTGCTGATGTCATTGTTGCAGGTTAGACTCACATTGGCACTGTCATTCCGAAACTTCCTGTTGGTATGATTGATGAATTTGTGACCACTATTTCTCAGATACCGTTGGAAGAGTTGGTCAGTGCAGGGTAATGTTCAGTCTCCATTAGAAGTTTTCGGATGAGGAATTAGTATATTAAATGTCTTATGTGTATTACTAAGCAACATTCTGGAATTAAAAAAGGCTAAAAGTTGTTTATTTTGAATTATATATAGTCTGTTGCTACAGGTTGACACTTCTTTGTATTTGCTTTCATAATTTGAAGTCCATTTAACAATAATACATGTTTTGTGTAAAGTCGCGCTAGTTTCACTCATGTTAATCCTTATAGCCATCAGCTGGTTGATAGGATGGAAAACATGCACTTCCTTTAATACGCATGTTTTGGTGTATCAGTTGAATGCAAACATCCGTCTTATGATGCTTTTGTACAGTAAGAACACATCCCGAATTTGGTGTACACAGTTACAAAGAGAGACTTCGCTAATCAACATTTACTGACAGGTGTACCCACCTATAATCATATTTTACATAGAAACACATATCTTTATGTGGGTGTCCCCATTTTTGTCCTTGAAAAGCAAAATTTTACTAGATAAGAAAAGTTCAAATTAAATAAGCTGTTGCAGTTGCTCAACAATGTGGTCTTGGTTGACACAAATGAAACCTGATCTCTTTCGTGTATATTGCAGGATGTTTGCTTTTTGCTCAAATCAGTTGAATATCTTATTATTTAGCAGTGATGGCGTGTCTTGATAGTATCATCACTGTAAAGAATTTGAAAAATCTTCTAAATCTGCCTACTTTTTCTGTTCACATGGAATTGTAAAGTGGTGAAGTTTTATATTTTCCAAAAAAATCACCACTTGGAATACTCTTCTGTGTTTTTGGTTAGTCCTGGCATTTTTATATTCTACTAAACCGAATTGGCAAACTATGAGTCTTGCCAATATTGGTAAAGAAGAATTGACATGCACTTGACCTATCAAGCTTCTAACATTTTTGTGAATGTCCACAATTTTTCAAAATATTCCCGTATGGTAGCTATTGTTACTGAACTTGAGCAGCAAAAAGTATATGTATGGTTTGTGAGAAAAAAGAACTTGACTTGTTTATCACATTGCGTCCTACTAGTTTGTGAGAAAAAAGAACTTGACTTGCTTATCACATTATGTCCTACTAGTATGTGAGAAAAAAAGAACTTGACTTGTTTATCGCATTGCATCCTACTAGTTTGTGAGAAAAAAGAACTTGACTTGCTTATCACATTATGTCCTACTAGTATGTGAGAAAAAAGAACTTGACTTGCTTATCACATTATGTCTTACTAGTATGTGAGAAAAAAGAACTTGACTTGTTTATCACATTATGTCCTACTAGTATGTGAGAAAAAAAAGAACTTTACTTGCTTATCACATTATGTCCTACTAGTATGTGAGAAAAAAAGAACTTGACTTGCTTATCACATTATGTCCTACTAGTATGTGAGAAAAAAGAACTTGACTTGTTTATCACATTATGTCCTACTAGTATGTGAGAAAAAAGAACTTGACTTGTTTATCACATTATGTCCTACTAGTATGTGAGAAAAAAAGAACTTGACTTGTTCATCACATTGCATCCTACTAGTATGTAAGACAAAAGAACTTGACTTGTTTATCACACTGCATCCTACTAGTATGTGAGTTCTCTTGGTTACCTCCCAAACAGTCCCGTAGTGCACAGATTACGGTGACACCAGTGTGACATTTTCACTTTTAGCTATGATCGCAAATTTTTACTGTTAGTGAATTGATTCTTAAATTAGCTTCAATTTGATTTTTAATTTATACTGCCTCATGTTCCATTAATTCAGTATGCAAAATGTCACCAATAGCAAGTGACGCTTGTTTGTTTGTTTCATGTAAATTTGCTAGGTCTTTACATGGCATCTTGTTTGATTTGTGAAGCAGTTTGCCATGGCAACATCTACATAATGCCTGCGCTCTGATTTTAGTACCTCCGACGTTCTCTCAGATGCCCTCTTTCAAACGCTTGGTCAACAAACAAAAACTTGTGTTGAGGTGTTCAGTAGCCGGTGGTCACCCAAGGCCTGTGGTCACCTGGCTCAAGGATGGCCAGACCATCCCAGATGCTGAGGTAACTTGCTTTTAGTTCCATCAAAGTGGCGTAAGGAAATTCACTTATTTTCCCCCTATTTCAATTTTCAAAGACTGATTTTACTTAAGCTTCAAATGTTGGAAACTTAACCTTATGTTGTGTTCTATCATCTACAGACTACAAACTAAGCTTGTGATAAACTCGGTCACTCGTAATCTTTATTTTTGCTGAAAATGTTGACCTATATGTATGTTTACATTAAGTGTATATGTAAGTGTACATGTATGTTTATATATACACACAGCTTTAATCAACCTAATCTTCCTAGTGGTATCACAGTTGTTTAGATATTTTCATGTAAGTGTTGAACTATTTGTACCTAGTTGGTAAAGTGCATCTAACTGCTTAATTAGTATGGGAAGTCTCTTATTTTGCACAAATTTGCACAAAAATAATTGCCAAAATGGCCATTTTTCCATTTTTCAAGGACTGATTAGCTTTTTATGGATAATGTGAATTTCACCAAATGTTTTCTTCTGACATCTGCACCTTACTATATAGTCTTCATACAGCTTGCTGGCTGACTAGGTTCCACTGTGTGTCACCGCTAGACCCCAAAATTTCACACCGGGCGCATAGTTCTACTCGTTACCTCATCGTGAAAAACTTTCATTTATTTAAATTTCAGGTATTTTGTTGAGTCGAAATTGTATTTTTATTCAAGAATTCAATTTGCCCTATCAACGATCGTGAGGCAGCGACACATCAGTCGGCAAAGTTTTCACCCTAGGATTTCAGCACATTTTTTTTTTAAATGATCGTATTTTAGCAATGAAGTTTGATAGCAATGCACCACAGTTTTGTAGAAAGACTGTCATTGGTTACAGATATGTCATAGAGCGTAAATTTGATGAATCTTAGCGTCCAATTTCACCCATTTTGGAGACCGGTCCTCAACCGCCTTAGGGTACAACAAACGCCCCCTCCCCTCAAGACGATTTTTTCCAAGTGCCCGGGGTGCTTATTAGGGCGAATACGGGTATATACAGCTGTGCACCAAGACTAGGTGATGCTGCGATACATTTTTGTTGCTTGTAAGGATTGTTGCCAATTTTTGCTTGTTTCCGTAATCTAAGAGGATGGCGGAAATGAAAATGTTGCAATTTGAATTTTAATGCTTGCATAATCCAGAAAATCAGAGGTCAGTTTTGGCCAAAGACTAGCAGAAGATGGCCACTCTTTCAAAATTGCCCTGGAGGTATGAACTATTCCATGCAGCATTATTTAACTAGTCTTGGTTAATTATCATTTTATGGCCTGGTCATCCATTCAGCCAAAAGTAGTTCCATAGGTGGCTTATCAGCCAATTATTCACGGATGCTGAGTCACAATAGAAGCCTGGTAAGAGTGAAGGTGGGTAAATACAGTGTTCCTATAATTTCTTGTTGTAGTGGATTTGTTCAGATTGTGAGGTACCTAACTTATATTCATAACCATAAGCTCAACACTTCTCTTGATAGGTTTATGAAGATTGTCTAGTGCTGCCGCAGGTGTTCTCCCAAAACAAAGGCTATTACCAGTGCGTGGCCAAGAATGTTGCTGGCACCAACTCTGCGTATGCCCGTGTACAAGTCATGTCTCGTCGTATGAGTCCCAACCCCCCACGTAACCTGAGGGCTACTGCCGTGGCCAGCAGAACCATTAACATTGAGTGGGACAAATCATTGCCTAAGCCTGGTGTCTACGTAATGGCCTACTCCTATCACTACTACCCTACCAGTGGTATGTCCTACTTCGTCTCAAAGTATTTAAGTTAAACTGGCTATAGGTCTTCCACCAAAAATTTATTTTGATTTAGGCCACTTACCGTGATACAATTGATCTTAACTCGTCCCTTACTTAGATTAGGATGATTTGTGGATTGGGAAAAAAGACCATCGTTTTATGTTGCGAACCTAATGTCTCACGCAATAGTCAACTGTAAGTAACTCTTTTCAAGTCCAGAAATCCCTTCTTATTTGATTAATGAACAAGCCAAGAGTCTAGTGTTGTAGTGCATACAACATGAAAGTACTAGATGTTGCACCTTTCTTGTCAGGATTTGGGCCGACATCAGTTTGCATAATACATTTGTGTTTATTAGTGTAATTGGCACCACTAGCTTTGTGGGTATCAACCTTTACCAGTGGCATGGTCACAATAAATGTTACAAACGTGACATGATCATGCACAGAACTACAGTGTGTACTACTGGAAAGATGCCATTCAGTTTACCATTGTTTACAGTTTATTTTTTTCACAGATTGTCCATGGCTGAATGAGGGTGCTACGGTTGACAAAACAAGTTTCAGAGCCCGGTCCCTTCCTATGAATGGACCTTAGTCCATTTTCTGAAAGAACCCTTTGGGGCTTCTGGATGTAAAACCACTTTGAAAAAATCACTATGTTCAACAATGGCTGTGTGATACGCCCTAGTATGATGTAGGTTATGTCTTGTGGTGTGACAGCCAGTCTCAATGAACCAGCTGTTCCACTTATTGCTTCCAGGTGGACCTCTTCTAGATGATGTCAGGAAAGCGGACGACCCATTGAAAGGTGAGATCGTGTCACTGAAGCCATTCACTGACTATACCATCTTTGCTGTGGCGTACAGCCGATACGGTAGTAGTGAGTCGTCTGTTCGTATTGTGGTGAGGACAGAACGTGAAGGTAAGTGATGATTATAAACCACCAACTGTGTTACCATATTTGTAATGTTATCTATGTTGCGCATCTGTCTGGTGGTTGTCCACCTGGCGCTATCTGTGGTGCCATATATGTGGCTCCATCGATCTGTGTGATGTTCTCCATAACGGTGTTGTCTATATATATATATGTGTGTGTATACTTATTCCATAAGGCCTCTGGCCCTTGTTACAATCAAATCATCAAAATACAATACCGGTAAGTGTCAAACACTAACAGTTGCACGAGCTATTCTTCGGTGGCACGCGAAATGAACATATTTACATGTTGGTCAATAGGTCTTTTACCTCGATAGTCATGAGTCTGTTGAATTTTGTAACATTGGGATTGTTGTAGCTCCATGCAGGCAAATACCATTTCCTAAGGTCACCGTAGAATGGGCATTCGGTAATAAAATGATATTCTGACTGGACTCTGCTCAGTTTCAAGTGTCTTCCCTTTTCAATCATTAGTGCATGCGCTGAACATCTTTATCTTGTGATGTCATCTATGTGGTTAGCTGTTTATCTCTTGCTGTGTTTATGATGATGTCTTTAATGTGTCATCTATGTTGTGCTTCCTTGTATATCTTTTGCAGTCTATCTGGCATAGTCTGTGTGGTGCCATCTATGTTGGCCCAATCTATGGTACTTTCTATCTGATGTGTGGTGCCATCTGTCTGGTATTGTGATAATTCCTTTGAGCATCAAACACTGTGAGGTTCAACAATATGAAGTCCTGATTCTAGTATACCAACTACCGTATTCGCCGTAATAACCGCCCAGGGCGCTTAGAAAAGTTCGGTTCAGGGTGGGCGCTTATTATAATCCAAGGCGGTTCAAACCCGGTCTCCGAAACGGGTGAAATCGGAAGCTAAGATTCATCAAATTTACACTCTGTGACGTATATGTAATCTATGAAAGACTTTCAACAAAACTGTGGTGCATTGCTATCAAACTTTGCTGCTAAATTACGATCATTTTACAGAAAATTGTGCTGAAATCCCAGGGCGAAAACTCGCCGACTGACTGCCTCGAAATCGTCGCTTTCGATATGCTTGAATAAAAATGGTTTCGACTCAAGCAACCTGAAATCCTCATTAAGTTTTATAAGTAGCGTCTCTAAGATTTTTTAAGTTCCCGTGTAGTTTGGATTAACGGCAGGTTTAAGTACAAATCTGTGCAACATCATGCCATCTACATGTATGATCGGCAACACGGCGAGAAAAATGTCTGGACGAACACAGTCATGTTGTTGTCACGTGACGTTTGTTTTGAAGTTCGTCTGCGAGTAAGCGAGTGCGTGTCACCAGAGTTCATTTGCCAAAGGAGAGACTGTCTTTTGGCCAGAGCCACGCAATCTAACTAGCTAGATGTGTCTAAAGAAATTTGCACAAGCAGTAGGCCTAAACCAGAGCATGTTTCATTCAGCACTTGCCGGTCTCGTGCTGAAAACTTTCGACATATGTTTCGGTAAGGCCCATATTAGTCGCCGTGTAGCTGGATGCGTACGTAACTGTCTGACAGTTATTTTTCGGTGTAAGGGTGTGTAAACATTCACTGTCAGTTGTCATTTTTTCGGATTCGGCTTAAAAACACCAATTATGGTAAATCAAACAAACCATCTCAAAAATAACGCAAACATGTTTTATAGTATTAGAAATTGTTGGAAATTAGTGCCAATATTCATTTCTTATCGATGCTACCCGTTTCATGAATGGATAGTTCCCGACTAATGTCTGATGACAGGTTCATGTATGTGGCGCGCGCTTCCTGGCCATGTGCGTTTAACACCGAGTTGTTTTTATTCATGAGACATTCGATGTGTCTACTGAAAGGTCAGACCATACTAGGACACGGTCGTCTAGTCGCTGTTGCGTTCGTTTTGAAGCGCTGAGCGTTACTTTGAAGTGTAAAGTCACGGCTAAATACAAACGTAGCAGTGCTGCTGGTGGTCTAGTAGACCTGTGCAAAAATTTTTGATAAATTGAAGAAACGTTACTGTAGCCGAGTTTTAGGACTGTAGGTACGTCATTGTTCGCATGTACACGTTCATGGAGTGGGCGCTTATTTCAGCAAAGTCTGAAAACGCGTGGGGGGCGCTTATAGGGGCATGGGCGGTTATTACGGCGAATACGGTATATACTGTCTATATAGTGTTGTGACTCATCTCGCCTTATCACTGCTTGGAGAAATGGTGGAACTGAGTTCTGATGTCCAGCTCAGTAATTCTCTGTTTATGATTGTTCAGTATTCAAGATATTTGTGAAATTTTTATGTTTTTCACTGATTTAAAAATAAAAAATTATTTCTCATAAAGATAATACGTCAATGAAAATGTGTGCACGTTTGAAATGACGGAGACAAAACATCACGTACACATGCACACTTGCACAGTTGCCCATCTAAATTTTGTGAAAACATTGCCCCAGATATTAGTGTCAAAGGTTTCCCAAATTAGTCTTTGGTTACATGTTTCTGGCCAAGAAGAATTTGTTAAGACTTCAGTATTTGTCACGTAAGTACTGGAGGTTGTTGCGAGGACAATTTAAATTGGTGCAGTGTACATCACTTGCAAAATAATATAAAATTATTTGTGTGGTTACGAATCAGAGTGATGAAAGACCCCTTGCGCAGTTCTAAGGCAGCATAAAAATTAGCATGTGATTAACAGTAACAGTTGAACCATCTTCGTTAAACATTGGGTGAAATTTAAGTGTTTCCCATTTTTTACACCAGGTCCCATAGTCCTGCCAGAGTTTGACGCTATCAGTTACGGGCCTGAGTCGATCAAGGTGTTATGGCACCCATTGTCTCCAGACCAGATACCATGGGATATTATCGTTCATTACGTCGCCCACTACAGACTGCACAAATCAGATCCAGACACAAGTGACTTTTGGCAAGAATGGAAAATGTCTACCACCCAACAGGAATGCATCATAACAGGTGACCTCACCTTCCTCTTGCCAGACTCCTAATTTTTGGAATATTGTCAATTTGTTCTTTGAGTAGTATCTTTGTTGGGATGTTACGTTCAGCCCACACATTTATGCCATTATCTCTGTCTGGGCGTCCGGCATCTGCAGCTGTATCTCCTAAACAACTCAGAGGATCTAAATGAGATTTAGCAGATATATTCACATGAAGATGAAGTCGAATTTTAGACCAATTCGACTACTGCTGTGCCCCCTATTGGCAGTTTTAATTTTTAACGTTTTCCTCTGTATGTTTGTCGTTCCTTCATGGATTTTCATGAAATTTGGCAAATGGGTTCTTAATAAGGAGGTGATGATGCCATTTCATTTTCGGATGGATTCGACAGATTTTGTGCCAGCTTGTGGCCATTTTTGTTATTTTTGCATCTGTTTTCTGGTGCCCATCTTCCATATCGCTCCAAGAATCATTCTGATGAAAATTTACAGCTGTGTTCCTGATAGAAAGGCCACGACTGACGTTGACTTTCGGACTGGTCCCTTTGTGGAATTTTTTTGTGTCTGGTCAAATGTGCATAATCCTATGAAAGATCTTTGTGAAATTTGAAGGATTTATGGTCCTACGGAGCCGACGGCAAATGGTAACAAGGTTTTTATTAAGGAAACGACAAGGCCCTAATCCTATGAGCTTTGTGAAATTTGAAGAATATCTTCCTATGGAGCCAACGACAAACGGTAACAAGTCTCGGAACTGTTCCAAATACCACTGTGCCCCCTAGTGGCAAAATGCTTTTTTTGCTTAACTCTGTATCTTTGGTGTTCATTAATGTATTTTCATGAAATTTGGTAAATAGGCTTCTGTTAAGGAGACAACAACGCTTTTCCGTTTTGGACATGTCTCCTGTTGGCCATTTAAATTTTTTTGCATATGTTTTTAACGTCTGCCTCTATCTACCAAACCACTCAAAAGATCATTATGAAAACTGATGGTTGTGTCCCTGATGCAAGGACCCCGCTTGATGTTGTTTTTCAGATGTTTTCGACTGTTTTGGCGTCCTCTGAGTAACATAGCATTGACATCTGCCCATGTGCAAATTTAACGATATGCGGCCTCTCAGGTTGCTAGCGTGATTCAGTTAGCAGTTATTAAGCTACTTTATGCTATTCCAATTTAAGAGTACTTCACCCCATCATTGGTGAAACGTTGTTTTGAGCATATGACTGAGTGACACTATGCACATCCTAGTGGCATATTTCACCTCATACTTACAACAGTATAATATATCCCATGTTCAAAAGGATTAATTCAGTGGTGAATATGCTATGTTCTGACCTTAGTAACACTGTTAAAGGGGTGTGTATTACTAGAACTAATGACTTCACTTTGCATTGGTATTTTCTTAAGTGCAAAATGGATTGAATGAATTGGCTAAGCTAAGAAATTGTCACCAAGTAGCCTTGTGGCAAATAAGTGTAGAACAAAAAAATATTTTTCAAAATAATTTTGATTGTGCGAAATTAGGTGATTATGCTAAATAATAGAATTACCGTATTGATCAGTGTTTTGTGGTAAAGCTCATTTGTTTGCACTTGAACAATGTTTTTTGCATGCTTAATATATAACATGACATTTAAAGCTTTCATCTCTACAAATGTTGCCATGAGTGATTTGTATTTGTTGCATTTATGTCCTCACTGCAAACGGGGGTTACCCAGCTGTGACAGTTGTTGAATATAGTACACACTACAAAGGACAGTCCTTACCACCATTGACACTGCATTTCCTTGTAGGTCTACAGCCCAGTCAAGCCTATGATGTTTATGTAATGGCCAAGACCAACCTAGGGATCTCCAGTTCACACTGTGACATAGAGGGCTTCAAGATTGTGTCAACCTTAAGCAGAGCTCCACCAGAGGGTGAGTCATATTCATGTTACTACTCATGTTAATTATGACAAGCAAAGTTGAGAAATGATTGGCTGCTGAGTTGTCGAGATCTCTTCACGTATTGGTGGAATGTTATTTCAGGTTCTGTTCGGCTGTAGCTGGTTGATAACTGGCCTGTGAGTCGTGATGGCGGACGGAAGAGAACAGAAATGCTTAACAATGGTCTTAATTTATTCTCGTTTTAGAAGTATTGGTGCTATCGGAAGTTAAAGCCGGTGGTTTTTGTAATGAGACCAGGCTGATGTTGCCTTTCAAGTGATGTTTCCTTTTCTTTTCTTTAGAGTCTTTGCATCGTTGTGGCAAGGATCCCTATGGTATCCTGAGTTCAAGATTCCGGTCACTCTGTAGACTTTGATTTAAGTGTGATCATCGTAATTTGTTGTTGTTTTTATTGTTGTTGTAGCCTGTTGTAGCAGGAAGCATGTTCACAAAAGTTTTGACATGTTTCTATGTTTTGTGCAGTTTCAAATCCTGTTGATTGCAGTCCCACATACGCCCTACATCCAAGTGTGGTCCTTCAGCTCTACTGCAGTTCAAGTCAACTGGTTGCAGTTCACAAGTCACATTCAAGGGTTCAACTTAACTTTACTAAAGGACGGCTCAGTTGTCAATCGTGTCATCACTCTGCCACCGTTAGCCAGTGGCCACACTTTCAGTGGACTAGGTAAAGTTCATTTTGAGGTTAATAGGTCAGTAAAAGTACATCTCTGTCCTGGGCAAATTTTGCGTAGATTAGATTGATTAATTAGGTTCAAAGTAAAGTTAATCAAGAGAGTCACAAAGATATATCACAATTAAATGGTGAACATCCTTACATACCCCTGCATTTCATCTGTCAAGATGAAAATTTGAATTGTGTTATGAAACCATGGCTAATGCTTTTGCTGATTCTTTAAGAAAGTGCACACAATTGCTAAAGTAAAGTGCCAATCGTAATGACTGGGGCATTGACCATAATTTTGCCATCTGTCTTAAATAGTGATCAAAAGGTGACCAGTGAGCTGTTGGATGATAGATGTCTTACTTGGAAACTCTTGCTATGTGATTTCAGATCCACAATCTTGGTACCAAGTGCAAGTATATGCTTTCACTTCACGACAAACTGGTCTGCCTGCCATCAGACTAGTAGAAACACAACCCATTGGTGTACATTACAACGTCAACCTGCCGCCACCTATCAGCGTGAGTGTTACGGCGAGGTCGAACACGTCGGTACGGCTCGTGTGGACGATGGCGCCATCGTACTCCAGTTCTGTTGATTACTTTACCATCTCGTATCGACCAGTATCACGATTTCAGTTCCTCGTCCACGTGGACATGCTGAGCATCACAAACATGTGAGTCCTGCTTTTGTGTCACATTCTAATCGCAGTTGGTCTTTGTTAATTACAATGCTTAGGTACTATCATTTTAAGTCTTGCTTAAGGTAGCATTTTTGGTAGGACAATTTTTGGGTATGAGGGCTACACAAAAGGTTTTCAGTGTTCAGCAATTCAGGGCCTAAATTCAAAGGTGTCAAGTGGCCCGAAAATGTTGATAACAGGCCACATCTAATCAAAGTCGATCTTGAAATGTTGCTTACCATAGTATACCTGGACGTCATGTAGTTGACGTACACTTAAAAGGGGACTGTAGTCAAAATAATGTTGCAGTTAATCGGTTCTAACATACAAATAAAACTCACATTTGCCTGACTTGCGTGCCAAACTAAAGCCAATTCGAATTCATGGTCAAAACACTGAATTCTGAAAGCGATCGCTGATTGGCTGATGTGTCAGTGACGTGAACGGCGGGGTATCGGCTGCTTTACACATTCATTGCTTATGTCATATTTGAAGAGTTTACATCGTAATTTATCATTGTATCAATCGTCCTTATTTTTTTATTGTTTGCCACAGTGCTGTAAAAGGTTCGCTATGCCTTTTTGTATGGCACCTGGTTGCTCAAACTCTTCGAAAAAGGCGTCTTCTAAAGGGATGGTCATCGCATACCATCGCCGGGTTACCCAAGCCTTGGCCCAAAGCTCAGTGTATACTAGATATAGGCCTACAGGTTTAA
>NMRA01000273.1:404183-451094 GCA_002633005.1 Phoronis australis
CAGTGACTTTGCCCCCGCCAAATACGTCACGAGACTAAGCAGCGCTCCAAGCCAGTAATTTTTTGAGCTTCGTTAGAGAATATAAGTTTAATTTTTGGTGTTGAATTATTTGTGAAATTAATCAACAATTCATAGAAAACTATCCAGAATTTATTCAGAATAAATTACAGTTCCCTTTTAAAGACCAACCATTGCATTGCCACACGTTTAGAAATGTTCTCACTCCCATTGTAATCTCATTTATTTTCGGCGAGCTACAGTAGGCTCAGCATAGTTTTGAAAAATGTTCAGTCTGTGATTTATTTATGATTAAGTTTTGTTTATCAGTGTCATCTTAATTGTTTACATCATTTGGACTCAGCACACAGTGCATAATAAATTTGCGAGTGGGACTTTAATGCCACAAAGAGCACTGCGGGTGTTTAGGAACAATCCACTTGCAGTGACCTCTCTCGACTTTCTGAATTTTGTGAACCGATGCTGTAATAGCTACTAAAAAATTATTATCTTATTTCTTAATTTCAAGTTAAAGCAGAAAATGTGAGGAAGTGTATACTTGACACGCAAATCTGAACCACTGGTTTGCCAGGGCTGAATTCTGTAAGGTTAATAATGTATCTTGCTAGTATGCCAAGATGCCAAGATTTCGAAATTAAGTCTTTGTAGTTTCATAGTAACATTTCGGTATCAGTCCATTAGACCTTGCGTCCGATACTGCAGCTCTATTCTATATAGGTTGATGGTAAGTTATATGTTCAGCACACTTATTACGAACCACAGTTAAATACATGGTCCTGATTTTGGTGGATTTTAAATGGAAATTAAACCTCAGAAACAGTTGGAACGAACAAAATGGCCAATTATGAAGAATGTGTTGTAATTTATGGCCAGCTCATCAAAGTGGTAAAGGACTAGTGCAGATGGTGTCTTTGATTCACCATGCTCATGGCTTTACTGGTGGTCACACACACTGAACTGCTCAGTAATCTGAGATGGGGGTAATAAATATTAGTGAGTTAAGAACAACCCTCTTTTCATCCAAAGCTCTCATATTCATTTCATTGGTGATGTCCAAATTTTTTCGCTGCAGTATTTTTATGCAGCCACTTATTTATATGTGGGTTCATTATTCTAGACCTTTTGCACAAAACTTCACCAGTCTTACGTCGTGACAGATTGAATCTGTCATTCAGACCTTTAGCACTTTTTTATAACAAGTTTTTCTCATGAGGGTGATACTGTAAATAGTAGTCAATGTATGATACATGGTGTGTTTTTACAACAGTTATAAATGGCCTGTATGTTCCCTGAAGAAGGGTTGGGTATTAAAACAATAATTATTGTACTTAAGTCTAATCTCGTACCATCAACCTGGTTGTTGTGAATTTGAATACCACTTATAAAAATAAAACTGCGGTAAGCCAGTTGTTCTCGGACCAAATTGCATGTGACATTTTAGGTGGCTACGGATACGTCCCGGCCGACTAGGTTGCTGACCCCGGCAATGAAATTAGTGAAGGAGCCTTCTAGCTGATATTTTGGCGTAGCAAATTTAATAATGAACATGTTTCGTGTTTACAAATTGCTGGGTTTTTTAGAGGTAATGTTCGCAGTTACCGAAGACTTTTTCAGTCACACCTTAGTACCTCTTATTACTATGGCGTTTCATGATTATGTTAGTCACTGGTTGTTAACATAATGTGTTCTTTCTATTTGAAGCTATGGGCAAGAGCAGAAGGTGAAGGGCCTTGACTCCTGTACCTTGTATGAGTTTGTTGTTCGAAGCCATGGAGGTTTGACTGCCGGTGCTTATGGAGAGCCTATTCAAGTTCGGACTTTGGATGATGGTAATTTTTTAAACTTTCTTTTACGTGATACAGGGCTCGCCGCTTAGCATAATGTCAACTCTCGAAATGCAACCTAGCAAAATCCCAAGTCGCCAAATGGGAAGTTAAAGGTTGCCGAAACCCCAGGTTGCCAAACAAAATCTGATGTTGCATTGGTGACCTGCAGGTTGACCAAGTGAGCCATGTGATACAAAAGATGGACTGATCTATCTCAAGGACAGCATCCGGTTAAATAGACAAGGTGAGAGCAATGTTGCCTGAGGTGAATAGCGACGTGTGTTGGGGTGGATTGAGAAGAGACATTGCTTGCCAGCTGTGCCGTATCACCTCATGATGGGACTGTGCTGTATCACCTCATAATGAGACTGCATGATCATACTATGTTTTAGCTAATCACATGGCACATCCATAATGCCAAATGATGGTGATAGAATCTCAGGGGTTACAGAGACTATAAACTTGACACCCTTTTATCAGCCATTTGAATAGTTCATTAATACCCACTCGGCTGGACAAGTCTGTTTAGGTAACTCAGTATCTACAGAATTAGAACGTTTAGGAAAAGTACAATCGTATCTCATTATAACAACGTACCTGTCGTTTATAACATTTGATAGCGCCAATATACTCTTTCTACAATTCGTTTTTAACGAACACGGCTACAGAACTTGTAACACACGCGTGTTTGTGGATGGTATAACCATTAAATAACTGTATCGCGGTCGAACTACCGTTCAGCATTGATCGTGATGTGGTGGTCTTAAAAAGTTCTTGATAGTTCTTGTTGAAAATAGAGGAAATTTTGAAGCAAAAACGTTTGGTAAATTTTCAACAATTTTAATGTCATTTTTAGCCTGTCTTCCCATTCCAGATTTTCGCCATGATGTTTGACAAAAATCGTTAACTCTTGAAATCGGCGTCATTTTTCGTTTGCATTTCATCGGGATTTTCGCTTTACGACAAAAAGTATGTGCTTGAACACGGCTACCCGTTGCTCTCATTTTGAAACGGCAAAAAAACGACGAATCTTTACAGCTCACACAAGGCTCACAATGCCCACAAGAACGGATTACTTAGAATACTGTGGCACTGTGCAAATTAGACCGTTGTGGATTCATAAATTCGTGAAATTTGTTACTTTCTCAGGAATTTTAACTCGAGTTCACTGATATTCCATGCTAATTTTTGGGTATTTATTGTGAAATTATCAGTGTAAATTAAATTATTAACAGCTATAAAATTCAAAACGAAGGAAGCCGCTTTACCGGGTAGTAATACTAAAAGTTACTTCAAACTCGGCTGATCTCAGTGACTGAAGCGATCTCGGCTAAAACATCACCGATATTTACGGAGAGAGCACGTACGGAGGTCAAAACTTTATGAAGCTTTCGAATCTTCTGTTAGTTTAAATCCATCAGGACAGTGAAAAAGTGAAAACAGACGTGTTGTTTCGTTAGGCAATTCTTATCTTAACGCCCTCAGCTAAATGTGCATTAGTGCGAAGTTGTAGGTTTCCAGCTACGGTACCGTAAATAAAGGCATTATTCTGTGGTTTACTCAGGAATTTCGACCGACCCGAAAATGAGGGGAGGATTTTCGGGCCGGTCTATCACGACCAAAACGCATCATGTTGGTGATCATATCATGTGTCATGTGATTGAAGTCTATTGGTTGAATTACATTACTGTGAAGTACTACGGCTGCAAGGCAGAGGATACACATTTTATGTCCCACTTGCGTGAAGAACATGACTGGATTATCTGTGTTGGGCACTAAGAGACGTTAGCTGGGCTGTTCTACAAGAGCCCATTAGCTACGTGCATTTCTCTAAGACACCTA
The DNA here is from genome assembly GCA_002633005.1 of Phoronis australis. Taxonomy (NCBI): domain Eukaryota; kingdom Metazoa; phylum Phoronida; family Phoronidae; genus Phoronis; species Phoronis australis. Next base: position 407,870 of record NMRA01000273.1, read on the forward strand.
ATTTGAAAGCCATATATTGCACGTGGCAACAACTGGCTGAATGAGTTAGGACATTTTACAGCCTTGCATATATTCTGTGACGGGTCCACCTGCTACTCAGGCAATATTACACTTATAGTGACTATTTCAAAGAGGTCTTTATGAAACGTAATGTATAATAGTAATAATAGTAATAATAGTAGTAATGGTGGTAATAGTAATGGTAGTAAGGGTAATAATAGTAATAACGGTCATGATAACGGTAATGATAAGAGTAACAATAACGGTTATAACTGCAATGATATATTGTGGTTCTCATGGCATTTTTGGAATCCAATGTGACAAAATTCCTTGCATATCTGTTGCCTTGTGCTAGCAATTATAAGTACTAGTTTGTGCTCATGCTTTTTTATTCACTATATTTTCAGAGGCTAGACCTCCGTCATTAAAGAAAGCCGTCTCTCAAGGTGACTCCATTTATTTATTCTGGAATCCACCTGATCAACCTTGCAGTAGAATTATGCAGTATGTCGTCTCGTATATGAACACAAAGAAGAGCAAGCCCAAAAATTGGACCAGTCTATATGTTAACGGTATTGCCCGATATATGATCATATTTACTGTTACTTGACATTGCTGTGTTATGCATGATGTTTCTAACAGTATGTCACTTATACCTGTTCATGGACTTTGTGGCAAGTTTGTTCTAGCTCAAGCCGAACTTAGTTCTCATCAGATTCACATTAATCCTTGATGTTTACTTGGTCTCAGCTTTTTTTCTGATGCAGTGAAAAAGTGTGAGATTGTCATTAGGTTATTTAGGTTCATGTGTTGAAGTCTGTGCTAAGTGTTCACTATGGCCATCATGTACATACCATCAGTAATATCCTTACAAGGGAGTCACGCATTTCTAAAGATGTGCAGGAATTTTCACCGCTTGTTCTTCTGAGCAGCTTTTACCAGGATCATAGAGAGCGTGGCGTTGGGGTCGGATACAGTTGTGGTGACCCCATTGTCCGGTGCGAGCAAGACCCAGTTTAGTGTAATTACCCAACCATGAACTGTAGTAAACATCTCTGCCTGTACATAATGACAAATTTTCAAAATGCATTGACCAATGATTTTCCTAAAGAACGAACACCATGGAGGTATTCAGCTGTAAAAAGCAACCAAGTAAGGTTTTTGATTTTTAAAAATTGATGAACTAATAACTTAAGCTAAAATCTACAAATAGTGTCCCTAAGATTTTTAAATTCCTGTGGTGGAGTTAGGTATAACTGAAGATTAAGTCCAAATCTGCGTTCCCGGTAAGAAAATAATGAAAGCGCACCGAGGAGCAAAACTTGGCGAAATTAACAGAAAAGACGACGACAGAGATGATGACGAAGATGACGGATATGACTACGATGGTGGCGATGATGAACAACACGAGTAATGATAGCATTCAAATGACGAAGGTAGAGGTCAGAAATCAGTAAGAAATAGGATGCAGTCTTTAGCAACACTTGGCGAAATTAACTGAAAAGACGACGACGGAGATGATGACGAAGATGACGAATATGATGGTGATGGTGGCGATGATGAAAAACATCGTAACATTCATGTAACAAACTTAGACGTCATAAATCAGTAAGAAATGGGCTACAGTCTTGTTCAATAGAAGATAGAACATCAATGTAACAAGAGCGCTCAACAAAGGAACAGTGCTATCAGAAAATCTCGGATAATTCAAAAAGTAGACGTCTTACCAAAAAATAAAAAATATCTTCTGAAAGCTCATTCAAAACTCTAAGTTTCGCAACATTCCGTAAATTTTTCGAAAAAATTGGAATTCTGCGTTTTTTTGAAATTCAAAGTCAAATAACTCGAAAACGGTAAGTCTGAGAAAAAACTGTTATAGTTCATTTGAAAGAACATACTTCAGAGAATGCACATGCAAAAATCACGTCATTTTCTCTTCCCGTTTAAAATGGCATCCCAGCACGACTGAAAATGGGTCAACATGCGCCAGATCCGCCATCTTGGAAGCAACTTCCAGTTTTTTAGCCTTGCATAATAGGGTGTCATATAAAACTAACTTTTAAAAAATTTTGAAGCAATTGGTCTTATAGTGCGCCCTCTACAGGAGAAAAATTTTTTTGCCCAAAATCGAAGTGCGCATGCGTAATTGCCGCCATCTTCAACCGGAAGTAAATTATTTCTGTTGTAATTGTAGTATATGCATAGTTGCATATTTGTGCTGATTTTCAACTGGATACGTCAAAAATTGCGGCCTCTATGAGCAACTGAATCAGAAGTCGGAAACAAAATGGCCGCCTTATCCGCTATCTTGGATCTGATCATGACCAAAAACGGTAGGCTTCCAGTACTTCTGGAACTACAAGTTGTGTAAAATTTTCGTGAAAATCGGACAAAAAATGCAACCTGAAGAGTGCGAACAAACAAAATGAAAGCGCTCCGAGGAGCGAATCTTGGCGAAATTAACCAAAAAAAAACACGTTAGAGATGACCAGAAAAGACGACAACAGAGATGATGACGAATATGACGGCTATGACGACGATGGTGGCAATGATGGACAATGCAAGTTATGATATCATTCATATGAGGAACGTAGAGGTCAGAAATCCTAAGAAATAGGCTGCAGTCTTGAGCGACATTTGGCGAAATTAACTGAAGAAAAGATGATGACGAAGATGACGACGAAGATGACGACTATGATGACGAAGATGACGAATATGATGACGATGGTGATGATGCTGAACAACATCTGTGGCACTAACCTGTTCATCACCTTATAATCTTAATGATCAACTGCCTTTAATTATTTTTATGTATGCATTCATGTACTTTTAAGTGCATTTACGTGACATGTTAATCCCATCTCTCGTTCACCTTGTGACAACATTTTCATGAAAGTTTCCAAAAAAGCTGGTTGCTGACTTTCTAATGTGTTTCAGCTACCATGCACAGTACTGTTATCCGTAAGCTAGAAAAAGGAGATTATGCTATCTGCCTACAGTCGGTGACGATGGGTGGTGTTGGGCCACCTGGGCTTGTCACTTTGGTTGCTGTGGCTGTGCCTATAACTACAACAACCAGTAGTGCAGGTACGTCTACACATATAGGGTCCTCTGTTGTTGAGGCAGTTATGTACGTCTGACCACTCAGTAATTCTTTCAGCCGAGTTCAACAACTCTGGGATAAAGATTGTTACCGTTGTGAATGTCGCAATTTTTTTGGCAAAATATTTTGTTGCTTTTTAGCAACACAGCTTATATCAGTATACCGCCACCGTCAAAAAAGTGAGGGAATGATTTGAAGGTTAAGTTACGGTCAGGTTTCGTAACGGCATTTTTTCGTTGCTCCCAACTTATTCGATTCTATAGCCCAACAACAAGTTGGGAAGTTTACCCCCTGTAGCCAATAACTTACACATTTGATTAACTTCATTCTGGCATTTATGGTTGGAGGGCCAGCTCTCTTTTGTTCAATAATTGCTCTAATCTCCCATAAGATCCTATCTACCCTGACTGGGCTGTGCTGTCAAAAATAAAAGTTAAGTTATAACATATTTGAACACATGAGGGTCAGCCCTCTCAGCGAGCGACCGCTTCGCTCTCCCAGTTGCCCGCGGTCGCTCATGACAAAGCCGTCCTAACAATAGCCCTATAGTGAGCCAGCCAACCACACAAATCGCTTGTGCAGTATTACGTAAGCATTAACTAGGCCTTGAGCAGACACCAGAATAGAAGTTTCAGATATTGTAACCCAAGGCGGTTGAAACCAGGCGTGCGTTCAGTAGACGCTAGGACCTACGCTAGGACCTAGCTAAAACCTAGTCAAAGTCACGTGCTCTCATTAAAATACACGGCCATATCTCACGTAATCTCGCGAAGTCTTGCTTTTTAGCGAGGTCCTAGCGTTACTGAACGGGAGGCCGGTCTCCGAAACGGGTGAAATCGGAAGCTAAGATTCATAAAATTTACGCTCTGTGACGTATATGTAATCTATGAAAGACTTTCAACAAAACTGTGGTGCATTGCTATCAAACTTTGCAGCTAAATTACGACCATTTTACAGAAAATTGTGCTGAAATTCCAGGGCGAAAACTCGCCGACTGACTGCCTCGAAATCGCCGTCTTCGATATGGCGATTTCAATGATTGAATAAAAATGGTTTTGACTCAAGCAAATTACCTAAAATCCTCATTAAGTTTTATAAGTAGCATCTCTAAGATTTTTTAAGTTCCCGTGGAGTCTGGATTAACGGCAGGTTTAAATACAAATCTGTGCATCTACATGTATGATCGGCAACACGGCGAGAAAAATGTCTGGACGAACAAACATGTTGTCACGTGACGTTTGTTTTGAAGTTCGTCTGCGAATAAGCGAGCGCGTGCGTGTCACCAGAGTTCATTTGCCAAAGCAGAGACCGTCTTTTGGCCAGAGGCACGCACTCTAACTAGCTAGATGTGTCTAAAGAAATTTGCACAGGCAGTAGGCCTAAACCAGAGCGTGTTTCATTCAGCACTCGCCGGTCTCGTGCTAAAAACTTTCGACATTTGTCTCGGTAAGGCCCATATTAGTCGCCGTGTAGCTGGATGCGTACGTAACTATCTGACAGTTATTTTTCGGTGTAAGGGTGTGTAAGCATTCACTGTCAGTTGTCACTTTATCGGATGTTCGGCTTAAAAACACCAATTATGGTTAATCAAACAATACATCTCAAAAATAACGCAAACATGTTTTATAGTATTAGAAATTGTCGGAAATTAGTGCCAATATTCATTTCTTATCGATGCTATGCTACCCGTTTCATGAATGGAAAATTCCCGACTAAGGTCTTTGATGACAGGTTCATGTATGTAGCGCGCGCGCTTCCTGGCCACGTGCGTTTAACACCGAGTTATTTTTATTCATGAGACAGTCGATGTGTCTACCGAAAGGTCAGACCATAGAGTGGGACACGGTCGTCGCGAGAGAGTAGCAACGCTGTTGCGTTCTTTTTGAAGCGCTGCGTTACTTTGAAGTGTAAAGTCACGGCTAAATACAAACGTAGCAGTGCCGCTGTTGGTCTAGAAGACCCGTGCAAAACTTTTTTGATAAATTGAAGACGTTACTGTAGCCGAGTTTTAGGACTGTAGGTACGTCATTGTTCCCGTGTACACGTTCATGGACTGGGCGCTTATTTCAGCAAAGTCTGAAAACGCGTGGGGGGCGCTTATATAGGGGCATGGGCGGTTATTACGGCGAATACGGTACATACAGTCGTTGAACGGCGAAAATTGATGCCCAACTTGCCGAGAAACAAACCTTGTCGTCACTCAGACTAAACGAAAAGTCCGAGAAAAGGAGACAGAAGTCCACTAAAAAAAGATGCATACGCACAGTTCTGATAGGTGGTACCCCGTTCTTTTAGTCCTCTCGATTTTTTTGTCCACATGGACAGAAATTCGAGCCCCCCCATTTTCAAGGCTGGGCGCGCGCATGCTCGCGATTGATTAGTCTTCTAATGGGATCAGAGAATTGTACTATCTCAGTGCACAAATGTCCTACGTATTTTAAATCAAGAGTAGCGTGAATTTGACACCAGTTACTTATTTCTGGGGAGTTTTGAGACTGCTCAGACGATGCATCATGTGGCGTACGAACTTGGAATTTTAAAAACACTATCAGAATAGGTGGCCTTTGAATAGTAAAAAACTTATGACTTTAAAAATACTGCTCTGTTTTGGCCCTAGCTATGATTATGGTATTCGTGAAACATCCTTTTACAACGAACATTTCAAATGTTTAAACTTCCAACAGCCATCATCTCTTACTCGGGATAAGCGCGCTTCATGCTATCAGAGGGAAATGAAGTGTAATATTTATACTTGGGCCGAAGTTCTTCGAAAACACTGCCAACTGAAATGGACATAGATATCTAAGCTTGGCCAGCTAAAGGCTGAAAGTAGTGCTTTCCCTTGTGGTGTAGCTTGGTCTTTAGTAACAGGCAGAGGAATGCCTATTGTTACCCAAGCCTACAGTTTAAACATCTCCACAATAGCCCTTTATTATGAAAGTCAATGCAGGCACAATAGGGTAAGGTATACAAAATCAGATAAGAGATAATGATCCCCTATAGCAGAGCTGAACAGGCTGACCGATATGATAAGCCCATAGCATTTCTGAAATCTTCGTCAAATGGTGATCATGTTTAGTTTTTGAATCGCTAAAATCGCCCACCTGAAGCCGAAGTTGGACACTCTATTCTTTCCGAATATAGGCCTACATGTACCAATTCACTTTGGGTTTGACTGTGTTCACATCTGGCCTGTAATAAGCCTGGTAGGTAATTGGCCTGCTTGTTGTCATAGCAGACAAAAGAGTGTGCTTGGCAGTTATCAAAGAAGCCAGATGTTATCACACCTTCAGAAGCCCCTACATCTGGTGAAGTCACTGAACAGGAAAATGCTGTCATGTGTTCTTGCCATTTTTTTCACTTGGGACGCCGGTTATAACTGCTATAATCCAGTTATGTTTGCTGGTACATCTAAAGTGAACTTTGTGTTCATTGCAGCCGTAACGCCTGGAACTGGAGACAGGATGAAGAGCACTAATTTTAGCCAGATGATGGGGGCCATCATAGGTCTGGGTATAGGACTGGGCTGCCTGGTCATCTGTGCTTTCATCATCCTGTGTATGAAGAGGTAACCAGATGAGTGGTGGACACAGTGATACTCAGTCGGCCATTTCCTTGCAGTTGAAATCTTCCTGTCTGACAAGATGTATCCTGAATAATACTGTATAGTGTAATTTTGCATATCAGGATTTTCCTTTCCTGATTGGTTAGCTGGAGTTAGTTTGTGAATGACTGACCAATCAAAAACATGCTTACTTGGCTCTGTCAGTTAAATCATTAATATGTCGTATAAATATGTTTAATTGTGCATTTTTGTATAGGTGCATAATTAGCCTCATCAAAATACTTGGCTCAACACAGCAACTGAGGCTAATAATGTGACCCATATAAAAACATGTAGCATTTATATATCAAACCTTATACATGTGTTACAGTGTACTTCTCTAGACTCGAGCTTTCGCTCAGGATGTTGGGCTTATTGTCATGATCGTCATTAATAAGGTCATGACGGAGCCTGTTTCATTGCAGGTCTCGCTGCTGTAGTTCACCGTCGGCAAACCATCCACACTGTGCTGTCAAAGGTGGTAGCGTTGCCAACGAACACTGTACCCATGGTGATGGATTGTCCCAAGCTGGCTCCTTAGAGTTAGTCACCAAGGTAACAAAAGAAGAAGATTTGTACAAACACAGGAAAGGTCACTCGCGTGTAATTCTTTTGAAAACAGGTCTCGTTATTTCCTACTTTTTGTCAATGCGATACTTTTCTATTCCGTATGGAATACAATATGCTAAAAAAAGAAATTTTATCTTCTCAGTTTTTACTACCAAATGAATATTATGAAAGATTATTGAATTATCAGGATACATTGTGAAAAGTTGGCGATAAAATTTGAACATTTGGAACAATTTCATATGTTTAGCCATAATTTTTGTCTCAAATAGAAGTAGAAATTTTGAAGTTTCGCTTACTAAAATGATGCAACCATTTCAAAGTGGGACATAGTGTTGATAAACAAGAGCTGAATAAGACTAATGGATCTCCCCAAATGTGATTCTCATGGGATGGCATATTCTTTAAAGGTTATGAAGGCATTCCACTAGCCCACCAAGTGTTGCCATCTGGTGGATGGGCATGAGCTGTCTTACAACATCTCTGTGGCGCTTTTTATTGCCCATCTTACCAGAGATTACCTGTTATACTTATTTACCTGTATTCATTTTATTGTAATTGTACTAGGCTCTTGGCTCTTATAGGCTGATGATTGTCACGTGTCTTTAGGGGCGTTTTACTTTGTTATTGTAACCTCGCTTTCNACCTTTGTCAGGTAAACATACAGAGCTGTCTTACCTTTGTCAGGTAAACATACAGAGCTGTCTTACCTTTGTCAGGTAAACATACAGAGCTGTCTTACCTTTGTCAGGTAAACATACAGAGCTGTCTTACCTTTGTCAGGTAAACATACAGAGCTGTCTTACCTTTGTCAGGTAAACATACAGAGCTGTCTTACCTTTGTCAGGTAAACATACAGAGCTGTCTTACCTTTGTCAGGTAAACATACAGAGCTGTCTTACCTTTGTCAGGTAAACATACAGAGCTGTCTTACCTTTGTCAGGTAAACATACAGAGCTGTCTTACCTTTGTCAGGTAAACATACAGAGCTGTCTTACCTTTGTCAGGTAAACATACAGAGCTGTCTTACCTTTGTCAGGTAAACATACAGAGCTGTCTTACCTTTGTCAGGTAAACATACAGAGCTGTCTTACCTTTGTCAGGTAAACATACAGAGCTGTCTTACCTTTGTCAGGTAAACATACAGAGCTGTCTTACCTTTGTCAGGTAAACATACAGAGCTGTCTTACCTTTGTCAGGTAAACATACAGAGCTGTCTTACCTTTGTCAGGTAAACATACAGAGCTGTCTTACCTTTGTCAGGTAAACATACAGAGCTGTCTTACCTTTGTCAGGTAAACATACAGAGCTGTCTTACCTTTGTCAGGTAAACATACAGAGCTGTCTTACCTTTGTCAGGTAAACATACAGAGCTGTCTTACCTTTGTCAGGTAAACATACAGAGCTGTCTTACCTTTGTCAGGTAAACATACAGAGCTGTCTTACCTTTGTCAGGTAAACATACAGAGCTGTCTTACCTTTGTCAGGTAAACATACAGAGCTGTCTTACCTTTGTCAGGTAAACATACAGAGCTGTCTTACCTTTGTCAGGTAAACATACAGAGCTGTCTTACCTTTGTCAGGTAAACATACAGAGCTGTCTTACCTTTGTCAGGTAAACATACAGAGCTGTCTTACCTTTGTCAGGTAAACATACAGAGCTGTCTTACCTTTGTCAGGTAAACATACAGAGCTGTCTTACCTTTGTCAGGTAAACATACAGAGCTGTCTTACCTTTGTCAGGTAAACATACAGAGCTGTCTTACCTTTGTCAGGTAAACATACAGAGCTGTCTTACCTTTGTCAGGTAAACATACAGAGCTGTCTTACCTTTGTCAGGTAAACATACAGAGCTGTCTTACCTTTGTCAGGTAAACATACAGAGCTGTCTTACCTTTGTCAGGTAAACATACAGAGCTGTCTTACCTTTGTCAGGTAAACATACAGAGCTGTCTTACCTTTGTCAGGTAAACATACAGAGCTGTCTTACCTTTGTCAGGTAAACATACAGAGCTGTCTTACCTTTGTCAGGTAAACATACAGAGCTGTCTTACCTTTGTCAGGTAAACATACAGAGCTGTCTTACCTTTGTCAGGTAAACATACAGAGCTGTCTTACCTTTGTCAGGTAAACATACAGAGCTGTCTTACCTTTGTCAGGTAAACATACAGAGCTGTCTTACCTTTGTCAGGTAAACAATCCATACACATTCATCAGAAGAACAGCAGTGCTAGTACCAAAAAAAACATTTGTAACTCGTGTAGCAAAATTTGCAAGTACCCTCTCAATATGACTTCTTCCGACCTATGACCTTTTTTGACTTCAATTGGCCAAAAGTTTATGACTAAGTTAGAGGTAATACAGATTATGAATCTGGTAAATCAGTGTAGAACACGTTCATCTTTATTTGGCTTGTTAGTGGAGTAAAGAATGTTTACCTTACCTTGACCCATGTGCCCCAAACTTCACTCCATACCTAGAAAATCGAGCAATCACATTCTGATAGAAACTTTACTTGAAGTAATTGCCATGTAATTAATCAATTGTCTAACGAGGCCTTGAGTAAAGATTGGTGTTCACGAGCTCTTGTTTGTGTTGTATTTCATGCCATGGATCATAATTTTACAACAATGGTGAACTAGAAATGTGAAGAGTGTGGAAAGTTTGTCTTGGGAAAATGTGGTGTGCTGAGAGTCTGGACAATGTTGAGTCAATTTTTATGTGCCCACATATACGTGAATGGTCACATATTGCCATCACCTGGATCCAGCGTCCGCTGTTGTATCTTTAAAATTCTTTGGAGGCTCTTCATGAAAGTTAATTTGGCAGATGTGCTGCTGTGGAGATGACGGTAGATGCTGTCAACTTTCGGAAGGATCTGATTGTTAGTGACAACCTTTTCCCATTTTCGAAGGAATTTGACATATTCTGTGCTACCTTGTGGGAATTTTTGTGCACCCACGTATATTTGGGTGCATAATTGTCGCCATCTCTCTGGAATCTTGTGTCCGGGCATCCAGTGTCCCCAGCTGTATCTCCTAAACCTCTTGCAGGATCCTAACGAGAAGGATGTGTTTCTATGAGGCTGACAACATGTGATGACGAATTTCGGACCAATCCAAGTACCACAGTTTGTGCCCCTGAGTGGCAATTTTAGTATTTTATTTTTGCCTCAGTATCTTCAAAGTTCCTTAATAGATTTTCATGGAATTTGGAAGGTGGGTTAATCTATTAAGGAGATGACAACGCCTTCCAATTTTTAACGGATTTGACGTATTGTGCATCATCTAGTGGGAATTTTGAGTCTGTTTTTGAGCCTCTCTATCTGCCAAACCACTCAAAAGGTCATTGTGAAAATTGACAGATGTGTTTCTGCATGATGAGAAGTCCGTGACTGATGTTGATTTTCGGACGGGTTCGACCACTTTGACGCCCCTAGTGGAAATTTTTTGCATCTACAGCTCCTAAGCCCATTGCAGGATATTTGTGAAATTTGGTGGATGTGTTCTTTAATGAAGCTGGCAACAGTTGGTAACAAGTTTCAGGCCAATGTTACTACCGCTGTGCCCCCTATAGTGACAAATTAATTTCTTTACGTATTGTGAAACAATGCCGTTCTATTTTCAGATGGATTTGATGTATTTTAGCACCACCTTGTGCGCAAGTGGCCATTTTTAGTTTTTTAATCTGTTTTTCGGCATGTGCCTCTCTATCTTGCCTACCGCTTAAATTACTATATTATGAAATTTAACTGATGTGTTCCTAATGATAAAACTGACTGACGCTGATATTGACTGAACCTGAGAACCGTGGCGTCCCCTAGTGGTGATTTTGTCTTCTATGCGTCATTACTGTATCTCCTTATAGTGTTCCCACAACGAATGTTTGCACTTATTGAGGTTTTAGACCGTGCATAATAATTCTACAACATAACATCTAACTAAAGAAACACTTATTTGGGGGAATAATTGGATAATTTTGAATTTGAAAGAAATATTGATGATTTTTTGGGTTTCCTGCCATGTGATGTCACCATGAGACGTTGACCAGTTGACAGCATATATGCAATGGCAGATGGTAGAGTTATGAGGACCTCAGAGAGCGACTTTGACGAGTATTACTTAGGTGGAGGCGAAGATGGCACTCAGGCCATATGTGATACTGACAATAAGTAAGACCTGGCCATATCGGCAAAGTTTTTGTATGTGAGGACATACAAACTCAACCCTTTCACACTGGCGTGTTCAGCAAGGGAAGCTGAGCTGGAGCCTATCGAGTCTGCGGACAGTCCCAATTTCAGAGCTGACATTTATGGGTGGTAATTGCAGCCTTTTATTGAATCATGATTTAATTTTCTAATTGTATGTAATAAGTAAATGTCTCGGAACTGTAAATCTGTAACCAAAGTTTTTACCCCGAGTGTCAAAGCCCAGTTGCGTATGTAGCGACCACTAGATTTCATTTCTTCAAATCCTGAGTACGTTTTTCAGGAACGATGATCCAGTTATTGTAATTTTATTTCTGGTAGATACTCGGTTCTATCTTGTCTGCCCCAAATTTATGGAAGCTTTGTACCGTTGTGAGTTGTTGATTATATCGGTGCAGTGCCCTGACTGCCTCTGTGCTGGCTGCGGCCATGACCTTGAACTATTTACATGGCATCTACATTCCATTTTTACTGGGCATTGACAGATATGTGGATAGCATGCATTCCCTCAAAATCTCGAACAATAACAGACCGACGAAAAAAACTTCGTGATCTCGGTCACAATATGATGCTGAGGCTAATACTCAATAATATGTGCTTGTCAACCACGTTCCAGCTTTGGTACAATAAAATACATCATTTTTGTCCAACCCTGATGAAATGCACTCAGAGGTGGGAGATTAACTTGCAAATCTCCGTTTCTATGACGGGTCGAATCAAAATTCTTCAAAGTGGCCCCTGAACCATTTGCTTGCTTCCGCGGCTGTGTACTGCCATACGAGGCAATCTTCGAATCTTTTGGGAACAGAAAAACTGCAATGGTGTCTTACTTATTGCATTCTACACGCGAGCATACTCGTCTCAAACTCAGTCTCGAGCAATATTCGATTCTTTTCAACAGCTCCGGCTCACGACTGGTGTAGAACAACACAGTGGCGGAGATCGGAGTGCCACTGGTGGCGTCTCACAAATTTTCATTTTTTTAAACTTTGCGTTTATTTCTTGATTAAAAATACACAAGTTGAAGAAATACTTAAAATATCATACCAAAATTTTTGGTAACCAAATCCAAACATCTATGACCATGATATGAAGGGTTTAATACTCCGTAGAATCTTCGTGAAGTTTTGCATGTGTTACTCCTTAAATGTAACTCAATGATGTTTGGATGGCTCTGACTTAACTACTGGGCCCCTAGTGGTAATTTTTATTTGATTACATTATTTTGCTACTGTATCTTCAGAATTCTTCAACAGTTTATTTAAATTTTGAAAAAGACTATTGTGAAGACGACAGCAGCTTTCCATTTTCCGGAGATGGGTTTGACGTATTCTTCGCCACATAGTGGCGGAACGTGGTCATATTAACTTAATTAACAACAGGTGGGTGGGTCGGACTACCACTTGGCCTCAGTGTCACTTTGTTTTCCACATTCACCTCTCTAATCCTTGCCGTATTTTTATGAAATTTAGCAAATAATATAGCCTTCTTTTCGGGTGACAACTGTGACCTTCCCGTTTGCAGACGTGTGCGATATATTCTGCGTCATCTAATCACCATTTCTGTGAACCTTATAAACACTCCCTAGCAACATACCCGCAGTGCAGTGCAGTCATGGGCGCATTTCAAATACTTCGCATTTTCTTATTATTAATTATTTATGAGTCTGTTTGCTTTCCTGCTGAGGAGGACAATCGGATGATGAGCCCGAGTACTGTGAAACCCCCTAGTTGCGTCTACGATTGTATCTCTTACGCCCCATTCAGGACCTTTGTGAGATTTTGCGATGTTTTTTAATGAGTGAGACAGATTACGACTTCTTTTGGATGGATCCAACTACCGCTATGCCCTTTAGTGGCAAATTTATTTTGGGGGGTCTGTATATTCAGAATTTACTAAGGTTTCAAATAGGAAGATGACAACACCTTCCCATTTTCGGTCGAACTCGACATTTTCTGCACTGCCTAGTTTCCATTTTTATGATACTAATAAACATCCCAAGAAGCATCCTTGGCGATGCTGTTATGGGTGCATTTTAATTGGATTGCTCTTGTTTATGTCTTTTGGTTTCATGAATCCTTTTTGAAGTTCAGTTTGTTGTCACTTTTGCTTTCACGTAGATGAACGGCCATGTTCCCTATCACAAATTTGTTGAGTCTGCCGAGGGCACCGTTGAGTCGTCACTGGAGGACATGGAAGACAGTCAGAAGGATGAGGACAATGACCAAGTAACGTGCGCACAAGACTGCTTGCTGCATCCGTCCAGGCAATCAGATGACTTAGGCCGTGGACAACACCGTGTCTCAGCTACGGTTGAAATCTCTGACTCGACTGATACAGCAAAGGAATCTCAGCCAATGTTTACCACCTTCAGACCATGTGCGGTTACCTCAACCACCAACAGACCTCACATAGCTCAGGATCAAGGAAGAGTATAGGTTATTGAGTAAACTGACTGTCAACTGCACATTGCTGACTAACTGTGGTGCAGATTACTGTGCCTGGTAACTTCTGACAACTGGTAGTCACAGTTTGTTAGAATTTTGTAATGTCACACCAGGTACATTGCACACTAGATTTTTGTGCCAGGTTTTTAAGCCGCCTGTGTTGGGCTCAGTCTGGCTGCCAAACTTTTTTGAACCACATGTGGATGCTGGCTGAGTTAGGATTTTCAAGCTTGGTTTGAACCTCCAGCATTTTGGTCAAACACTTACTTTAGGTTTATGATAACTTTGAACAGCATCACTGTAGTTTGATTACACTGAGCTATTATTGAACCGCTTGTGTTGATTGCTGATATTTGAAACTTAGAAGATCCTATAGTCATCCATGTTTATGTTTATCTCAAAAGTTGAGTGGAGGCACATGGTGATTTGAAGCACATGGTAGGGAGTCTTTATACCACATCTGGTTTACCTCAAACAATTTTCAACCTCATATCCCTCAGGTTAAGATAGTGCAGAGATTTGGTATAATTAATAAAAAAACATTTTGTTCAGGACTAGGGCTACATTGAGACTTACTCCCTCTACATGAGTCATTTAGTGAATTGAGGAGTTTGACCGTGATCAGTTTTGTGCACAGTTTGTGTTATCGGGTATTTTTAGATGGCAAAGTATGATTAATATTGCTATTACTAAGAAATTTAATGTTTTTGTGTATCTATTTATATTATGTATTGTGTTTATTATGTAGAGGTGCCTTGGAGAAGGCTTCTCATCACTGATCTTGTTCTTTCTCCTCCTGAAAGTGCATTTTCTCAATCATTTCACTGGTCACGTCACACACAGATTTCATTTTATCATTCAGTAGTATTGCCTGTAGGTACCGGTGTGCTGAGGAGTCACTACTACCCCACAGTCTGCCTCCCTATGGATATGCCTTCAAGGGGGCTGATGCCTTTTGAAGAGCTTTTTATTTACTGCAAGGTTATTTTGAACATTTTCAGTCTATTTGTGTAAAAATGAAATTAATAAACATAACAGTTTCTTGAACGGAACTTGCTACGAAGTGAGCAAATTCAGAACTGTCAACCAGTGTGAGTATTCTGTGTGTCTTCAGTTATGAGATCTGATATAATTGCTTAATGGTTGAGACTCTGACAGGTTTTCAATCTCTTGAGTCCTCTCGCATAACTATTTGTCAATTCAATGAACAATGGTGTCACACACAGGTAATAAAACCTAGGACCAATATGTATTGTACTCCCAGATAAAACTAATACAACACTCATTCAGCTGCTGCAGACACTCCAGGATTGCATTGTGTGACTTGCTCACAAATTCACACCGGGAAGTGTAAAGAATCGCCAATATTTTTTATCAACGTTGACTAAAAAGATCCAAAATCCATTTCAGAGCAAGTAAAATATATGCCAAATTTATCTTAAAAAAATGCAACAATCCCTTTGAGATGAAAAGCCAGTATTGCCAGGCTTGGCTGTCCCTCGATGACTCGGCCATTATTTTACCTCCGCCAGTTGGCCACACACTTTGCCTGCCTTCATTATGTCAGAGTATTCCTGATTTATAATTACAGTTTTAACCTTTTGCTTTCGTGTTTGGTTTATTAACAAAACATCCAAAAATGCCTCCACGGTTTTCTTTTTTGTGGTCAGTGTTAGTTCAATTCACCTGTTTCAACAGAGTGTCATATATGTCTTGTTTCACGAGAAACTTATATCTGATGCCACCGATGACTATGGAAAACTGTTTTCTGCGTGTGTGTTGGCCTTCACTATGTTGACAAACTTGACTAGCAAGTTACTATTCTATGACGTGATACCTGCAGGTTGATGGCTAATATGAAATTACAGACTCTCTCCTTCGGTCAATACTGCTTTTCGTTGGGATCCTAAAATATTGGTAATAATTGCTGCTGGTATTTATTGCATGATTATATCTATCAAGTAATGTATGGAAAGTGGTTTTAATTTTAAATTGAATGTCTCTTAGCCAGCCAATCTGCTTTCAGGTTTTGTCACGTGATTTATTGAATACCTCGTAGGTATTTTCATAGAAAATTCAGGAAAGGTTCGGAATGAGTAAAGGACCAAATGTTTTGTTCTGGTATTGATACCAGGTTTGCCGTCATACAACTGCCAATTAGGTTGAAGACAAATTGTTGACATCATTTTATTAGAAATTTAGAACTAGTAAGCTGTGACAATACTCTCGCCCAGTAAAAAGTTTTTGCTTAAATTTTCTGCAGTAGTGGTCTGAAGTAAACCTGGTTGGTCATGTCTGTTAGAAACAGTCATGTTCAAGGGGGCAGGGACATGTTTGCTCTGACTGACCTGCCGCTGGCATTCTATGTATTGTATTCTAGTCACTTCTACCTCAGACCTTTCTGGTAGTGTTCATAAAACTCTTCTCAGTGGAGTTTCGAAGTGAATCTTCTTCCTTGCCTTGACTCTTAGTGCCACAAACTCTCAGACTGCTACTTCTAACTAAGCTTTGCATTTGTTTTTAAACAAGCACATTGAACTTCATAATGTTATTTTCTTGACCTCTTCCTTATTTACAAAGTGTAGCAGAAGTCTGGCTCATCAACAAGAGGTCCTATTGACCCTTCTTGAACCGCCGGGTGAGTTTTAAGTTGCAAATGCCTCTCTGTGCTTTTCAATGTTTTACTGGAAAGTTCTTTGGGGATTGGGGTGCGCATTCATGAAAAATCATCAGAATGATCTTGAATCCTGCTAATTTATTTTTATTTGTGATGAAAGTTTGCCTGTTAAGGAGAAGTGGGTATAGTGTCTATGGTAATTTTGATAAGTTTATTGCCTCACTTGGGTTCCAGTGGTGCAAAACTACAAGTTTGTGCTCCAGGAGTGTTACGTGTACTTTGTTTCAAATTGTTCAGCAGCCCATTTGTCTAGAGTATGTTGACTTGGGAGACTTCAACACATTTCAGGAGTTTAGACAGGAGGCTCATTTGGTAGTACTAGTACATTTGATGCAAATTTCGTCCAATTATTGTTGATGAAAAATTTTGAGCTATTGGAATTTAACTATTCAATGTTCTTATAATTGTGATAGGTAGAAGAAGGTTTGGAATCACCAATTACGGTACAAAAAAAGAAAATTTTCCAAGTGATGTATTGTTCCACCAATAAATAGACTTATGTGACAGAAATATTTTTGTGTTGTAAAGTGTAATATAAATGTTTTTGCATAAATAAAGTAATGGTAAAGAAGAGACGAAAAAAGAGGTAACTGGAAATCAAATAAGATGAAATACTCTTAAAAGAGGAAAATTCCAAGCCCTGAAGAAGTGGCATTCGTTGCAGTTTTGGGCCTCCTTTTTGAAATTAACTATTGAAATGAGCAGTTCAAAGTCAACTTAAATGGTTGCTACGCACAGAAGTTAGAATCAGGTCATCTAGTGTCACCAACTGTGGAATCAGGTTTTGATTTTAAGTGAGACTTATCTCCCTCCATTGATTTGAAGTGAGACTTATCTCCCTCCATTGATTTGAAGTGAGACTTATCTCCCTCCATTGATTTATGCACTTTGCATTGCCAGAGTAAATGTTATTTTATTGAATTATTTTATTACTGGTCTAGTCTAGTATGGGCTTGTTTGTATGAGCTTTTAGTTTTGTGTATTAAATTGACTTTGTACAGTGAATAGGTTAGTCGTTTTACAGGGGAATGTATTCAGTTGTGAAGAGTTGTAGGTGTCTCTCACTTCAGCCCGCCACCTTGGGAGTCAACAGTTATTGTGCACATTCACCGATATTTTTACACATTCACCGTTGGCTTAACATTTAGTGTTGTACATAGAAAACTATGTCTAGAGTTGCCCGTCGTTGTTGTCTAAATCAGTTTTCATCTTGAAAGGCAATACGGTTAAGGCGATGTGTAACATAACCACTTGTACTAATCGCACTATTTCATCATATAGGAAATTATGGCTTCTCATGATTTCAAACCAGTTTGCAGATGTTCTGATAACTTACCGTACGCGTTCGGTTTACCGCCCTGGGCGCTTAAATTGGAAGTCTAAAAAACGGGGTGCGCGGTAAGCCAAGCATGGGCAATAGCCCAGACAACTACGGTAGTCAAATTGTTTTAGATTTCATTGCACTGCTCCTCTGGCACACTTGATCACATATATTCTTAATTTGATTTTAGTTTGTCTTCCAATTTTCTGGCGTTATACTGATGTCAGTTATTAGTGCTATAACTGTTATTCAAAATATAATTGTTGGAGCTTCTTTTAAAACAACAAATATAGAATTTGTAGTTGATTGAAATTTTTCAATTTTTTGAAGAATATTTTGGTGCTGAAAATGTTTAGGCTTCAAGCTTTTCAGTTTTCATTAATACAGTCGAAAAAGCTACAAGCAAATGTTACCAGTTTAAATTCGACTTTAATCAAGGATGTTGTTTTAGTAAACATTGTTCAATACACTTGAGAAGTGCTACATCCGATTAATTTGTGTTATTATGTCCCAGTGAATAGTTTATTTTCTAGTCTTGTGTATCATTGTATTTAATTATACATAAAAATAAAGCTTTCGTAAACTTGAATGTTACATGTATAATGATTATGACATGCTGTGCAAGTCAAGATCACAAATGTTCCTGTTGAGGTAAATGGTGAACTCTTGGTTTCCAAGGCGTTATGATGGTTATTTGCTGTGTTAAAGAACCAATGTGAACCATAGCATTAGTTTTCAAACTTGGCACAGCATGGGCCCAATAAAGATAGCAGATCTACAAGAATTGATCATACGTTTTTATTAAACACATAAAAGAAATTGCATCCTGAGAATAAAATAACATTGAGTGCAAAACTCAAGGCTCTAGACCATATAAATATTTTATATATAAATATGCGCATACATTATGAGGTAATACACGTCTACATTAACAACAATTTACAGACTGAATTGGTTACTCTCCCCAGGATTTGGACGACTAGCAGAAGTGGTCACTTGGGACTTCAAAATATAACCATTTACACTGGAAGAATCGACACACCTACAAAGCTCATTAGTATTTGAAACTTTTTCAAGAACTTGCCAGCATTACTATTAAGTCATAACTTGACAAACTGACTATGACCAGGGTCCGTGATCCAATCTCTGACTCCAGACTTGAAACTTAACCAGTCACGCTGCAAGATTCGAGTACAAATTTCCAAGTTTACTCGAAACGAACCATGCAATTGCACTTTTCAAGTTGAATTTCGAGTAGAGGCTGTACCCTGGGCTGAGGACTCGCATCTTGCTAATGACCGCAAACAAGACTGTTAAAAGTGACGCCACTCTGCAGTACTAAAATCGGAGGTAATTGGAGTATTCAACCCAATGCTGCACATATAAACTAACACCGAGTGGCGAAAATTTTGGTCATTTCCGACTTGCATGTGAATTAACCAAATACCAGTATTGTCAAACGTATCGAACAAAAACGTCCAAGATAATCTCACGAAAAAACTCGAAGTCTGTAAAGTAAAATAATACAACCTGACGTTTCACAGAAACAAACACTGATACGTCTTTGCCACAATTGGGGTCTACATAAAATCAGCCAGACGAACAATGCTTTTCAAATCAAAAAATTTTGATTAACAACAAATTCTAGCTAAAATTAACTTTTTGGCCATTTGTGGTCTGATTTTGTGAGTTAAGGGAGTGTTCACATATTACGTCATCACTGGAGGGAAATGGAAAAGATGATTTATGACAGGGAGGGTGTGTTAACCTCGTGGTGATGTCTGTTACTACGAAGGTCCTTCAATAAGTTCTCGGCCTCACCAAGAAAACAAGGACGCAGGTTAATTTTTTCACACCATAGTAAAAGTTCGTCTTTTATAACAGTACTGCATTCCTGCTGAATTAATATGGTCAACAGTCGCTAGGCGGCGCTGCTTCAAAAAAGCAGACGACAACACTTTTAACAGTATGGAGATAACGGAGACGAAAGCCGTTATAAAGTATTTGGGTAAAAAAGGAATGAAACCAAAAGATATTAATGAAGAGATGCAAAAAACACTCGGAACAGACTCCCCGAGCTACTCCACAGTAAGAAAGTGGTCAGCTTGTTTCAAGAGGGCGTAGAGAAAGCGCTGAAGACGACCCTCGTCCCAAATCGTCGACCTCCAGTGAAAATGTGCAGAAAATTAATAGAATGGTTATAAAAGACAGGCAAATGACTGTACAACATTTGGCAAACACTGTTCGCATCAGCAATGGGTCCGTCTCTAAAATTTTGAGTGAAGATTTGGGCATGAGTAAGCTGAGTGCACGATGGGTGCCAAGAATGTTAACTCAGATCAGAAAATGAACAGAATGCAAATTCCAAAGGAACTTCTAGGAAGATTCCAAGCAGATCCAGCCAAACTTTCCAGAAGACTTGTAACCCAGGATGAGACATGGGTCCACCACTCTGACCCGGAATCAAAACAACAAAGTAAACAATGGAAGCACGTGGTTTCCCCAAGCCCGAGAAAGTCCAAGTTAGGTGCCTCTGCGAGCAAAGTTACCTGGCCCCGTCTGATTTTTATTGGTTTCCACCTTTGAAGGCCTGCCCACGTGGACGCCAGTATGTGAGCGATGATGACGTCATGAGTGCAGTGAAGGAGTATTTTGAGGGGCTCGACAAGTTTCTTTTACGAAGGCATTGCAAAACAGGAGCACAGATGGAAGAAATACATTGATGTAATGGGAGATTATATTGAAAAATACAAGTAAAAATTAGTTGCTATCGCGTTGTTTTCTGGGTGAGGACGAGAACTTGTTGAACGACTCCCGTATGGTTAATTAGATTATCTCCATCACAGAACAATTTGAAAGTTGGTGTACTTTGTTCCAGTGCTGAATACAATAGTGGCAAATGCAACTTAAAATTATAAAACATCAGTGTGTCATTAGAATCATAAAAACGGAAACTCCAACAAACTGTTGGATCTCCCAAAAACGGGGGATTTGACTGAGATAATGCAATTAGAGGCTGGACAATTAGAGGCTGGACAATTAGAGGCTGGACAAGGGAAATTACAGAGATGACAGAGGGGGCTGGGGGGGGGTAGAAAGTGGCAAATTTTCGATGACCTAATATATAAACACTGCCTAACACTTTGCAACCGTCCTATTAAGCTATTATCATCACATTTCTTGAGCACATCTCTGACATTCCTTTGACAAGACTAGCTGGCTTTGGGTAGATTTTGATTCTTTTTTAAAAAGTACAAAGATTAATTAGCTTAGGTAAAATTTTCATATTTTTTATTCCCGAGTACAAGTTGCTATATGAAGGCCTTGTCAGGAGTTACGTCACTATCAATTTATATTCCTTTATGACTAAGCACTGTGAGTTATTTCAAATGCAAGTGCCCAATCACCAACTAGGATTTTTGTACCAAAAAAGGGCCATTCTAATTTCACTAAAAATGTTCCAAAACACATTTTAATCAACACTGACGTCATATCATTTGATCACAAGTTAAAATAGAAACAAAACTGGCATGCACTTTTCACTTACTAGATTTGTACACAAAATCCACACAAATATCAAAATAGTCTCTTATGACATTCAAATAAATTCACATAGCACAAAACATTTTAAAATGAGATTTCCTTCTTTTATCAAATTTTACGACATCCAAACTTAGCTCAGTAAACTTTTGCTTATGTTAAAACACAAGATTTGCTCGTGGAGGACTGAAATGTTCCACTACAGATTGACAGCAACAGGTTAGCAGCTAAAATTACATTTCACAGTTTTGCTCAGAAAGGCCAGGTGTTGAAGCCATTTGACTTGAGACAATGGCCATCTCTCACAATAAGGTGCCACTTTGTGTTGGATTCAGATTCCTTTGCAATTCCACTGCCTGTACAACATTGCACTGACAACTGTAATTTGGGAAAGCAGAGTGGCGTAGGATCTGACATAACTTACTTGTCCAAATTGGCTCAGGAAAGTTTTAGTGGCCAAACCTGCTTGTTCAATTCTGGATGCGTCTATTGTATAGTCAACAGGTTTAATGACTTTCAGCGCACACAGCACATTATCAACAATTTAAGCAAGACAGTTGAACTCGCTTCCGACATAGACAGGTTGGTGTTGAAATAACTGTGTGTCGAATAATAGCCGAAACAGACCTACATGCCAGGTAGTCTTGGGAAATGTGCAGAAATGTTATCAAGTAGGTTTTACAAGTCGACAAAATACACAACGAATATGTAATTTCAGCCATCTAAAAATCAGAGGTTGAGTATAGACCAGTACTCGTGACTAGACAAATGAATGGACACTGCACGTAGTACACCGACAGAGGTATGTCTCCTGACTTTGGTACAAAACACAGTTTAAGGAGTGGAAGTTGTTCCTAAGCCCCAAACAATTACTGCGCATACACTGGAAAGCAGACACAGCAGACAACAGATGGCGACACAAGGGGCAAGGTAATACATGAGACACACTCATATAGATATACAAATACAGGCGATACTTAAATAGTATATAAGTTAAATACCTCCCTGAATAGTTCCAACAGTGACTATTAACATTCATAAATAGATACACTTCTACTAATTAATGCAACACTTACCATAATTCATCAGGATTCCATGGTTACCGGTTTGCAACAATCTAAGTTACAATTATCAACATCCATCATGTGTAAATTAAAAAAAAAATTTATTAAACTGACGTCCAACGCTGCAAATCAGTTTATCAACTTCCCAAGACATACCAGCAAAATCTGCTTTTAAGCCAAGGTGTTTAAATCGTTTTCATCAAAGAAGCAACAAACCTAAAACAAGGTTAAAAATAATTTCAAAAAGTCTGAATGCCGCAAAATTTACTAGCACAAACAAATGCTTTAGTTGTCTGATTCTCACGGGGATATGCTTCAGTCAAACGACTATATTTAAGTACAAAGCTACAGGTTTGAACTGGACACGAACCTAATCCCTGAAATAACAAGTTACCTGTCCATTGAAAGGAGGTCGGCTAAAATATCAACATACGTCTAACATCTAGAAAGTGCCAGGTCATTAAATTTTTAACTTAAACATTGTCATTGGCAGCGATATCCAGACCCTATAAAATTCACCGGATCAGACAAAATACTTAAAACCCAGGCATGTGTGTGTGTAGACAAAGTACAGGCTAAGAACTTACACAACAGTAATGACCAAAACCAAGTATGAAATGGAGGCACAGAGTAAATACTGAACATTTCTAGGTTCTCCAAGTTTCTGCACGAAATGAGATGCCAAATCTTGACATATGTCACAGGCTCAAGATAGGATACAACTACAAGCTACAACTAGAAGAGCCATATAAAACCCCCAATAACTGCATGGACACTGGCACCATACCTGTGTAGGACATAAATACTGACCACTAGTCGACCATACTTTCTCATACACTTTAAAGAGACCTAATCCCTGAAATAGCTGAAAAATGTAAACAAAACAAGTCTTTTCATTTCGTACACATGATTGGATAAACACAAATACACATTTGAATATATTAGATTGTTGAAAAATGGGCCACTTGTTCAAATTTCACCTCAGATACATTCTTACATTCTTCAGAAGAGTCTCTTTAAATCCATCTCTGATTATCCTCCGCACACTCAACTATGTACAGTCGACACAATACATACACAAATAATAAAATACCCGCATTTTACCGAAATCAATTAGTGGTAGTCGGCTGGCACCCAAACACTAAGTAATACAACTATCGCCACCTAGTGGTGTTGCCACTAATGAGGACGACTGTGGTGGCGGGAAGCTACCCTGAGTTGGATCGAGTCTGTGATTCACTCCTGATGAGGAGGTTCTGTTGGAGGTATCATGTTTACCCGACTGTTCGGGTTTGAACGTGGATAGGCATGGAGGGGGCGCCGGCTCTGTCTCCCGTCCCTGCTGAGGAAGAGGGTGGTCAGGGGCACGGTGGGTCCCGTCCACTGTATTATGTAGTATACCCGTGTCAGTGGTGGGCTCCCCATGTCCTTCTGGGCCAGAGTTCAGTGTAGATTGAGGTAGGAGTTGATCATTTGCACTGCTTTCTGTTTCGCTCTCTTCACCGCAAAAGCTACGATCAATGTCGTCCAATGTACTCTCCTGAGTCGTGTCAAAGGTCATGTCAGCACGGGGCAGGCTCATGTACGTGAAAGTGCGATCGTGCAGAACAGCATCGACACCCTAACAACAAAACACACATTACTCTACTAATG
The DNA here is from genome assembly GCA_002633005.1 of Phoronis australis. Lineage (NCBI taxonomy): Eukaryota > Metazoa > Phoronida > Phoronidae > Phoronis > Phoronis australis. The sequence goes on from NMRA01000273.1 coordinate 432,053, forward strand.
TTCTAGAGGAACACTAAATGTAAAATTGAATATTGGAGTATGTACATGACACAATCACAGCACATAGTTTTCAAGCAGTAATAACCAAAATAGTAAGTTTTAAGGATGATTAGCTGGACAAGAGTTGTTTTTATGACATCTATACACAACTGTCTTGTCTACAGGTTTGAGTCCATATTGCGCAGGGCAAGTTCCCCCAAAACTCAATACCCTACCTCAATAAGATGGGGTAAGTGATTACATGTGTATCAAGATGGGGTAAGTGATTACATGTGTATCAAGATGGGTAAGTGATTACATGTGTATCAAGATGGGGTAAGTGATTACATGTGCATCAAGATGGGGTAAGTGATTACATGTGCATCAAGATGGGGTAAGTGATTACATGTGCATCAAGATGGGGTAAGTGATTACAAGTGTATCAAGTTGCCCAAGCGTAAGAACAGTCCACACTACTTCATAAGCTGGTGACAACTCCTTACATGCTCTAGGGTAACTCGAAGTGTGGACTGCACTCAACAATGGTGAGAATAAACCGGGATTTTCTTGAACGGCTATTATTGACAAAAAAAAATGTCACTTGTCCACCATATTGGCTAAATGATAAAAGAATTAGATTTATCCATATGTGTAAGATACGCAAGAGGAAGAAAGATCCTATGACGGATTGTTCAAATTGAAATACAAAACAGCCGGAATCCATTTTAAGGTCAACTGAAGGCAAGTGCAGTAAAAGCGCCACTTAAAGCTATTAAATAGACTCAGAATATAACAACAAAATAACCATTATAAAGAATGGTCTTCGGGAGTTGTGTAGCATAGTACATTTCTGTAGTCAACGTGTGTTAATAGTTATTCGTCTACCTCAGTTTCTGTGTAGTGTTGGCAGCGACGCCATTCTTTATAAAAGTGACTTCGTATTGACTGCTGAAGACTAACTCAGCTCGTTTTTGGGCAACAATTATAATCACTTAAATGCGCTAAATGGCAAATATTTCTGATGAGACAATTCCAATTTAAACAGATGAAAATGCTGACAAGCCCTACACAACAATGATAACCGCACATTTGTAACGACTTGAGTGACACCTCGGAGCACCGCTTTAATTGAACAAGTCTAACCTTTGAATGTTCATGGCTGATTCCATTTCCACCATTTTTATGATGGCCGTTGGGTAGTTTGCCATTCTTATATCCATTCTTGTGTGACTCATGCTGCTTTCCATTCACTCGCCCATTGACACCCTTAAAAAGATCAATGAAACCAGGGTGAAAACAATCAAAGGGATTTGAGCACTTATTTCGCAAATCAAACAAAATTTGACGTAGTAGAGCAACCAAAGCTAATAAGATTCGCTCAAGTCAAACACGTGTAGTTCCACATATTTCTGCCACGTACTTCAGTTCTGATCCACATTTTAAAAACAACTGCCATGTCATGAATAACTGTGTCACATTAAACAGTTATTGCAAGGGCGTATCAGGACGTATATGGTGTAATGCAATTTATTGATTTTGAAATACCGATTTATAACTCTGTAATAAGTCCAAATAATTCAATAATGCCCATAAACAAATCGGCCAATATGACCATGACATACAATAATTAATTTACTTCAGTGAACCTGGAGGTACTTATAGTCTCCAGAGCACTGTCACCTCAACACTGCTTTACTTGGCACAAAATGAAATACTGAACAACAGCGATACAGTACCCAAGAAGAAGCCAATTAGTTCAACAGTAGTTGTAAAGAGTACCTTATGTTCTGACGTCAATTAAAAAAATTAAGAAAATTAGGACAAAAGAAATATCCAAAATTAACGTTTTTTAACAATTGACTTTAGCCTCCACGATTGGCCAACAAGTTACCCACTGTTATGGTAAGCAATAATCCGATGTGAACATGGAAAAACCAAATAGAGTTTATACTTTCAAGCAGAAAAAGTACATGCAAAAAATATTAAAAATGGCTACTAGGTATGGGGGCAAGAATACATCTAATCTATCCGAAAATAGAGAAATGTGTTGTGGTGCCCTTCAAAGAAACCTGTTAGCTAAATTTCATGCAATTTTGTAAAGCAAACAGAGGCGGATCCGGAAGAAACGTAAATAATGACAAGAGCAATGCACAGCGTTGAAATCCGCCCAACACAAAAAGTGTGCTTCTAGGGGTATTTATTTGTATCATAAAAATGGCCACTACATGGCGCAAAATACGTCGAATCCATCCGAAAACTGGCCGGTCATCAACACTATTTACCAAATTTCATAAATATTCTGTCAAGGGACTTCTGAGAAATCGGGGAAAACAGAAAACATGAAATTGCTACTTGGAGGCTATGGTCGCAAAGCAAAACAAAACTGCCACTTGGAGGCGCCACAGTAGATGAAGTCGTTGGAAATCATCATCATATATACCAATTTTCACCATCATCAGAGTGGTTTGGTTGACAGACAGGCGGATGCCAAAAACAAACTAGAAAACAGTAAAAATAGCCACAAGATGGGGCAAAATATGACGAATCCATCCGAAAACACGAACATGTAATCATTACAATAGGAAGCTATTTATTAAATTTCATAAAAATCTAGCAGCTTCAGGGAAACAGAGGAAAACGGAAAAAATGAAATTGCCACCCAGGGGCGCAGATTTGTCTGAAAGTCATCGTTGCTCATTGTAAACTTCATATAAATACACTAGCAAAATTTAATAAAGATCCAGCAGAGCATTTAGGAGATACAACCATGAGCGAAAAACAAACAAAACTAGAAGGCGCTGCAGCAGCTGAAGTCGTCGGAAAATCATCGTCAGCCACCCTCTTCACAGTAACCACATATACGCCAATTTTCACAATCATACCTAGGGCGATTTTGTTGACAGAAGGGTGGATATCAAAAACACACTAAAACAGTAAAAATGGCCACCAGGTGGCCCAAAGTACCTCGAATCTATCCGAAAACGAAAGGATAGCGTCATCTCACTAAAAGAAATTAAAATTGCCACTAGGGGGCACACTGGTAGTCGGAGAAGTCCAAAATTCGTCTTCATCCGTCGTCAGCTTCATAGGAACACATCTGCCAAACCTCATCAAGTTCCTACGAGGGATTTAGGAGATACAGCTGCGGACGCCGGACACCCAGACAGAGATGACGACAATATGCACCCACATACAAAATATGTGGGCGCATAAAAATGGACTAGGCGGCAAACAATATGTCGAATCTATCGGAATATGGAAACACGTCGTCACATCCTTATCAGAAGCCAATTTGCCACATTTCATGAAAAACAGTTAAAGATTAGACATAAGGGTAAATGAAAACCCTTTAACTGCCACTAGGAGACACCAGTAGCCAGATCAGACCGAGTCTCTCCCCTGTCTGTTGTTAGCGTCATAGCAACACATCTGCCAAATCTCATTAAGATCCTGCAAGGTGTTCAGAAGATGCAGCAGCAGACGCTAGACACCTGACAAGGGTGAGTACAAGATGCACCCACATACATATATGTGTGCTCCTAATAAACTGATCTCATCTTGTTCTTTACTCGGATTAAAAATGATTTCTGGGCTTAAAAAGAACTGGCAATCTGTTATTTGCTTCAGACCACGCCCATTTGCTTCAGACCCCGCCCATTTGCTTCAGACCCCGCCCATTAGGTTACTTGTCACGGCGAGTTAGTTTATCACTAACGTGGCATGACCAACAAGAAATTCCTGGCGATATACTGTAGACACTTTCGATTAAAGAAAAAATAATGAAAATGCGATGACATTATTTTAAAGTTGATGTTTTTGACACCAAAACATGGTTGATGGCGGCCTACATATAATGCACGCACCACTCTTGCACTTAAATATCTAGCAAGCTTGCTTCATGTCGCTTCAATACATGTAATAAACGTGGCAGAAACAAAGTGGAAACTGTCATGTACCTTTGCATCATGATACAACTCCTTCCTTTGGTAGCCCCTGCCAACTACAGATCCAAAGTCACTCATCTCGGTTCCAGGGTGGGAAAGGCGGCGACCAATGTGGGCCAGCTCGCTGTTGCCATGGAAACCGTTGCCATTGTGAATGATGTACTGATCGTGAGGTGGCGGTGTGCACATGTTCATTCTAAACAGACAAACCATGATTGGAGCTCAACCTCACATCGTGTGGATAGTTTTTGCAAGTATAACGGAATAGCTCATTCAGCTGATTGTTTTCTATTCAGCTTTTAACATATTGTTGGTAGTGTTATTAAACTTTGATGGATTACTTTTGCATTACTTGAGAGTTACTTGCTCCTTGTATAAAAGAAAAGCCAACAAACTAATCAACTGCCTTGTGAATAAAAAGAAACTGAGAAAATAATGTGACCCTCTAACCTGCAAAAACAATTTTTTGCTGAGTTCACCTCATACTAAACCTGAGGTGACACATTGTTACTTTGAGTGAGCATACCTCTTGAGACACACCATAACCAGTACACATATGATGATACAGCTAATACCAATTGACACACCAATAATGATACCCATAGTCTGGTCAGACAGTTTACTACCTGCAAATACATTAAGCAAGGCAAAGTTAGCACTGGAAATATACGGTGTGGCTACAACATAGGACCTACCCACCCACTATACAGCCCTTGCAGCAAAGCTGCATGAATACAAATGTACAGCTTAGGAACCACGTGGCTAAATACAGGCGAAATAAAATCTGACACAACATAAATAATAAAAACAGTGCTCTTTTCTAAACAAATTTGGTTGCCAGCGGGAAAACAGTGCCGTTGGTACATTAATTATCAGTCAATCAAATTGATGGACTGATCATATGTGCCTTGTATGTTACCGTAGGTGACGTTACTATCTCTTGAAAGATGTCACTTTACCAAATCAAAAATTAACCAATAGCACACGCACTTTCACGGAATGTTGAAATTGCCGTCCAACTTTTCTTCCTTACAAAAGCGGGAGAATTATGTGAGTAAAGTTCATTAGATTAGTATGTTTCTAATAAACAGCCATGACAGACAAGATAGGTTCCATTTTAATGTGCGAGTTACCAAAACATAGTCAGGCAAGATACACTTAGATGTAAGTGGCAAGAGGATTACAAACAAAATTGAGGCCAACTGGAAAAGCAAGCGTCACTTAAGTTGCCAACTTTTTATCGACATTGATTCCAAGCTGTTTCTTGACATTCAGTCCACGAGCTAGCTGGTTAAGAAGCCAAGTGACTTGTTACTTTTTGAAATGTAGTCAAGATTTGACAAAACTTTACTGTCATACCAAAAATGCTTCTTACATCACCTAGTTTTCTATCCACCGAAGTTGTAAAACTTGAAGATTTCAAGAGAGAAATTGATGTCTGCGGTGTTCTTGTGCGCTTTACTCTAAGATAACAAATTTTGAAAAAAAAATCCAAGCATTACAGGAGCTTTTATCAGAGTACCTCAGTCAAGTTATGTGACTTGAACTTGATGGGTTTATTTTCTACCTTTATACAAAGATTAAATTCTAACATTTTTATAATTTAAAATCATAAGTGGATAAAGGGGTAAGATATTTGTTTGGTTTATAATACAAAAATGGTATTTTTATGGATGACGAATCTCTGCCGCAGTGCGTTTTATCATAAACCCAGTCCCGCTTCACTATTCACCATCACAAGCTTGCAATGCACGGACCCTCCCCCATCACTATGCCAAGCCCCACAGACAAGTCATGCCCCCTAAAACTAGGGTAATCAACCGCCCAGCCCAGCCCCAATCTACTGCACCAAACGGCCCAATCCCATCTATCTATGGCATACCACAGCTTAACCCCCAAAAAATTAATTTAAAGCGCTGCAGCGCATGCTACCCCTATCTCCAGCAGTCCTCAACTCGCAACAATCTACAACCACCCATAACCCAGCCCTGTCGCCTCAATCTACCGCACTCCAAAGCCCAGTCCTATCCCTCAGTGTACTACAGCCTAGCCCAGCCTAATCTTAAGTACCCCACAACCCAATCAAAACAATCTACTACACCCAATAGTCCAGCCCTGTCCTTCAACCTACCACACCACACAACCTCAGCTTACCTCCAGTGTGACCCATGGCTGGTGTGGTTATCCCAATCTCTCTACTGACATCACCACCACCATCACCATCACCATCACCATCAGGGTTATCATCTTTCGGAGGAATCGTCAGATGCTGGACACTGGACAGCTGACCATAGCCAGCCTCAGTGCTGCACTTTATGGCCACATAGTAGGTCTGACCAGCCATCAAGTTGACTATGTCATGTTCACGCTTGTCACCTGAGGAAAGAAACCATCAATGATGATTTGTTACCATGACAGATGTACTTTACAGGCACAGGTTCTGTTTACAGTACAGCCATCATTGCCAAGGGCACCTGTTCAACCATGAACCATGGAAACACACAGAGGGAATAACTGTAACCCTATCAGCTGTAAATGCTCTACACTTCGAGACAAGGATATTTGAATTACATTTAACTATGTCTTAATCTCACCACAATAAATAGCTTAATGTAGTTTGGCTGAAAATATACTAGAATAAGAGAGAAGTAGACTAGACAAAACCTCAGCCTCACATGATAAAATAGAAAGCTAATGTGAAGTGTTGCCACAGCAGCTGTCACTCAAACATTACAGTTTGTGCCATAAAATTGTCTATTGTTCCCACTAAATCAAGCACGAATCTGTGATACCCAGCCAAACTCACCACCAACTGTATAACATTAATCAATAAAGTTTAGATTTTCAGAACATTTGCAGAGAGAAAGCAAAACACAGGAAGTGCCCAGTATAAGTGCTAAGCCAACTCCCAACATGCAAAGTAATCGAAGCTAATCAGAATCAGCTCTGACCTGGTACAGTCTCATACAGCCAATGGTTCATGCCGTCTTTACCATCGACTTTGTGTAATACACGATAATAGTCGATGATACCATTTGGATGTTTTGGAGGTAGCCAGTGTAGGCTGATCCTGTTGCCATTGACAACTGCTCTCTTGAACTCAGGTGCTGATGGCACTACAAAAGGAATCAGCAGGTCATGTACACTGCTCACAAATCATACACTTAAGAGTATATCAACTTTGAACTTTGACCCCTCCCCCACTAAAGCCATAGCTCAATGCATTAATTGTTTTAGATGCTTTGACACCTATGATTCTGTACTAAGACAATAGCAGCCCCAGTAAATTATTCAATACCTTATTCATCTCACAAAATTTCATAATCAGAATGAGTGTTGACACTACTCTACTCACATCCTTGCAGTGTTCGCACTTGTATCTCATTGCTGAATGGTCCGACAATGTTGCGTTGGTTGGACCTCACGGACACAGAGTAGGTAGCATACGGTTGAAGGCCTACGATGATCTTGGCCAACGAATTACTGTGCAAAAGAAAAAAACAATTTCATTCTCAATACAATTAACCAGACAAACATTAAACCCTAATCGAGCTCAATATCTTATCAATCATGTTTGATCTATATGGAAAACACATACATCATCAGGCCTTCGTGCAGTACGTCCTGGGCATTCAAATGAACACCCCAACAGTAATCTGGATGCCCTGGCAAGGACGCCCAATGTATCATTTGGACACCCACTGTCAATCAGAATTTCTCCAGTTAGGACACTGGTAGTTAATCAACGATTGGTGATAGTTTAAGAGAGAAATGTTGACCTTTCACCTCAGAAAGAAATGTACAACCTACAGTAAATGTTGCAATGTTCAAACTATTGAAAAACACGTCAATCCTTTGCAGGTTTTCAGTGGTCAAGTGTTTCAGTGCAGTCTCTCAGTGGTCTGATCACAAATAGAAATTCAGTACTACCGGTACATAGAGCAGCACAACCTTGGGTAACTCCAAACTGGTGTTTCAGAGCTGTAATGTCTGTTTTTCATCTTTTTTTAAAAAACACCATAAGCGAAATAGATGACATCATTTTAATACTATATTATGCCACAAGAACATGCCCACTTAAAATTTTTTAATTTGCGCCCATTTCACGCTTTTCAATGTCCGTTTTAATGTTTTAATATGGAGCAGCAGTGACATCTGTTGCCAAAATATAAATCACACAACATCTGTGCATTTTTCTTGTGTTGGTAACAACAGTTGTGACGATTCAATGTACAGAACATAAAAGTTAGTTAAGTTAAGAAAATATGATAAACTTTATAACACAGGGCTTGGAATAACCAATGACAAAAAACGCGGAAACTTTTACGGCCCAAATCATGCCCGATAACCAGCCTTTGAAATGGTCAATGTGAACCTTTCTGCAACAAAAATGGGGACTAAAAAAAAAAAAAAACGTTACCACCATCAGTAGCATGCGTCTGCGTCNAGTGCACTCATTATTCAACCAATGTCTAATATATGTTTGGTAAGCTACTTGGCTGTTTTCATAAATCTAGAAGAAAAAGTTTTGGTCCCCGCTCTGTTTTTAGTAAAAAATCTCACTACAGGGGGAGCTGTTTTTGTATAAATGTAGATGTAAAAGCCTTGGTCTATACATTTTTTGTAAAAACCTCACTGTGGGGGGGGGAGGTTACTGGTGAAAGGTAGTGGGGGGGTGAGGCCAGTAAGTGTAACGCACCGCTGGAATCATGGACGCCCCGGAATATGGGGAACCCCATTTTGGACACTCTATTTTCGAAATCCTGGATGAAGCCCTGTACATCATATGGCAAATTGTTGACACATCATAAGGCAAATAGTTGACACATCATGAAATCTCACTGTCATACGACAAAATAGGACTACAGGGTAAGTATTTTATCACTTTAATAGGACTACAGGGTAAGTATTTTACCATTTTAAACTGAAAGATAAGTAGCACCAAATTGAGAGTTTTCATCTACTGCTATTATTCAAATACATTATGAGATAATTGTTGGCTGGTAAACATCTGGTGACACCACAGATAACTTGTAAACATGTAGGGCATCTGATTTATGATTTATGTTTGCATGGTGAGATTGGATGGCACGTGTCTAGAGAATCCTCTGAGCAAACGATTTGCTAATCTATGTATTTATTTGATACATTTTAAGGATGACCTTCAACTTTTTATTTGTCAATGATGGTTGCTTTGTTGTAAATGCAACGAAAAGCAAGTTGACTTTGCCGTGGAATCGGGTTTTCTAGAGCAATTAATGTTCTTTACCCTTATCAGGGCTTGGAATGACCAATGACAAAAAACGCGGAAACTTTTACAGCCCAAAACATGCGCGCTACCCAGCCTTGAAATAGTCGATGAGAACCTTTCGCCGACAAAAATCGGTAAAACTAAAAAACGTTACCACCATCAGTAGCATGCGACTGCGTCTTTTTATCTCGTCCATCCACTCTTCCACTCCCACCCCCACACATTTTTGGCTGCAAAGCCGTAGTATTTGTCACCGCGGTTTACAATCACACGAGACGCCATTGAAAATCCCACCACGCTATCCCAGATGCCCCGGCAATGTTGACAATTTACGTTCCTCCGAAACATACAGAGCAACTTCCGCTTTTCAAGGTGAACGTCGTCGGCAACGCCGCGGTAAGAAAGGAATTTGCCGCGGAAATTTTATATCAAATCCGATTTTTTTTTACGCGGAAATATAATAAAATGCGCGGACAGAACATTTGAAAAAAGCGGAAATCCGTGTTTCTGCGGAAAATTCCAAGCCCTGCATTATACTATTTACACACAAACGCAACCCATAGGGCGTGAACAAAAACAAGACGAATAAGATACCAAGCTTTTGCCATACCTGGAACGTTACAGCAATATTAGAAGCTGTTGAAAATTGCACAAGCCCATTTGACAAAAACGTTTTCCTCTGAATTTGGTGACATTTTATTGTACAACCTAACATTACCTTTTGCAGCTCACCAACACCACAACAACCTATGTTATCTTTACATCATGCATCTGATAATAATGAGCTGAACAAGCCAAAAGTTAGTCCACATCACGTAAATATGAACATGAGGTTGAACTTGAAATGTGTGGCTGTTCACATCCTGACTAACATCTACCTTGTGTGCACCGCAGGCAACAAGTGGCATTTAACTCCACCATTCTACTGACGGCCAGTCTTTTTCATGAGTGATAAAAGGATAACCTATACGTGTTACATGGGTTGCCAGGTTACATTATAAAAGACAAAAATGCAAAACTCGCACGTTCAAATTCTGTCAGAGAATGGCTTAACTGTATTTCCATACTTTAAACCAAAGGAAAGTTAATTCACGCTACTCACCACTGCAACTCTGTGTAGCCCGTGGAGGAATTCACCGCTACTGAAGAGCCCCCTACTGCCTTGTACCGAACTGTGAAATTAAAGATCCCACTGGTGACCGGCAAGGACCATGAGACATTGATGCTGGAGTCAGACATGGCGATGGCATGTATATCACGAGGAGGCGCCAAGCAATTGCCGACGTTATGTGTAACACCTACTGATGAAGTCTGTACAGCTTCCAGTGCCACCGGGCCAGTCTGCTCATTGAAAGCCAGGACTCGAATGTCGTACCAAGTGTTGGGTACTACAAAATGGCAAAGGCATAGCTTACATAAAGAGCAGTGAATTAAACCAAACACCAAAATGCACTGAAGATTATGTGTGGTCCCAATGCATACAAGCTTGAAACAAAATTTAAGAACACTTCAATGCTAGCCAATATTTTCTTACAAAGCATTAAAACTGCCCTGTGGGAGATGAGGGGGTGGTGCTGCAAACAAAACACAACCCACTCTGATCATTCTATTAAACAGATGTGCGCCACGATTACAAAAGAAAGATCTGCAACAGACGAAGCAGTAACTGAGTTCACAAACAACTCTTGTGTGCTTTAGTGACAGGGTGATTTTTTATCCTAAGATCGAGATTTCATCACATGCCAACTTTTAATAAAGTAATAGTACACGTGACTTGGGAGACAGAAAGACATGAGAGACAGAATGTGACATTGATTGTTAATGATTGTCTCAGTTCATCAATAACCTACAAATAGTAATCATCTCTATAACTACTTCATGCTTATCGCCTCAGTGAGGGCTCGATTCCAGTTCCAGTGTCTCAAGGGAGATAAGTACCAAACACACCGATGTTGGAAAATAGGTTCATAGGAAAGAGTGAAGTTATTTAAGTCAATTGTACCCAACAATCCTCATTGTTGTAGCCATGTAAAATTGACACTGCTTTGTTGCACAATATAAGTAAAAAATTGTAGATATTGTTGCCTCTGCTGATTGAAGACCATACAATAAAGAGGCAACATTTTATGCAAATTTTCCTGTGAACTAAACGAGAAATAGATGTTTGAAACTGTTAAAAAGTCAAAAATCAAAAGGCATGAAAAAGACTGAAAATTTAAAATCACTTAGTCTTCCTAAACAACTACCACATTTAGCACTAAACCAAAGTGTTTCACGAAATTTATGAATAACAATGATTATAAAAATGATTTTATACAATTAAAAGAATACCAGAAAATCCATAAAAGCTGACAATACCTTGGGCTTTTGCCATGGTTAGTGGCGAAGCACATGCCTTGAATTTTAAGGCAAGTGGTGCCCCCAGAAGACTGGGAACTGTTTGTTTGGAGTTCCAAGCCAGACTTAAAAGACCTAGTAGCACATGTATTTAACCCTTATTATATGGTTAGAACATGTTATAATGAAGCCATCAGTACCTACAGTACATGTTAATCCTCACGGAATCTGTTGGCGAAAAATTCACAAAATCCTCACTTGTAATGAACTAGAGCCAAGTGATACTCCGCCATTTAAAAATCATCTTGCATTTAGGAGATACAGCTGTAGATGTGAAAAAATGCAGCTAGGGGCCACCGCAGTAGCTGGACCCGTTTGAAAATTTATGTCAGCCATGTTCTTGTCAGAAGGAACACAACTGCCAATTTTCATAATGAACCTCAGCGCAGATAGAGAAGCAGACGACAATAAAAGAAAATTAAAATGGTCACCAGTGGTGCAAAATGCGTCGAATCCATCACAAAAAAGGTGCTGACGTCATCATAATAGAACCTTGTTTGCCAAATTTCATGAAAAAGCATCGAAGAACTCGGAAGAGAGGTAAATGTAAAACATAAAATTGCCACTAGGGTGCACACATATAAATGGCCAGGCAGGAACTCGCTTTGCGTACAGTTAACATAAAGAATCCAGCATATATGACATCACAGTTGAGTGTTCCCACTGTAGTGAAGCGTCATTGTAAAATCCACCTCGTTACTTCCGAGTTAAAGGTGCTACGTCACATTAAATTATGAATATGCAAATATAGTACTAGTTTACAAACAACCCCAGCTCTTTGGGTGTGCCAGAAACCAACTGAGAACCAGTTACCATTTCAATCTCGTGAGTCTCGTTTTGCAAGACAATCTTTATGTAAATAAATATGGTAATATGTCATCGTTACCCTAATAAAACATGGCACAGTTTCTATTTCACTATCAGATAATAATTGCATAATATTTAAAGTTACTAGGGTTTATATATGTTCACACTTGTTTTTAATGTATCAGTTGTGGTGTTTTCTTTAAAACCACATTTTATTTACAAATTGTTTATTTTCCTGATTATACTTTTACACACAGTCCTCCAAGAACTTACAAGGTGGCGCTTGCTGCAAATTTCAATATTCAGTTTTAATGGGACATAGCATCTTTAACTTGAGCTGTTAACTTTGATTCAAGACTTAAGTTACTCCCACTGACAGAAGCTTCAGTAACATGGAAGCTTTGGAGCCAATGAGAAAGGCCTTTAAATGACAAAGAAAAATCTGGAATGTGTAACCCAGCTTAACCTTCAGCTAGCTGACTGACCAGGAGTGTCCATTGTTGGTCCATTCAAGTCCTTTCAATACAACCCATGAGCTAATCTCCTCTTTGATTAACCAAGTCTGTATTGAGAGCCCAGCACCAAACCATCAATGTTTAGTCACAAGCAGGTATTATGCAATGAACCAACCCATAGGAAAATGTTGCATAATCTTGGCTAAGTTTGTACTAGATTATTCATAGGTCAGTAACCTGTGGCTGGTTGTTGTATAATCACAGGGAAAGCTAATAACAAATGGTCAGTTCATCATTGGTGTTTATTTTGTCCTGGTTCTTCTGTACACATCCCCTTGATGTAAAAAATCTTCAATTTAGAAAACATAATGGCTAAGTTTGTTGTTTTTTTCATTTGTCAGAGGCTTACTACATTGCTACAGTTGCTGAAAATTTGACTAATTTATTGTTTGGTGGCATCTGAACCATACAAACCTAGTTAAAAACAATTAATTTACTTTTTTTAAGAAATGTGACGCAAAAAAGTTCACTTGCCTGCCATATAGTTCCCCAAACTGAATACCTTTTAACACGAGCACTTGTGTACTTGATCTATATTCTGAGTAACTGTCACCAATATTGTTTAGATCCTTACCACTGGTGTCACTAGTGTGCACTTTATGCACTGCTGCTAAGTGCCCTGTTGTACAGCAGTATATATTGGCATACATTGGTAGCAAATATTCTTCAATGCAAGAGCTATTGAACAAAACACTGGCTATTGACAATTCTAATTTTCTCAGATATTACAAACTCATGAGAGAACTTAGAGGAATGTAGAATGGGCACTAGCCAGTGTTTAGTTCAGTACAGTCGCCTTGGAAACTGTTTGCAGTGAGGAACAAAACAATTTAATTATAAAATACAAAGGTGCAATAATGAAGGCTCTCATTAGCTTAACGCAATATTGGCCAAGGGACAAAGTCCAACTGATGAGAACTGTCACAGCTGCCATGACCACACACACACGCACGAATTTTAAGCATTTCTACCAAGTGTCCAAATTGAGGATTTACAGTATGAAGGATAAAACTGTTTTCGAACAACATTTTGACCCCCAATAACAGCGCCTACACTTCCCTGTCAGCTCGCAACATTTTTCTCCGACACCCACGGACACAATTTCTCATTCCATACCACTTTCTTACAAACATATTTCTTAATTGCGCATGGATCAACCCGTGTTCCAATGCATTGTTCATTGCCCGCCAAAGCTATTCTGCATCCCCCTCTACTGTTCCCTCTCACGGGCTATTTTGCGTATTAACCTGCACAAATCAACTGTAGCTTGCCACTACTTCTCAGCACTTGCCACCTAATTTTTTCAAAACTTCGTTTTAAACTAAATCAGTTGTTACCTGCTGCCTTTAATGTATAAAAAGGAAAACAGAAACGAATAAAACATTTTTTTGACAATGTTTGCTAAAGATAGACTGGATGTACCATGTTTGCATGAAACTGTGAACACAAGTATTGATAAAGTGATGACATGAAACTGTGAACACAAGTATTGATAAAGTGCTGACATGAAACTGTGAACACAGGTATTGATAAAGTACTGACATGAAACTGTGAACACAAGTATTGATAAAGTACTGACATGAAACTGTGAACACAAGTATTGATAAAGTGCTGACATGAAACTGTGAACACAAGTATTGATAAAGTACTGATATGAAACTGTGAACACAAGTATTGATAAAGTACTGATATGAAACTGTGAACACAGGTATTGATAAAGTACTGACATGAAACTGTGAACACAAGTATTGATAAAGTACTGACATTTCTTCAATGACACTTGATAAACTGAATAACATTCACAGTATGTAGTGAAAAAAAAATTATAACTTTGCAGTTTATGGTATTCAAATAATTTAGTGAAAACAAAAATAAAACATTAAGTATAAGACACAGCAGGCAGGACTGGCAACAAAATCCAGGTTTAATCACAATTTCAGTACGAACATCCAAATAGTCACAAAGCACAGCAGAAATCACGGAATACTTTATAAGAGCATCCATGTTCTAAATTGTACAGAAAAACCATGTGTCCCTTGGTAGCTATAATTGACTGCAGATAATGTCACCATAACATCATCAAATGAACAAATAGGTTGTGAGACAACCCGTGTCAGAGCACACCAGAGGAGACGACCACTACAGCAGAACAAGTCGGTGATAGTCATGTTTTACCTAGAAATACTTACTCAACCTGAAGAAGGTGAAGTTTTTGTTTGACGGTGGCAAAATGCGCGGCGTGCTCATTGGTTGGCCCGACTTGCTAATGAAGAGCTTGTAGCCAAGGATGGTTGGGTCGGGAGGCGAGTGCCAGCTCATGACGATGGCTGTGGAGTTCTTACACACCACTTGCACAGTGGGGGCCTCGGGACCATATCCTGGTGAACAACGAATAGAATCATTGTCTTTTTTCGTAAAGTTGCCATTCTTCAAAGGATTTTTTTCAATACAAATTGCAAATTTGACAGGAAGATAACAGTGGCTTATCTCTAATCATCGCCTTATCAAATTACTGATTTCCAAGAAATGATGTTTCCAACTAATAATGGCACAGAATCTGTCCGCCCTACTTTTGTTCAAACCCGTTGTACAAAATCATTGCAAATTACTGAGTGTAACCATAAATGAGAGCAACTCTGCGTAATGATAGGTGCCCACCACGTGCATAGCGAATGGCAGAGATATAAGGAAAGATAATTTTTGAAATTGCCACAAGGGGACATGACAGTAGTCAGACAAACAAGGAGTTTCATGCCCAAAACTAAAACAGATTATAAAGGATGCCACATTTGTCAAATCAGGATTGGTGTTGATGCATTCTCACCACATACCTGAGCGTAAAGTTTTAACAAAATTTGTGCGATTGTTTTCCCGAAACTTGAGGAACATGTATTTTTTGTCAAAAACTACATCAACCCACAGGGAGTGCCACAGCAGTTGCATAAGCTTGAAATCAACACATGTAGGTGCAGCGCCTTGTGTCAAATTTCATCACAATCCATCAAATGGCATCCAAAAACAGAGTTGACAGACACGCGTCCACAATTTTTATAGGCAACATGGCAACATTTTAGCTCAAACAGCGACAGTGCACTTAGAAGTCAAAAGCAGCTGAAGGGTATTGATAAACGATGGCGTAATAACAGGAAATGACCGGATTTGTGACAGACTACAGGTGAACCAAGTGATAAGGGATGGACAGAATTAGCAACTAATCCCGTCTTGTTTCTATTACAATGCTTCCAATACAATCGATCCCAAGGATAAACAAATTATACAAGTTTAAACGTGTCGCAAACAAGGTGTGGGTAGAAAGTTCATTCACTTGGAACGAGTTGTGGATCTATTTATATGCATGTGATTATACAATGACAACGCGCTAAAATGCACACAGTGGACACGACAATTTATGCACTCACTGATTATGGACAATTGACTTTGGTGAGTTGTTTCTTGAGATTTGAAAATGAACTCGGACAATAAACAGTTGCAATGCTCATTACTCGTAATCAAAAACACAGTTGGGTAAGTCCATCTAGGCAACATTAAATGGGCCAAAAGTAAGCTACAAGGATCAGTCAAGAATGGATGCAAGAATCCTGCAGAGCAGATAGCCCACAATGCACCAAGTATATAAAAGTCCACGACTGTCCCTAGCCATGCCAGCACACATTCCTACCTGTTCTGGCTGCAGCCGTAGCCACAGTTTTGTATGGCCAGTCGCTATCGCTGAGGTCATCAGGTACACCTTTGCTTGTGCCAGCCAGTATCCGCACATCATACTGTGTTGCGGGCTTGAGACTGGTGATCATATAATTGCGTGCCTCACCCCAGACGGTCTGCGTCGTCCACGAATCCGCCAGGTGGAGTCTGTAGTAGATTTTGTAGTGGGTGATTTCACCCTTGGCACGTACCCGTGCTAGGGGTGACCACTCAACGCGAATTGATGACGGGCTGACACTGATGACGTCAAACTCAGGTGGTGTGTCGGGGACTGAAAAAGGAGACATACAACCTGACATTAACCACCAGTGACATGTGACAGAATTGATAAATAAACAATAACAAGAACTACAAACGACATCTCTGAACCACTGTACGGACCAACAAAAGCACTATTAACCAAAACATTCACATTGAAAAACGCCTCTTGAGCTCATGCCTTTTATTTTCTACCACGAAGTTGGAACATTTTGCTTTGTGCTATCCGTGTTTCTATCACGTGCAAAACCAATACAAGAGGCCCATACCTCCATCCTCGGTGACAATGACGACACTTTGCGAAGGCTCACTCTTGTAGGTGCCGGCGTAAGACACAACGTAGAATGTGTAGCTAGTGTGAGGACGGAGATGCTTGATGTCGCAGAATGTTTGTTCGCCTTGAACCACATCCTGCAAGTCTATCCCTCCTGCGGAAACCAAGAGAAACCAACATTGGGTTGTTCGAAAGCATGAGACAACGAATATGAGTTCACGTTCAATCGTACACATTTTGTTAAAAATCTGACAAGACATACTATGCAAAAACTAAAGTTTATTGCGCTCCAATTGATGGCACAAAGCCTTGATATCCAAGTTTAATCCACTGAAGAAATGTCCGAACATCGACGTGGACAACATTAAAACGCAGAGTCTACTTTGATATATCAATCCCAGATCTGTGAACAATGCGTTTGCTCATTGTCAAGGCCAAAACTAAAATTATAAAAGCAGACCGTGTACCCTACACAAAAAATGTGCATTTGTACGGATATTTGGCTTGTAGTACGCAATACCAGGTAAAAATACAAAAATTTGAAACAGATTATTTACTGATTTGTTACTCACTTAGCGATAATAGTAGAAATTTAAGACTTTTGAATTAGAAATTAAGCGAATATATGTTTATATTATCTTAACCAAAATGCTTGAGCTGTGAAGTCAGAAACTTGCTTTGATTTATTCTAAATATTGCAAGAGAATGTAAGAGTCGCAAGGCATCTTCTATGGGTATTCACCGGCCTCAACAATAAGCAACGATTTCTGTGGTTGGTGGATTGTTTTCTTCCTTTGATTTCCACTATTTGTGGCTAAACAAGTACTGTTGACAAAGAGTCAAAGAGTGAGAGGCTGCGTATTTCGACCTGTGAAGTAAATAGCTAATGAAACAAGGACACGTCTATTTTTGTCTCATTATTCCGAAGAATGTGCCTTGTCAAAAACTTAAAGAAAGTGGTTAATATTGCATGTTGTGTTGCGTGTTGTTTTCTTGGGCAAATGATGGTCGCACTGACTTTGTGGCATGTAAAGCCACCAGTCAAAGTTTTTTGACAGCCATTACGGTAGTATGTGTTTACAGATGCTTTCTATGAATAATTACTCAAAACTTCATTGTCTGACGTAAAACATTGCCCAGCGCAGATTCATGGACACTTTTTTTGCAGATACATTTGTGGTTTAAGAAACAAGCAAAACTTTTCAACTAAGAAACTCCTTTGTTGTATATCTTATCACAGAATACATAACCATTATGGCATGTATTTATATAATTATATAAGTTCAATAAGGAACCATTCTATTCATTAACCTATAATGTTTTCACTAGGCGCTGCAAGCACAGTCTACCAACTAAACACCTTAGAGAATTCTGACATCTGGTGGTGGAATCACTACATGTATTAAACTGTGTCAAAAGGAAAAGTACCAACTAAACAGTTTCAATACGTCAACGAGCCTAAAAGCTCAAATTTTCGGCATCTACGTGAAAATCTGTTAATTTGTTGAAAAATTTGCAAATGTGGTGTCCGAAATACTCAAGTGCAGTTTTGTTGGTACATATGTCTGTAAAAGCACGCAAAAACACTGCGATAGAGGACTGAATATGACATGTGATAACATAAATATCTAAGGAATGCAGGGTAGTGTGGCACTGGTGAGTAATCTTAGAAACAGGAACACAACATTGACAAGATTGTACATGATACAGCTTGCCAGAATTTTAACAAAATATGCTTGAACGACAGACTGTTACCAAAGTATAGTAATTTGAACATACAATACTTTCATTCACACATTACAGAAATCACCACGAACTATCAGCTCATCTGACAATAAATGTACCAAGAAGACACACACACACACACACAAACACACACACAAACACACACACA
>NMRA01000273.1:460046-490278 GCA_002633005.1 Phoronis australis
AAAATACTATACTAGTGAGCTAAAGAAGTAATGTGCACGTGATTATTTTGGTGAAGCCACGAAACTGCAAATCTACTAAGGCCTACTCGTCGGGGGCCGTGAATTCAGGTTCCCGTTTGGCCACAGAACCGCCAGGGCAGAAGTTGTACATTGACAATCATTATTTGAATAATGTATAAGTAAATAAAGATTCCCCTAACACCTGGCCGTGGGATGGAATATCGAGTTATTGTTTCACAAGAGATTCTGTCAGCAAACACTGAATTGCTTGCGCTCACACGGCCTCGGTGTCCGGTCAAATTAGTTTTATTGCACCTAAAGCCGGTAACGCATTAATTTATTCATTGCTGGCTTCTCAAATCATTTGCACTCACGAACACTCCAAAGGCATTACAAATTGCATCTAATGGGACACACTTTCTTTCAGTTTTATATATAAGTATTGGTTCGTTTGAGAATAATTCATTTTGAAACAGAACGCTTAGTAATAAACGTCAACATGGCAACTCGCAATCCCGACTTGGAGGAGTATTCATCTGACGAAGACTTCCCAGGTAGATCGTTAGTTTTCTCAGGATATCTGTTCGAACCAGCTAGAGTACACTGATCAAGAAGTATTAGAGAAGCGCCGTGAACGTGCACAAACAATGGAGCACATGCATAGTTCCGAAAACCGTCTCATGGTGTCAGTGCGCTAACTGCACCATAATGGAAACAACTGATCCACGTTTCTTTGCTTCCTGCCTGCCGAACGCAAACACACTAGGCACAGTATCTGACTTGAGCCTCGGTTGCTTTTTCTACCCTGGCATGAGCTGTTTGGCAAGCCGGAATTCATCAGTGAAATCACTGTCCACGAAATGTCGGCCACAGACACGGAGGTGTTTCACGGCCTCGTACTTGGTATGAACTCCGTACTTGTCCTTTTTCACTGCCGCGAGCCACCTCCGAAGCATTTCGGGCTCTCGAGGAAACAATGTACCCGCTTTCCTCGCCGCTTCATAGTTCGAACAGGCAGGAACGACACACCACACCATGGCGGAATTCACTCTGCATACGAACCACTGACGTCGCTGCGGACTTTCTCACCTTCCTCACAGGCTAACGCGACACCTCTCGGCAAGGTAAGGTCGACCGTGTACGAGCCGATGTGGCCCCAGACCGATTAAGACGGTAAAAAAGACTAATTAAATCGGGTGGCATTAGCCTTTAATGTGAATGCACTATTTTCAACTGTGGCTCAATCCAACCAAAGGACAGCTTAAAACAGAGGTTACCTAAAATGGCAGTTAGGTGGTCAGATGGCCATAGCTGTTAGGTCATTGACACCCTCCAAATAATATAATCAAAGTTATGCAGGCTATTCAGGGATAATAGGCAGGGTCCATTAAGACCAGATCTTAATAGCATGAAGCAGTCATTAGCAGGCCACAATTCACATTATGGACTATTGATGTCAGATGGTGAGTTCATAAGGTGTGGGAAATAGCTTTTTGGACAGGGGCCTGACCAGCACAAGCGCAGACAAAGAGGTCTTTTGCTGTACTAAATGTGCTAGGTTAATACCTTGGCCATTTGAATTGCCAATTTTCAATAATAGCCAAAACATGAGATGAAACACGCAAGGTTTCTAGATGGCAATTGAGCATTTTTAATAACAAGAACAGTAAGCACTTTTGTAATTGTCACACAAAAAATCCCTACATGTTAGATATACCATTCACACACCATTCAAAAAAGTTGCAATTTATGGTAATACAAGTCAGGTGTATGAGAAATTCAGTTTAAAACTTCATTCATCGACCACATGGTTTCTAATTTCATAACTTTGCCATTTTACAATCAACGTTTTTTCCGTTTCAGAATAACTGAGTAGTAGGATTACCCAGCATTTTATAAAAAATCGTGATCAACATACCGTCAAAACTGACACTCTTGTGCACACGGATATTCAAATGAATCGCACAAAAATGCCTTATGTCTCACAAATGAACTAAATTGCATTTTGCCCCAGTCAACACACCCATCTTGAAACTGGGTCAAGTGAAAGTCACTTTCATGTTCTCAAAATACTGGAGAATTACATGTCCAAGGTTTGGAGTTGAAAGAAACAAAACCAGGGGTTGGCATTCAGCTGAATACAACAAGAACACTGGTGTCCAAAAGTTAATCTTTTGAAGATTCTGAAGGTATGTATTTAATTGAATGCGGGGCATGCACTGCACCTCATACACATGGTGTGCACATGGACTCATTCCAACCCTTTGCACATAAAAACGATCAACTAAGTCTGTTACTCTTCACAACCAGATTGGGCAACACAAGCAATGCTTATGTATTAAAATTGACCAAATCATCTAGTCACGAATATTTTTCAGTTACCAAAGCCGCTAACCATGTTCTGATGCAAAAAACAACAGCTTTCTTGAAAGGCACATCTGCTCATCGAAAGCAAAGTTATTGCAATGTTATCCTTTGTTCCAATTTAAAGAGTTTATAATGGACCTCCTGGGACTCCCTTAGCAGCCATGTTGATGTGGCATGAAACCAACCCGCTGTTACAAGCAACCATATAAGTATGGTCTACAGCAATAAGGAATAGTGAGTTCTAGTGAGAAATCAACACTGACCTTAGCAAGGAGCAAGTCAAGGCCAATCTCATAACAGTAAGTGTCCACAACTAAAAGAAGGTGTGGTTTCATCGCCCCTTTAACTTTCACCATTATACAGACCTTCCTTGACCAGTGAAACATTGCTCGCTGTAAGCTAATTGTCAACCTTCATGGAACTTCTATAATTTCATTTTTCATTGCTGCAGATAACATCCGAACCCATTTTTAGATGACAAATGTGGAAGTTGACAGGCATAATATGAATGTGGGAAATCAATATCATAAAAAAGTTTCTATTTTTAACATCTGAATACACCCAAGCACAAAAAACACTTGTTCAGGATGGGGGTGCTTGTCAGACAAGGGTGCCAGGTCACTGCCTGATTGCATTTCAATAGGTACGTCTGATGCCCTACCAACATCTAAGTCACATTTACATGAGAGACGGTTGTCACTGTTACGCAGCAACTAACACAGAACAGCTGATAGGATGCGTAAACACGACTGACATGACGCAAGTTGACACTGCTACGTCCATTTGTGACACTAATTTGAGAGGTAGAACAAGTTGTACTCAATCAGTTGCTCCAATTTCAGCAACAAGTCAAAACACAAACTGGGGCAAGGCCGAGGGGATCATCTCTGTTATACACTTGGGTAATAACATACCGTAAACGTTCGGGTGAACGCCCTGGGCGGTTAAACTGGCAAACCCAAAAAATCAGGGGTGGGTGGTTAACCAGACATGGGCGCTTAAACGTGAAATTTCAAGAAATCCAGGGTGGGCGGTTAACCGAACGTGGGCGCTTATTACGACAGGCAAGCGCCCTGGGCGGTTAATCTTACCTCGTGATCTAAGTCCCCACACCACACACGCACTCGGAACGCGTAGCACTTTTCAAAGAGCGTTATCATCACGTCGCCACATAACGGGGAAAATGTCATAACAGCGGATGATCCCAACAAAGGTTCTCTTGCCCTCAAATTACTTACAGAATTGCTGAGAAATAGCCCCGTGCCGTCCTGCGGTCTTGTTACTTTGCCCTGCGCAGCACAGACGACCAACCATGCAGCCTCTACTTGGATTGCAACTATTTCAACATGTGACATTGCTAAAGTGCGCGCGTGCAAGCTTCAGGTGTTGCAGAGGTCACAGCAGACATCAAATTTACGGTTAGTCTCATACTAGCTGCCCAGTTCTGATCAGAGAGCAGTTTTAAAATTAGTTGTAATAAAAGTTTGAAAAACTTAATTCAGATGTTTTTTGTGTTTGGGATGTCAACACTCCGTGACTCAATGACATTTTCAGCGTATGGTTCTGTGGCTTGCTGTTTTATCTCGACTGCCCGGCATTGCTCACTTGCCGTTGCGCCAAACATGCTCGGCAAAGAAGTAGGCCTAAGACAAGAATCGGGGTGAGCCACTCGTCAATCAACAATAAAATTTCGAGCCACGGAATAAATATGTGATAAAACGCCACAAAACAGCGATGCTTCAATTCATTCTTAAACGATCACCTTACCAAACTTCGTGATGGAAAAACATTTAATATTTTTCATGCAGGATGTCCAGATTATCCTATTTATACCACTTGCAAAATCGCACTGCGGCACTGTTCGGTCAGGCTGTTAGCGCGCAATGTCTCAGTCAGCTGACAATCGTGTCAGTCGGCTGACAATCGTGATTTATAAATGCCGTCAAGTAATATAACGGCCCCTTTCAATATATGCACCTCGTTTTTTATGGCAAAAGATAGCGGCGGGATTCAGCACGCACGTAGGGCCTACGTGTGAGTCACCTGTCAATCACATGTTGGTGTCAAGGTAACATGCACTCCAAAGTGTGGGAACTTGCGCATGTGCACTACTACAAAGTCGCCAAAGAGAATAGCGACAGTCCTACGTATCAAAAACGGGCGCGACTATGTACTTTTAAGCTGTTGCTACAAAAGACCCAATTCTTTACGATGTTCCACCATTGCCAATGTTCCCCAAAACTGCGATGTCAAGTCAATTCCGATATTTCCCGGCTCGATGTTCCCTAAGCCCATGCCCGTAGCTAGCTATGTGCATCTCCTACCCACTATCGCCAATTTTCAGTCAGTCTACGTCGTAGATATTTCAGACTCGAATGGTAAGAATTTTTGTTCAGGCTGAAACTGGCCAAACAAAATTATTCTGGATGGCTAAAAAGGGGATGTGGAAATGATAATTCACACAGTCACGCTTACGTGGGGGCTGACGTAAGTAATAGTAAACAGCCAGCGACATTAGTTAAATCTGCTAACGCCAGTTTGACTGAGATGCAATACGCGAAAAACAAAATTTGACTAGCAGTTTTTCATTACCTCAAGATCATACACAAACATACATTATTGTCAACCTTTGAATTCAGAAATCGATAGGCAGCAATGAAATCGGTAACCCAGTAAGGCACTTGTACTGTCCATTCGGTCGCCACACATCCTCTATAACCCGGCAGTTACATTCATCAAAATATTGAGAATTTGACATTTTTCCGTGAGTTGTGAGATTTGTTCAAAATACGAGAGTTTCCCACCTTAATAGAATTTGGAGGGTTGGCAAAACCATTGTCACATTTCTCTGGCCTGATTTTTTCGAATATCTGTTTTATCTTGTGCACTACAGATGGAAACTCAGCGCGGCAGACAAAGTCGCTGAAAGCGGAGGTTTTGACGCAAACATGGGAAGAAAATAAAGTGACAAAAATGTTCAAGTATTACATTTTGAAGTGAGTCCATGACCCAAAACAATAACTCGTTACTTGAATTGTAATTCACATTGCTAAACCACCGTCTCGGAAGCCCGGCGTCGTTGCGCTCTTTGTGATCATCGATCTTTTTGTAAAAGTCGGGAAATCGCATGTTTCCTTAGCACTGGGCACTAAATCTTCATTCTTTAAAAGTCGGGGATGGGTGCTTAACCGAGAGGTGAGCGCTTAACTGGAAATCTTCAAAAATCGCAGGGGGGGCGCTTAACCGGGCAGTGGGCGGTTAAATCGAAAATCCACCTAAAGTAGGGGGTGGGCGGTTAACTGAGCGTGGGCGTTAACCCGAACGTTTACGGTATATACGGGCGATTTGCTGCCATTCCACATGGTTTGGATGTCAGCCATTGTTTATGGAAGTAGTCCTCGTGTAAGTGACTCTGCTGATACAGTTTGCGATCAAATGTCGTGTAAATGCGACTTAAGTGGAGCAAGTAACACTGTGACAGCTGTCACCCCCCTGTAAAACAGCTCTAGACCTTCAAGAACCCCCATTGTTCAATTACGTAGGAAATCTTTATCTGCCATTATCAGGCCTTTTTCATTTTCTATGCTTTTAGCAGTTTAGAAATTTGGTGAGATGATCGATTTGCATGAATTTTTGTAAACTTATTTTATGGTCTATGGCCAAGGGAACTGTGCATCAGTTTTCATTTAATTCAAACAATGGAGAAATTGACCATGAAAAGAGCAGACTTCAGTCGTCACTTATAAGACTTTGATGGCCGATATCTTTGTTGGTTGAGGGTAAATAAAGATCTGATACATAGTTCCTAGCATACAGCTGGTAACAATGTATTGATCAAACACAAATTCGCCAGTAGTTAAGTTTTATGTAAATTCATGTCCTATGTAAAAGGTGTGTTTTAACAAAAACGAACTCATGTGATAATAAACAATTTTGCAGCATTTTAAGGTATAAGTCCAGATTTTTCTGTCATCGTGTATTCAGAAAATAAAGTAGTTTTCTTGACTAAAAGTTGATGGTTAATAAATTATGAAGGAATGTATAAGCACTTCACAAAGGTTGACCAAAACCTTATATGTGTATTGGGTGCATTTAATTCTTTCTCAAACAGATGACAAACCAAGGCAAAGGCATTGTGGGATACTGCCAATAGTCAATACAGGGCCAATCATCTAAAAATAACTTCATCAAAACAAGACCTTTGTTATCTACACATATATTTGTGCAGTTGGCCTCAGGACAGGATTACTCTCCATAGGGCATAACATATAATAGAACAGCATGAACCATTCCCAAGTGTTATGGAGTACTGCAACACACTTTCAAAACAGGTCAATTCACTCTTTACTGTCATTCAACTAAGTATTAGGTCACTGGGCCACAAAACTACAGCATCTTCGATCAAGCTGTATCGGTGAAACATATATCAAAAGATTTTCTTTTAAAATATTCTAAAATCTAACTGTACACCAACACAGAATTTACAGAGTTCATAAAAGTTATCAGTTATATATCAGCCAACAGCTAAAAGTCGTTACCTTTTAAAAGTATTTTGAATTTGCTTTCTGCAGGGACTATGAAACACAGTGTGATAATCCCAGCTTTCAAATGCTTGTCAGTGGCACGATATGACAAACAAATCAGATCTGTTCTAAAAAATTCAACAAAATAAAAAAAATGAAAACGCTCGGAGGAACGACAGTTGGTAAAATTGACTGAACAGACGACAATGGAGATGATGATAACAGTGATGATGACGATGACAGTGGCAATGATGAACATGATGATAATAATCATGACAAATGAAGATGTCAGAAATAAGTAAGAAATAAGCTATAGTCTTGTTCAATAGAAGGTAAACCAACAAAAATTGCAGCAAAATCAGTCAACAAAGGAACAGCGTCATCAAGAAATCTCCAATAATTTGAAAAGTGTACGTCGTAGCGAAAAACGGAAAACATCTTCTGAAAGCCCGTTAATAACTCTACCTTACGATATAGTTTCACAAAATTCCACGAACATTTCGAAAAATTAAAAATTTTGCACTTTTTGAAATTCAAAGTCAAATAATTCAAAAACGGTAAGTCTGAGAAAAAATTGTTATCGATTTGTGGCACATCTTCAGCACACTTCATACCCATTTTCAGTCGTGCAGGTAAAAAATTATGGCCTCTGAGCATTTGAATCCGACATCCAAAGCAAAATGGCCGCCAAGTCCTCCATCTTGGACCCGATCATGACGAAAAACAATAGGCTTCCAGCTCTTTTAGAACTACAAGTTGTGTATCAATTTCATAAGGATCAGACAAAAATTGTGACCTGTATCATACGAACAAACAAAAAACTTAGTGTCAAAGCAACATACTTGGCGAAATTTCATTTCACAAAGTAATAATCCTTTAATGGAATGGAGATTTATTTGCTCAGTTTCAGAAACATTACCATTTCTATGTGAGTGCACAGGTAAAAAAGTAAATGATGGTATGAAGGTCACAATACCTTTTATCCATGACACACTGGCACTGGGTACTCCAAGAATGTGGCACTCCAGCAGGGACGAGCCACCTGCGACGATAGTTTGATTCTGAGGACCAGCAAAAATCTGACGAGGTAGAGAGGTCTCGGCTGTCAAGGTCAGACTGGCCAGCCGACTGAACTTGAGTGGACTGCCACCAGCGGAGTTGCTGGCTACACATCTGTAATTGCCGATGTCGGCACGGCGAACATCGACTATTTCTAGTACACCTGAGGCATATGACTTGTACCTGGAATAACATACAATCCGTATGGTAGTTTATAAACAGCCACAAATTGACCACATGGAACTGCATGTGGCCTCACACAGAATGAAGACTCAGTTGCTAGCATCTCACATAGAACTCTTTACAGAGTGAGAGAAGGACAGCAACATACACTTGATTCAATCTATCATTCTGCCAAATATCCACCCATTACCCACCACAGCTCCAGACATACTTGTTTTCTAAAAATGGCGTTTTTGAGTTAAGATATTTTTTTATCGCTCACAACGTTTGCTTTGTTGTGAATTGAAATACTTATCTCCCATGCCACATGCGATATGAAGTCATTCTTTGGCGAGGATTTATTGAGCTATTTTAAAAGTCCAAATATAGTTTTCGATATTTTAGTGGCAGCAGTGTTCAAAAATATATTTCTAAGGTTAGCTATTCATGTAGTGGACATCCTTCTTATGTATGTGACAATTCTTCTTATGTATGTGACAATTCTTCTTATGTATGTGACAATTCTTCTTATGTATGTGACAATTCTGCCATGTCACTCAACATAAATTCTGTGCACTGTTTAAACTCAAACCTGTGTACTCTACTCACACCCACACCTGTTATCACTAGCAATTCATTATTGTAAATGTAATAACTTAGGTGGAAAAGCCCTCAATCAATTTTAATACTTATTGCTTAACTGATCTAAAATTTTACCTACATTCAGACCACAGACTGGTAAGTCAGAATCAGATGCAATGCGATGCAATGCGATGCAATGCGAAGCAATGCGATGCAATGCGATGCGATGCGATACGATGCGATGCAATACAAACTGAAGCAAAGCTTTCTTTTTGCTAATCTTAGCCCTAATAAACATGTTGATCGCATGACTACTCCAACTAACCTGCCAGAGTTGTGTACGAGAATACCATCATGTTCCCAAGTGTAGATGGCGCGAGGAAGTGAGACGATGGAACACTTAAAGAAGGCATTCGAAGAGACAGGGACCCGTATGTTCTTCGGCTGATGCGTGAACTGTTTAGCAATATCTGAAATAAAACAGCGGCAAGTAATAATAGCTTGTTTAAACGAGTTTTTAAAATCAATGCAGGCACACAATTGTACATTTTTCCCAGTCACAGCTGCAACCTAAAGACTGTCATCACATTCTGGTCAAAACCAGTCTGGATTTGTTGTAATGGTGAAAAGAATTGGCAGAAATTCAATCAATCAATAAATAACTAGTTAATATTCTTGGCTTAAAATTTGCTGATTTTCAAGGAAAAGATTTCTTGAAAATTACAGAAGGCAGCAAACCTTCCGTTGTAAACCAAAACAGCAGCAAGTATCGACACACAGGACAGTAATGTATATCTATATGGATGATGTCATATTTAGTTGCACTTCCCTCTGACTTAAAGTTTGAACGTGAAATCGCGAAATAAGCTAATTGTGCCCATCAAACTGGCCACGAAAACATACGTTTCAAGATTTATTTAAATTCAAAAAACAACCTACGATTGAATTGAAGCAGTCACATGTCGAAAGAGCTGTCCAGTTGCTTTTTCTGAACATACTTTAATAGAAATTAAGTTCTGTTGTCCGTTAATCACGAAATGAAAGAGACCCATTCGCCTCCTGGCTATCATGACTTATAACAGAATGTACTTTCCTCAACAAGCCATTGTGATATTCAATTCTTGACGATAATCAGAATACTGTGGCTGTGACAATTTTGACTATAAAACATTATCGGTGATAAGTACACCAGTATTAGTACATGTTTAAACGAACATTAATGAAAAATTTACACGATCCAAAATTTAAATAACATTAAGTGACACGGAAGTGGAGCAGGACACAGGCTTTAAAACAAATTGATGGAAACTAAGCGTAAGAATTAGCGAGTATATTATCATTGGATTGCCATAAAACAACTATTACTGGAATGTAGCAAAAGTATTAATGGCATTACAGTGCTTACGAAATCGTTTGAAGATGACCTGTTGGGGATTGCAGGACACCAAGGGAATAGTGAGAGAAGAACGCTCTTAACTGACATGCTTCTCACTACAGCTGAACTTAAAAGAGACCGCCACAGTTTATGAAGAACTTAGAACGGAAAGTCATAACGAGACATGGATGACACACTCCACACCAGGCCTTTATCCAGGATTTCGAAAATAGGGTGTCCAGAATGGGGTTCCCAATATTCCAGGGCGTCCATAATTCCGACGCGTAACCTCCCACCCCCAGCAGTCCCCCAAACACAGATTTTTTTTTAAAAATGCACAGACCAAGGTTTTTACATCTAAGTTCACAAAACAGCCTTCTGTAGTGAGCATTTTTAATAAAAATTGGTGTAGACCAAGACTTTTACAATGCTATCAACCAAGTATGAGCATAGCAACATTGTTTATAATTTGTATATACATTGTATATTTCTTCCTGCTTTGAAAAAAAAGCCCCCACTGTGAGCCTTCAGAGTCTTTCTAGTAATCATTACAATGTGTGTGTCCGAACTTGAAAGGTTCCTATTGACAGTGGGCCTCCAAATAATACACTGGGCGTCCTTGCCAGGGCATCCATATTAGTACTAGGGCTCCATTTGGACGCCCAGGACGTACGCTGCATAAAGGCCTGCTCCACACACAGGCCTTGATGAGATTTATCTCAATACTGAGCTTCAGAATGGCTAGCAAATGATTAAATAAAAAATTACCGTCAGTGCCACCTTTTGTGATTTCGCTCCAAAACAGTAGGCCTCGAAATTTTCATGAAGTACCTTGTGTTTAAATTTCATGACAATTAAGACAAAAAATACAACCTGTATGATACACCAACAACAGGACAGCAAGAACAGTCATCATAACAATAAATCTTGAATAACTAAAAAACGATAAGTCGTGGCGAAAAACAGATGGCATGCACAAGATAGCTCTTGTGGAGATCTATCTACATACTAAATTTCAGAATCATGCTATAGATCGCAGAATTTGAGCTTCTCAAAATGGCCGCCAGCACCATCTTGCATCCTACTACACCCTAAAATCATAAATATTCGTCTTTTCATGAGATTAATGCTGATAAAGCAACAGGAGTGCAGCAAGGTATCAGTCAATAAAAGAACAGCCATCAGATCAGTAAATCTCGAGTAACTCGAGAACGTGACGCCCAAGCTACAACACAAGAAATCAATCAATATGACTTAAGAACGCTTAGTGAGAAAGGGTTGGCAAATTCCCAGAAGTCCTTGACAAGATCTATCAACATACCATATTAAATTTCAGAATCCCACACAGGACCACTAGCCAGAGCTCCAAAAAATGAAAATTTGAAAAATGGCTGCCACAGCCCCATATTTGGTCCAAATTTGTCAAAAAACAATAGGCCTCAAGCGTTTCACAATATAAGAGTTCATCCACTGTTAAATTAGAATATTCGCGATTTTTGTAGACTATGAATTTTCTGTTTTGTAATACTAAAAAATTTCTGTCTTTTAGGCATCCGACACAAGTCTTAACATTCGTTTTCCTCCGGCGACATAAGTGATACTAAATTCAATACATGTGAGCCTGAAAGCTTGCCGAAGATGACATCTCGACATTAAAAATGTTATGAATTCGTAAATTCACTTTTTTAGCCATTGCAACAACAAAGATGAAAAAGGATGTACACATTCATGCGACCAGTGCAGATGGGTGATATCCTCAGGTTCTTTTTCACAAGATGCACACTTGGGAATCTATGATTCCAATTTTACCTAAAGTATTAGTATTTAAAAGTCTCCATGTCTAACGGATTTGAAACCATTTCAATTTTAAATAAATACTAAAATTCATAGAGTAAATATGGGCTTTATTCCACAATTCATCAGCAAGCAGAGAATCAACCACCAATTCCCATAAATTTGTCTTCTTGGAGAAGAAGTTGAGAACAATTCAGTGAGAAAACTAAGATTTTTCTTAAGTCTAAAAATTTGGTGAGTGGTGGAGACAAACCATGTGTAGCACAAGTCATTAATTTACCACTTGTGTCTAAATTATTGCAGATAAATGCAACGTTTTTCTTAAACCACCTTCAACAGTATAATTTTTTTTTTACCAGCAAAAGAAAAGAATTGTACCAGAGTGACTGGTACGGAATATTCTCTTACCACACACGCAATTTACCTAAAAATCCGTTAAGATTACAAAACATTTCTTTACAAAACAAAATGGCCACTTCCTTGGATCAGATCTGATAAAAGACATTGCCAAAACAAATAATTACAATGGGCTATGAAATCAGCATTTTGAGACAAACTATTCAACCACAAGTCACCATAAGATACATGGGCGTCGCAGCACCGAAATCCCCGGCCCCCTACGGTGCGCGGCCAATGCGATAAGGTTACCTTGCACAACCAAGAAACTTTTATCAATTAAATAAATGAATAAATATGTATCATCTTGCAAACTCTGAGAGCAAAGTTTTGAATTAAAATGTTTCAACAGATTTTATCTACTTTATCAACCAGCACCAAGTTGTAAAACAGTTTTCTTATAACTTTTTAAGCACCTCATGTGGTAGGACAACAAATAAGTGAACAAGTTTAGAGAGGATAGCTTACCTAATTAGTGTTACTTTCCTCAGGGAAGTTAAGGCTCTTTTGGACCATACATCAGCCGAGACTGCTTTGAATTTCTATGATTTTGTCTTCATAATTAGGGTGATCATTTAAGACAACTCAATACCAAACTTCAATGCCATATGTAAAATAGTGTTTCTTCTTTCAAGTCAGATTTCTCCCAGGGCATCTTTATTGATGATAGCATGTCCTTAAGGTTATCTAAAACATGATTTAGTGACCTTCATTCCAACTCATATATCAAAAAACAGGCTATGTCAACTAGTACAAGTATGCATTTTCTGAAAGAAAAAAAATCAGAGAATTACAAAAATGTTTATTGATGTTCCTTTAGTATTATGTTAACTTCTTTTCTTAAGTCAAAATTTCATTTTTAAGAAAGGTATATCCATAGCAAAATAACCCCTTGGTAAATTTTAATGAAACCCTTTTTAAATGAAGTCTTTACAATTTACCTCAAAAAAGCTAAAATTTTTGATTACTCATTTAATTTCATTTCAATGCCAAATTAACTCGCAAAACTTAAGGCATTTTCATAAAAAATAGCAGTCGTATTCTTCTATCTTACAGAGTGCAAAAGCAAGGTGTTTAAAAGGAAAATCCAAACAGTGTTTTTGAGATTCATGAATAAATATTAAAACTGGAAAGTTTCAGTGAAATTCACCGAGCTGCTTTCAAGAACTCGTGTTCCTAAGTTCAAATTAAGTCGCTTAGCCGAAGCCAAGAAAAACTGGAATACATGGAGAGTCTCAAAATCTGACAGTTACCGCTTGAATATTTGGTGAAAACTTGTTTTGGTCAAAATAACTTATACATGCCTTAACCATGTTCGAATTTACTCGCAATGTCAACTGAATTTTCAGGGTGTAATTAACATAATTATCATTAAACCGTTTTAATTTTGTGAATGTTTCTCAACTCAAGCTATGTCGAGGTGGAGTCAACTGTTGATCTACTTAAAATTAGGTCAACAGTTTATTGTTATACACACCACACGCTGGGAGACTGATATGAAACCAAGTACGAAATGGACAACTGAAATCCGAATCATGAGATCGAAACAGCGAAATGTCAAATTACCGAATTTTTTCGGATAGGATTTATCTCTTTTCACAACTTGCTGTGTTTGTTAACACAGTCACACAGGTGTATAGCATTTCTTCTCAATGGTCATGTGCAGGCGGACGTAAAACTCCCTCAGGATCAAAACTACCTTATGTCTGTTTTCCTCAGCATCTTTCTATCCCATGTACACCTCGTTGGCTCAATATTATGGCAAATCGGTGGTTGAAAGGACTGAGGGTACATACAGAACTGCTCTGTGCCTAGCAGAACAATGATTAGAGTGACAGAACTATAACCTTTGACCTCAGATAAGTAATAAACAAATTTCCAAGTTGGTTGTGTGGTTCCAAGGTGGTTCTGCTAAATCTTTTTTTCTCGCTACATGATATATATTTGAAGTTCCCTGAGAATGAATATAAGGTATTTTGCTGGACACGTGTAAAACTATAAAAACAGCCAATTTATTTGAGTAAGGTTTGAGATATCCTAAAGTGATCCAGATTAAAAATTCAATACTGTCAGTGTTCACCCTATATTTCTTATCGCTGGGGTTCACCGGGGGCAAATTCCATAATTCTGTGAACGTTTGTTGCTATTTCTTGGAGTAAAAAACAAACAGTCAAACATCCATAACAGTAACTTACAAGGGTCCCCACATTTTGAGAACCAGTTTTCTCCACTGAATAATGGGCATCAAACTGGCCAACCATAGGCTAACTGCAGACAGGTGACAAAAACAATACGGAGTACCTAGGGAAAATACTTAACACAAGACTGTGAAAAATAAAACAAATTTATACTTCAATCATCTCTAACGATATGTAAAACCAAATACACTGAAGAAAACCTAAATTGTCAAATTTTAGAAACCGAATAAATTTTTTATACCTGAAAATAGCCAGGCTCACCTATCCATTTCGTGATATTTGAATTTTCCAAGTGTAATGCACTAGCTATAAAAATAAACAATTCAAATAATTGTCTCCACCATAATAAATTGTTGCACTTGACAATAAATACAAGCACAACAGTTTGCACTGGTCCTAAACAGTGTTCCTTGGCTGAGAATCTTTAGAGCGAACATATTGATGTTGCAAGACTCCACACACAGATGGTAATTCCTTCATCACCAGTAGCATAGAAAAGTTGGTTATTTATCTAAGTCTTGGTACTAACTTGCTTGCAAAGTTGCAACAAAAGCTGTAATCTTGCTAACCGTTACATAACCGCTCCTTCACAAAGAAAAACATGAGATAATAGAGAAGTGGGAATACCAATAGAATGTAATTAAAAGACTATTGACTGGATAAGGACTGAGCCCAGAATGGCAGGAACTTTCACAGGGCTCCATGCATGGCATAACGGCAACTGACCACATGCGAACTGGCATAATTCACAGGTCCCCCCACATGGGAATTGAAATCATCTGACTCCATTGGCAACAGCCAAAATCGAAATAAGTGAGATATATGAAAAGTTGGTGAATGTCCGGCAGATTTAACATCAAAGATCATCATTAAAATGCACTGTGAAATGTTCAATCCGATGCCTTCAGAACTATGACTGTCAATAACACCCTGTGTTGTGACGTTATTTTGATGCAATTTTATTCAAATGTTTACTAGTCTACAATGAAAGCACTTCATTACATACACACAGTACATACACACAATTCTTCATATTCAATAAAATAATGTCTGGGTAACATTTTCACAAGGCCATCTGGCAAAGACTTTGATAACCCAAGCTGAACTTCGGTGTCCATTAACTACCGAAACCAGTCTCAAAGATTAAACTAACTTCCCTTTTTTAACAAAACAAAGCTTGTAGTCTTGTGTCACAGTTAAGTTGCTCTGAAAGCGCCCGCCCGTGGACTACATACATTTTATACAGCACTCAGGTGAGATGATCTCACTGGCTGGTATCCACCATATTTTAGCAATTCTGTCACGTGGGATGGAGAGCATATTCAGTCTCAAGACAATGCACAGAACAGTGGCTACAATGCAAAATTCATAATGAACCAGACTTGCTTCAGGCGAACTTTGACAGTTGAATATCATAGGTGGCCAATGACGCAACTGTCCAGGCAACTAGTGCACTCTCAAAGGCATTTCACACCAAATCTCATGGGTTACGGCGACCATATTAAAAGAAGTGGACTCTTACCAGTTGGGACTACAACTGTAGTAACATGTACCAAGATGTCTGATCTGCCTCAACAAATTGAAGGACATTTTCCAGGGAGCCCTTAAGGCAAGCACATTTGTTTCACAAAGTAACACACAGGATTGGTTTGTGGGGTATTAGGGACATGCTGCCACCTGCAGCAGAGTCTCTTTCAGTTATCATCTCTGGTGAAGAATTGGACTTCTCAGGTATGAGGGGTGAAAGTGGTATTGTCTCGGATGCCTTTTTTCCTGGTTTTCCAGTAGTCTCTCATCACTATTTTGTGCACTAACAAGTGCCAGAAGTGAAATTCAGAAGGTATGGTCATTTTAAAATTCTAAAAAGTTACTATGAGTTTTTACAGATTTTTTTCGCAACCTTTCAGCAAAATTTTTATTCCTGTGAACAAAAGCTAAGAATTCTGCAATGTTCGCGCTGTTATACGATAAACTTTCAAAATCCTGGAAAAAATATAGAAGAAAGACCCGTGTGAACAAACCTTACATCTCTTTTTAAGAGAACTGTATTGTACAAACCATGCTAAGATGTCTAATTTTTTTTTTGTACATTTTACCATATTGTGTGCTAAATTAACGAGTGCTAACCATACTAGCACTCGATACAGATAAAAATAACATAACCAAAATACAAATTTTCCATACTCGTTTTACTGTTTGTACTGACAAGCAGTACAAACAATCAACATTTCAGACAAGGGGAAAGATTGTCTTGGAAATTTAAATGACTTTTTCAAGGATAAAGATAAGGTAACAACCAATCTCGAGAAATGGATGGTACAAATCTTGTATCCTATCAAAAGCCAACCCAAATATGAACCACATTGGCTCTTGGTGTAAAATAATGACCTGACAGATGTTCGCAAATGACTGCACAATTGGCACTAACTGTGCTTGTGACAAAAGAGGCAATGTATCAAGAGCACTGATGACAAATGACTGAAATTTTAATTTGATTCAATTTTTAACTAGTCAAATCTAGTCACTCGAATCGAACTTTTTCAGAAATTGATTATAGGTAATTGTAAACCTTTCCGATTCGAGGCTTGATTCTGAATCGGCTTTGAGAGACGTCACTGAGCAATGAGCATTGGCAAAGATGCTCGCTAAGATAGGCAGGTGTGATACGGGACTCAACAGACGGCAGCATTCTGATGAGACTGGATCAAAACCCGAATGTTCGTCTCCCTAGCGGACAACAGCTGAAGCTGTCCTCTGCTATCAGACGAACCTGAGGAGATTTCGCCTCACTTAGGCGTCTAATTTTAGCAATATTAAACGATCATTTGAGTGTGGCTAAGGAGACTTCTCTTCATTAATCTGAATGTTTAAGTTTTTACTGAGGTCACAGAATCGATTCCACTGTCTTGGAATTAATTCTCGCTGGTTCCCTGCGTGCCGCTAGGTGGGGCGGTAGCCGCGCCAGCACGCAGGTATCACTTAATTTTCCTCTGTAAATTTTTTTACACCGGCGTTTCTGATTGGCTAGTCGAATTCTCAACAGACAGCGCTTTACGCAAATAAACTGGCATGACTGATGGACTGAAGTGTAAATGTGGTCTGTTGTTCAGACAAATCGGTGCTTAAAATTTATGTTCAGGAAATGTGAAGCCTAGAAATTGTGATTGCGCCTTTACGGAATGCATCTTTCTACTGTCGATGACTTTTGTTTACGAGAGTGTCCTGTATTCATACAGTATGAATAACACACCGGTTAAATCGGACAGATATGTGTTTATTGTACATGTATGCGCTTCAAGCACGTGGCTATTAAACATCACTGCAGAAACGAAATAGTTGCTGCGACGCCACTTGCATGACAAGGCTAAAATCGTTCACAGTCCGCCATTTTTTCACGGTGTTGTAAAGCTAACCAATGACTGCCGAGGTTACATCGACCAATGCTAAAGCGCGTGCCACTGCGTGATACCTGCGTGCTAGCTGGGCTGAGCACGCAGGGAACCAGCGAGGGAATTAATTTTGACTCTATGTGTTTCTTTAGCAACCACGTCTGCCACCAGTTGTCAAATCGTTGGAACACTGAATTCAAGCCCAATAAATGCGCATTTTACAACCCAAAAAGATTACATGTTTCTTGATGTGGAATTTGTGCACGTCAAATCAGTTTAAGTATTGACCGCTAGGAAAAAGGTACCATTTTCACCTAAGTTTAGTAACACAATAAAAATACTGTTGCAACGGGGAAACATAAAGTGGTGAGATTTTTCTGCCAATCCAGTTCTGAGAGTATTTATTATATAGGTGTACTCTCCTAGATGGAACACCACTCCATGGGACCATTAGTTATTTATACCTCCGGTAACTACCGTATCTTGCCACTAAAGTACAGGCCCAATCCATATAGAGCAAAATGACAGCTAAAGTGGAACAAAGAAAAATTTGCAGACCTTAAACAATGGTAAACAGAGAAATTCTTTGGTTTTATTAATTCACCATCTAACTTGGGGAATTCACTTGGCCTAGCAAGCCAAGTGAAACAGAAAAGGGATTACCCATCAATCACGCCTCGGCACATTTTAGATATTTATTGGTCGAGTGAAGCTGAATCCAAAATGAGATCAAGAATAAAAAGGTGCCAATCTGCATACATTACATCCATCAAACTAATGCTATTTTCGAAACAAAAGATGGCACAAGCGCTCTGACTACAGTGCTATCTGAGACTCAGCTGTCATGCACTAGCCGGTCACGTGGAACTACTTTCTTGGATCAAGATAGCGTGGCCCTATCAGGGAGAAGCCTGCAAGGCATATTATCTGCATCAAAGCCGACCACTCTTTATGAAAATAGCCAATAGCACCACGCCTTACATATGAACTCAATTCTTAGCCGAAGGCCATGTGGCTAAACATATTTTTTTCTCTAAGGTCATCTAAGGTCAGGGCTGCTGCATAGAGTCTATCAATAACTCAACTGTAGCCACTGTCAACAAGAATTTTTCATAGAAGTACTACTGAGTACATGTGTACATTATGGAATTCTTGTGACCAATTGTTTTCTACTAATGCACCACGCAGTATTATGAGAAGAATTTAGTGATCAGTTACCACAAACATCTGAAAAGATAGTTTAAACAAAACTATAACAGATGCAGGACAAAGGGCTCTCATTTTCTAAAAAATGCTAAGATATTTTCAAAAGAAAACATAATGGGGTCTTGCACATGTAGTTGGTCACTACAGGGTTCTCAGGAAAGTGGATCGTAGTGGTCACCCTCTTCCCATGTATTTGCAATGGGCTGTGCTTGTGTCACTGGTTTCTTACAATTCACCTACTGGTATGTGAATGGTATTTGTTGAAAACTTGTTTGTTAAAGACGTCTCAAGCCCCTACACATATTTTACAAAACAGATGCATGTTCTCTAAAAGACAATTTACAGTCGAGACGGAGTGGTTCAAGTACCCCGTGCCCAGCACCGGTAAAAAAAACAATATAGATTTGTATTTTTTTGTCAAATTGACTACAATCTTGTGCAAAAAGCTACTTAATGGGACATAACTGGTTTTACAACCACAAAATGTATTTTTGAGATTTTTGTTAGATGGAATAGATTTGTTCAACTTACGCATTAGCTTTGACCATAGCTATAAAACAACAAAATCTGTTGTTCCTTTGAGAATTTATGACAAATCGACAATGCTCACCATTAGCTGCTAGACGTTTGCTAAAACCGTGCCAGTGTCTTTAGCGTGTAAATACAAAAAATACCCGCTATTTACCGCCTGAAAATTAGCTCAGCGGCATAGCATTCAACTGATAAAAGGGAGCTCAACGGTTCGAATCCGTGCCACCACTAATTTCTGTAAAAATATTATCTTACCAAGAATGTCCGTTTAATAAGAATGTTCACTGCACGAGTTCTCTCAGACTATTGTTTTTAGTGCAGCCCTAATTAAAATTCAAAATTATGAGTGCACACAGCCTCACCTATACATAAGTGCTATGCTGTTTTTAACAAGCGGAGGAAGGATCTTGACTGTCAGTATTAACTGATCAACAGGATACTATATCTAAGAAATGCACTTAAAAGGTGCAGTAATATTGATCAATTGATTGATTTTGTTAGGCTATGCACACAGTGCACTTACATTAAAAGAATGACAGTAACATGCAATGCAAAAACAAATACAATACGACAAACAAAGTGGTAATACATGAGGAAAACAAAATGTCTACAACCCTGATAGCACCAGAAACACGACACTTTGTTTCCGTTGTGGTCCCTTAAAAAAAAATTGCATAAAAAATTAAATGAGAGGAAGACAAACAGCATAGAACACTTGGGAAGATTGAGTAAGTCATGTCAGCAGTTAAACATTAACTAAAAGCTGACAAAACGTCCTGAAATCCTTCACCTTGCCAAACTCTACTTAGAAAAATAATTGTGCAACTATTCCACCATGATAAAGAGGCAATGACCTCAGCTGACCACTGATCTTATAAACACATGGCCTTGATTAATCTCTCCACCCAGGTTCACTCAGCAGCTGTGACCATGACCTACTGGATTGGACACTGTGTGTGTGGCCCCACATAACATACACTGGGCAGTTGAGACCCTTAGTGGACCAACTGACTCGCCTTCCTGAGAAATTACCCACACATCCCTAGTACAGCTAGACATACATTGGTTCGTTACCTATGTCCCAACTCCAACTCTTAAACTTGCCAGAGGTGGAGCTCATGTTAAACGTATCGTATGCCGCACTTGCAATTTTTAGTCTTAGGTGTAGAAATACAACTAATTTTGTGCAAAGAACAACCAACTCAAGTAAGAATAATTTAGAGTAGAAAAATCTGGAATCTAGCCTAATTTCAAAGATTGGGATCTCTGACCGTGATTATAGCCTCTGGTGTACTGCTTTCTCCAAATTAGACAGTTAGAACCATAGCAACCCCAAGTGAACACAGGCAAATGGGCAATCCAAAGCATCACACAACAGTAAATACGGTACACAATACAACCAGTATCAGATTAATACTTGATTAGTGAACTACCTAGTCACAAGATACATCTATTTCTTCACTTGACATCATCAAACAGAAATCTATACAGGCATGAGACTGTGTTTTTGACAATGACTATTGAGGCTCTTTCACACTACTGTCAACGTGCCGATGTTTTGGGGAGTTGTGGTTAATATGAACGGTTAATTTCAGTCTTGGATCGAAGTTAGGAGCATAAGTCAACTTCGCAATGAACAGGTGGACTTAACAGCGGAGTGTAGATGCTGCAGTATGAACGGTCAACTTAGATCTCACCCAAGTTATCGCCAGGGGCCAATGCTATCGTCAACAATTAAAGGGTAGTGTTGTCGCTAATATTTTGCTCGAATAATCACCAATTAAATTAGAAATAAGTTTTACGTTACTCATCATACGTGGATGTTCTCAAATTATCACACTAAAAGTCTTAGCGCACACAGGACGAAAAACCGGCCATTTCCCAGTCTACCTCAAACAACACCTTATGCATTAGCGCTACCTTGGAATTACTTCGATGACGACAGTGACACCTAGTGCTTACTCCGATGCCGTTATATATAAGTATAAGAGCCTATAGTTTTCTGTCAACTTGAGCAATCAACTCAAGATGGTAAACAATACATCTTGTCAGATCTTCAACACCACAGGATCAGTTTCTTATGTACAACCTTATTAACAAATCCAACAAGTCCGGGTATTAGGCCAAATATCTAAAAAACTATAGGTTTAACTTGGAAAAGGTGTACATATTTTCTGAAAGTATAAAGCTTGTAGAATTTGACTTTTGACCTTATATCAATTGGGTCATGTGACATCTCTGTAGTAA
The DNA here is from genome assembly GCA_002633005.1 of Phoronis australis. Lineage (NCBI taxonomy): Eukaryota > Metazoa > Phoronida > Phoronidae > Phoronis > Phoronis australis. The sequence continues at coordinate 481,876 of NMRA01000273.1, forward strand.
AATTTAGCAAAACAGAAAAGTATAATATTGATAGCAAAATAACATGTCACTTTTCTGAAACAGTTAGTTTTCAATATGTATGCAACATTAACGTTTACATAAAAATCATAGATGACCAATTTTTCAGTTTTTCTAGCAAAATGGAGTATTTTAAAACCAATTCCTACAGGCATATTATTTAGAAAATTGTGCATTAGGCATAGAATCTGAAAGTTTCATATGCATGAATATGAACAGCCATTTTCGAGATATGTTGTTCCTAAGTTAGCCAGACTGGGTCATTTTATTTTTCTAGGGTCCTACTTAACCTGAAGTTTGAAATTTTCCCTATAGAAATGGGCTAAGAACTTAGTGACATGTTGGAGACTGTTTGCATGCACTTAATGGAAAGAAGTTATTACGTTCCATAATACAGGTCATCCATGAAGTATGATAGCACGCAGATGAGTCAAATGATTAGCATAGATTAACTACGATGTCCTCGGAGAGGTCGCTGTTTTTCTTGCACCCTCTCCATATGTGGCTTGTATGGTTCGTAATGTACATTTAGCAAACATGAACAGTGGCCAAATCTGCCCCTTGACACTAGCGAAACTTGGGAGATCACGTGCCAGATAAGAGAAATAGTGCATAAAATGCCCATTGGATGACAAGCAACTCTCACATGTCAATGACACAAGCAACTGGGTTAATAAACTATGAGGTTAACGACCATAGCGTGAAGGTTTATGTTCACCACTTTTATAATATTGAACACAAGGGATAGTATGAACTGGAATGCTAACAGTCACCTAGAATGTATTAAACCAAGAATGGGGACACAGATGTCTTGCACTATTGTCAAACAGGTGACAAAAAGTATTTACAAATACAACTTAAGTTTTATTTTTTTAAACCAGCAAAGGGGATAATCTGATAATGTAAACTAAGCCATCAGGGTCTACCATCAACTTTTCGCATGACTAGAGTAACACAGAGAGTTTGACAAGCACCCACCATGTAAATTGCATACAGTACAGCTACAAGAGATGAATGAAAATTAAATTTAAAAATTTCCACAAGAGGGAGCAAAACAAGGAAATTTATATATAGACTATAGGGGTGCTAAGTCAGTCATCCAAAGTTGGCAGGGGAAGACTCCCCTCAATGAAAACATATTGATTTGCTAAATTCCACGAACAACAATAAAATAGTTTGGTAGATGTTGATAAATTTTAATTGCCAGTACAAGGAACAGCAACAGCAACAGTGCCATTTGCCAAAACGCTAGGGGGTGGCATCTTACCTGTAATAGAAAAGTTTAGGCTAAATATTACAAAGGCCACTGAGTTGTCAGGCAAAGAAAGATTTGCCATCCCATCCATGATAGTAACATGTCCGTAAAATGTCCCCAACATCCAAAAAGGATTTTGGAAATAAGTAGCTGACACTGGACAGAGATGACAACATACAGTATGTACATGTGGGTGCATAAAAATACAACACTCTCATTCCTAAACCTCCACATCAGCGAACCAACATTTACGGCATGTAGGTACAAGTCTCCCTTGGCCGCGAACTGAAGTCAAATTATTGAAATTAATTTTCTACTGACCAAGGATCATGAACCTGTGCTATTATACTCACATGCAACTTTCAAAGTTGTCCGGCTGACAAGAATGACACCTAGTGAGTTAATGGCGAAGCATTCGTACACGCCTTCATCTGTGAGTCCTCGCTTTCGACTGTTAACAACACGTCTAAACAGTAGAGACCCATTGGTCAGCAATGATACGCGTGTAGATAGGACGACAGTGGCGCCGTCTTTAGTCCATGAGATGTGTGAGGTAATGTTTGTGAGGTTTGATGGCAGGAAGCCATGGGGTGGCTGGCAGTCCATGGCCAATAAATGTCCTTTTCTAGCAATAACATCCTGAGTGTTGATTGAGAAGTCTCCTTGCAGTGAATAGCCACTTGTTGACCCTGAAATGAACAGAACCACTTCAACTTTCAGGCAGGTGTTACAAGATAACATACATTGATTTGCTTGTACAAAATTCAGGGGGCAGAAACCATCCTTACCACACACGAAAAAAACACCATGCACAAAAAACCTTACCACGGAATCTTACCACATACAATTTTTAAATTGAAAGTGGCAGCGCAATTGTCTACTGGTAAGAGACTGTCCCCGAGATTGGGCTTTTGTGGGTGCACACTTGTGGTAAGAGTTGGTTTCCACCCCTTGAAACTCTTAAATTTGCAACAAGCTCAGTACTAACTGATCCAACTCATTAGAATAGGAACAGCACTTCATGTGGAAATGGAATCTACAGACGGCACTGGAACAAAAAACTCATGGACCCTGGCTCCAAGAATCCTGCTGGACATCAACAATGCTGTATATGCTATTTCTCGTTAAGACTGTAGACAGCTAAAAAATGAAAAAAGTAATTGCAACCCGGTCCTGATGAGAAATATGCATTTCATACAAGAGAAATAATAGATATTACTTTAAACAGCGATCGTTCTCACTAGCGATCGCTCTCACTAGCGATCGCTCTCACTAGCAATCATTTTTACTAGCGATTTTTGCGTCGGTGAAGTTTTCGCGTCACGATTAGATGTGGGACGGTCAATTTGAACATGATTTACAAGTGGCGGGGCCAAAAAAGGATCGTGGCAGGCCTCCCAGATGTTTACACGCAGGGGAAACCCTGTATATGGTATCAATTCGGGTTCAGCCACGTGCGCAATATTTTCACGTCACCACTTATGATATGTGTTTTTAAAACAAAATAATTACGTGAAATAAAAATATTGTTGATAATTTTTCTTAATATATCACATGGTTTTGCACCTGAACCTAAACACTTCAATCACAAAGTCTCGAACTTGCCACAATATGTTTGGGATTAGGAAAGCAATAAACATTACCAGTGCATGACTCCTTTTGGTCATCTATTGCAGTACACCATATGAGGTTCTGTACAATCAAATACTAGTAAAATTTTAAAATCATACTCAGAACAAATCAAAATATGTCGAGCCCAAAAGCAAAACTGCCACTGCTGTAAACATGGCATTTTTGTCAATTTTATGATTAAATTCTAAATATTTTCTACCTAAAATCGTTAAGAACGTATGCAAGGAGCATTTTTAAGAAGCTTCTGAACGTGCATCAGCCACAACGTCTGGGCGTCCTGCACAGATATTATTCAACGAAGTCAATAAAAACGTCACAAATGGAAGCAAATTTTATCATGGAAACAGATTTCAGCTCAAACTCTGACGAAAATACCGAAAACAACACATATGCACCCCAAGCCTGTAGCTATTGTAAAATACAACTTGAACTGCCGGGTCATGCAGGCTGCAAAAAATCTTTCATAAAAATATTGTGTGCGCTTATATGTTTCATGAGATCTGTGATCATCATTGATAAAATAGGACAAACCACACAAAAACAAGCGGAGCAATCTGTGTAAACCCATTTCTTTAAAGAATCCTCACTGGGGAGCATTGGATACAACAGAGGTGTTTGTATCAAGTGTTATGTAAAAGTATTTAAACACGGGCTTTGCCCTCATCCACGAATCTCATATAATAACCACTGATACAAACACGTAGGTTGTATAACATATATACAAGTGATTCAAAAGTGCAATTCCATGTCACAGAGTGATGTCAACTGCATTTTACTGTACAGCTCGAATACATAACTTTATTCCAGAATCCGATAATGTATTCTTACCGTAAACATTTCAAGTTAATGTCTATGTTCAATAAATGCCTACAACCTACTTTCCCAAATCTTCAGACAAAGCGCTCACCTTTACTTTTGACAATTTTCAATTAAGCGCCCACTGCTCAGACTAGTGATTTACAGAATTGATTTTCAAAACAGTAGGAGAAACGCAGAAACCAGATCAATTTCGCCTCGCACTGTAGTTACAGCCCGAGTTACCGGTAGAGACGTCTAAACAGAGACACCTTTGGCAAAATGCGAAATCTACACGAGTTACTGAAATGCCACCTCTAATGAAATCAACCATCTTTTTGAAAACAGATCAATTTTGATACGTCAGTTTTATGTTCTAACTGCTTTAATTATATTTGACTAATTACTGAATTTTTTACTATAGTGTTAGGGTTTTTCCCTGGATTCTGAGTATCGTAACGTTTACTCTTATGTTTTCCTATTGTTTAGTATGTCATTAGGAATTCATACCATGCCGTAGTTAAGGTCATAATAACAGAAACCCAACGTAACATCAACACTTTTCGAAATCAATCTATAAATATTCAAATGTTTTATAAATTTGTCATTGTTGTAAAACAACGACTACTTTATGACTTTTTGGAAAATTGTGCAGTGAAACGTCATCAACTTTAAACAAAAATAATAGTCAAAACTGCGTCATTTTAAATTTTAAGGGAGTCCACAATTTTCCTCAATATTACCTCATAGTAGCTTTAGTACAGAACTAGAAAACAACAAAACATTATTTTGGGTATATAACTATCTCACAAAAAAGTGCCCTCAATTGGCAAGATTTTACCGTACTATACAAAGAACTTCATTACGCTGAGCAGCTCTACAGCAGAGTGAAAAAACAAGTCAATTGATGGTCTCTGAAAGCCGAAGTCCTAAATCCTGAGATCCTACTCTGTAAGCATAAGGATTGAATATTAAGTCCTGGTCCTAAATGCACTGCTGGTCCAACACCAGGCCCAGTAAACTCAACTGAAGATCAAATAACCAGTCTCACCTAGGCTTTGAACCAGAAGCTGAGCCAGGGTAAAGTGCACCAAGTTTGCCAATTTTTCTCATTGACTTTGCGACAAGTGCTGAAATAATTGCAACTACCACATTTGCCCATAGGCACCCAGGGCGCTTAGAACAATTGTAAAATGGGGTGCTTAATGCAGTGAAAACGTAGTCTCTGAATGGTGGGTAGTGACCACCGAGGGACACGTTTACTTGCACTGAGTGTCTACTCGAAATATATGTGGGTGCATAAAAGTTACCTGGTATCAGTTTTCAAACAGATTGAAAAGATGTTTTGTATATTTTTTATTAACCCTTTCACCCCAGTAGACCACGAAACTGATGTAAAAGTTTTCCCAACACTCAACACCACAGATCACAAAATGAAAATCAGGTACTACCAAAATCATACACACCTAGAACATGGATAGGTTAGTTAGCAGGCATTTCCTGTGTGTTTACAATTTTTATTGTTGAGCTGAAATTCTGTGGTATTTACTTTTCATGAAACACGTGGAGCTTTTAAATGCATCGAGTCTGGAGAATATCAAAAACGTAGAGGCTGGTGGCCTGGAAATCTCAAGCAATATCACATTAATAACAGGACAGGAGTCATTTTTATAACAAATCATGTAAATTAGTAACTGTTTTATATCCTCAGTTACACCGAAACTGAGGGCACATATATTGATAAAATTCAAAATATGTCATTTTAGAACATAAGGGCTCATTGGGACAGATGCCATATTTTTTAAGTTAGCGTTAATTCTTTCACTGCTAAATTTGGAAGAAATGTACAACATGGGTTGCAAAATCTATAAGACAAAAATAAATGTTTATGACCATTTAATTTGCTTCAAACATAAATTTGACTTCTTGACATACTTTATATTAAACTTTTTTTATTAATTTCATTGAACAATAACAAAGACTTTGTCTCAGTTATTTTTAAATGCAATGAGTGATTTGCAAGATGAGAAATGCAATGGCAGCAATACAGAGAAAAATGTTTGAAAAGCAGCACCTTTGATTGAACTTTTCAAAAAATACATTTCAAAATGTTACAAAAAACAAAAGCCTGAGGTGGCAAATGCAATTCTCACAGAGCACATTGAAAATTGCATTCACAGAAATAATGGCAATGGCCAAATAATTAAAACGAGAATGTTACGTTACTCCCATTAACACCCCCTCCCAAGCTTTAGAAACCCAAAGGTTTGTATAGCAAGCCCTTATCACTTTATCTCCAAAGGTACTTCTGCATGTTTTTTCAATACTCTACACAGATCAAGTTCCCAGTAGAATGCTATCATCGATTTTAAGGCCATCAACCATTGTATACAGTTAAGGTCAGTCCCTTGGCACAATGCCAATAAACTGACCAATCAGAATCCTGCTGTGGTCAAGTGCTCCCCAATGTTTTTCATTAGCAGTAAATTGAGCAGTTTGTGAGGTCAATGCAGATGAAAGACACTAAAAGGCCAAAACAAATGGCTTGCATTGGTAGTGAGCAGAAGGGATTGGCCTTGCTTAGCTCCCTCCAGGGGCTTGATCAGATCACAACAATAAGCAAGCAAACAATGGACTAGTAGGTTCCTGCAATAAGATAATTGACCAAATAAAAACTCACTTGTTCATTACAATCTATCAACAATAGGATCCAAACAAAGAGCCATTAACATCAATCATCATGCTCTTTTTATATTAAAATGCCTAATGAGATGAGTTGGGCCAAGGAACATGACATGGTAACAGGATCTATTCACTGCAACATGCCTCCAGATTAATGTGCTACAACTTGAGGGTTAGGGTTCAAAAGGTCAGAGCATACAAGCACAGGGAAATGAAGGCTGAGAACAACACAACTGAACAGCCCACCTGGTTGAATAGTGGGAATAGGCCAAGTCTGTATTTTGGTAGCACTCTCTCACATAAGGTATGCCAAAGTGGAAAACCTATAAGAGCCTTAATACACTGTGCATTAATTATCCTATTGGTTAGAGTCATGTTGACACTAGCCGTTCGACAAAAATACAGCGTTTTTGAAAATCTAACAAAAGGTTCCTTAAAGGGACATTCTCGCATAGAAAAGAGATTCTGAAAGATCAAACAAAACGTGGAATCAGCAGTTATTGCCCAAAGCTTTGCTGGTGGAGGTACAACCCACTTCAAAATGACAAAGAGTGTGGATTAATTTATTTATCTGGTCAAGTCACTGGCCTTGATTTCAGCAAATCTGGGGTAGACAACCACGAGAATGCTGTAGTGATTTGCAACAAAATAAAAACACGAGTTTGTTGTTTTATAGTTCTGGTCCAAAGGTAGTAACTACAGGAAGTTCAACAATCCCAAAACTGCACTGTTTTTTCAGTTGTATAACTAATAATACCCTTTTAATGGTCAATAGTCACAATACAGTTTAACCACAGCAACTAAAACGAGGATGGCAGTTCCAATGCAGATTTTCATAGACAGACTTCACAATAACCTATGAAAATCGACAAAACAACTACGACCAGTGAACCAGGAAAAAAGTTTTTACATCAAAAGGAATATATTTGCATATTAAGCATGCAACTTCAACATACTTTCAAAGGACAATAAATCAAGAGAAATGATTAAACATAAGTTTGCTGCTTGTTGAATTTAACTAGTTATTCAAACGAAAATTGGGAACTTTACTTGACTTTTACTAAGGTGGAAATTACGGTAAGTGATCAGTGAAAAAATGGAACAAATCTCACCAATTCAGGACACAATATAGCAGACAAGAGAAATTTTAGTTTCTCATTGTTTTCATAAAAGATAAGATATAGCATCAAACTGATATTTACACAGTTCTAGTTTTGCACCATAGCTACCATAAAAAATATTTTGAAAAAAATGTGGGCATTCACAATGGAGTTAAAAGACCTTGAAAAATGAAAAAAAGGTGATTTTGGCAATTGTTTTTGTCTGAAATTGCTGAGATTGGAAACGAATCCACATCTCTCATCCGAAATAGTAATGATTAGGTGGGTGCGACATTGTTGGCAAGATAAGAATCTAGGTGGAGTTCTGTCCCACTTCCCTTGGCGTCATGGTGTATACTGCAAGACCCAATCGTGTTTTTGTCCAGGTCTATAGACCTTGTTACCCGTTTTCTGGATAGCTGAACTCAAATAGACAAAAACAGAAGATTAGCCAGGGGGCTAGTCTCACAGCCACAAGACACTCGTCAGTAATGCTAGTGTGATCACGGGCATCTCTTGTAATGGAGGCATGATCTCGCTTTTCTCGCCAGAAACTGTGCTCTACGGAACACAGACAATCACATCACTTGTCAGAACTATGTAACTCAAAGGTTTCGTGTACCATTATTCAAATGTCACCCTCAACTTGACATCTAAGTATGGTACAGCAACTAGCAACTGTCAACGGTCAACCCATAAAAGTACATACCGTAATCGTTCGGGTTAACGCCCATGCTCAGTTAACCGCCCACCCCTACTTTAGGTGGATTTTCGATTTAACCGCCCACTGCTTGGTTAACCGCCCCCCTGCTATTTTTGAAGATTTCCAATTAAGCGCCCACCTCTCGGTTAAGCGCCCATCCCCTACTTTTGACGATTGGTGATTACCGCCCTGTGCTAATAGGAAACGCGAATCCCCGA
>NMRA01000273.1:491106-512871 GCA_002633005.1 Phoronis australis
CCCCCCCCCCCGATTTCTTGAAATTTCACGTTTAAGCGCCCATGTCTGGTTAACCGCCCACCCCCGATTTTTTGGGTTCGCCAATTTAACCGCCCAGGGCGTTAACCCAAACGATTACGGTATTTTCTGAATCTAACAGTCAACCCATGAAAGTATTTTTTCTGAAACTAAGTCATACAAATCTATTCACACCATTCACAGCACTGTGCAATTCTTGTGGTCACGTGTACAGCATTCACCAAATTTTCATAAAACACTCAAAAACTGTTTCAGAGATTATCCGTAACTTGAGCAATGATATGTTCAGTGATTTTAATGATAGTAAAACACTTGATGAAAGTACCAATAAAAGTCTGCAATATCGTTTTTACACTCAGAGATTGTGCTGTAAGAAAATCCAAACCAGGTTAAAATCAAATGGACTCATTCTCAAGATCAGGTATCAGTGTTTGAGGTCCTGCTCAAACGGCAATCAGCAATCGTTGAACAACATGCTTTTGAGTCATGATTTATTATCCAGTCTAAACTTGAGGTTGGTAACAGTTTCAAGGTAGGATTTAAATCTAATTTGTAAACAATTGCAGAACTCCTGGAAGGTTTTCTAATCTGCATTAGGTGGACAAACTTGCAGTTTGGCTTCAACTGGAGCGCGGCCGCTCGCCGTCAGCTTACACCTGAGCTTTATCTTACATTTTGACAAAATCTTCCCCACAGTATGACATTTACATGGTTTAACAATGAATAAAAATTTCCAAACTCTGAAATGATACAACAGAAACCGGATTCATTAGATGGAATGGGGGGTTCACAAACAATAGGGTATTGCATTATGAGAAAACTTGCAAGACTTGATTTGACTCAATTTGATGGGTTTCAGATAAACAAATCGACTGTGATCATAAGAGTCTTTCAAAAACTGATGATTTTCACTAGAAAATACTTATATCAAGTCATCAAATTTATATGAAATCCTCACCCTTTTTGCTGAGTGAATAACTCATACTTTTAGACTAGCATTTATGAGAAATACGGGTACACGTAACCTTAAACTAGCAATGAGAAATATTTCACATTAACCATAGTTCATATTTCATTAGTGCCAACAAAAATCTATATATCCTACTTTCCAGGGACTGTTTGTGCTACTTCCGTGTGACAAGAATTTTGAACAGATGCCAAAACCAGTCACTTGTTTTCAAGCTTTTTTTCAGCCCCAGAGGTCACAGACCAACGACCTCATAACACGACCACTGATCTTAGCACTCAAAAATTCATTCACAAACTGACCAGCAGGAAGTTTTTGGTTTATCACTTAAGCCTTTCTCACAAAACAATAACCAAAAGCATTAGATTTTTGTCAACAATTGGGTGGAATGGAAAGATGGTGCTGGTGACATGTTAGCAAGAGTATGGTAACAAGTTAACTGGGTACTTACAAGCAAAACCATTCATCTCGAGATTTCTCTTTGGTTTATTGGGACACCAATGTTTGTACTGATTTTCAAACAACACGCATGTCATCAATTTTTTGGTTGAGTCATCTCTTAAAATTTATGACATAAGTCATTGATCTCCATTTCACATTTTTTACTTTTTTGTATTTTTGCATGCCCTGTATTTGTTACAGTTCTGCGCAAAATTACTTAGTGGTCCGTACTTTTGAGCACATCACTCAGGTTAAAACTTATTATTGAAAGATGAAGGCGAGTTAAAACTTGCAGATTTAAAAGTTAGGAGCAAAATCAAGATATCAAGGAATGAGAATTCAAAAATCAATCTTTAATTCAACATCTGCACGTACATAACTTTGTTGTTATTTATTTACTTCTGTGCTATGTTAAATTTTAAAACCCCCATGCAAAAAACAAGTTGTGAAACAAAGCAAGCGCATGACAATACTTAACTGGGAGGGCTGATCAAATCACTGGATCACATGGGCCTCATGAAATTAAGTGTTTATATTGGAGTTCACAATGAAATATTATTGAGGCATCGAATCCTGATTTACGCAGGAACAGTTTAATGGCCAAATGATTTATCCTTTCCTACTGCTGGACACGTGTCTCGACTTAACTTATAGCATGTCGTTCACACTGTGATTTTTGTTCTTTTCATGGTGAAGATCATATTGGTGCCATTAAGAGACTTTCAAAAATGACTTAAGGTTGACCAATCAGAAGTTTTTTGCTTACACATAAGGAGAATCACAGGCATTGTTGAAATCTTGAATGCAAACATTTCTACGAATTTTTTATAATCTGGTTGAAACGTATGGTTTTGTACTTCGAAGTTGTGGTGAGTGACCGACTTACTTTGAAGACACAAAAAATGAGTGATGAAAGCATTTAGATGATAAAATACCAAGTTCATTTAGCGCCTACTTATTTCAAACCATAAGCAATTCTAATATGACTTTGAACCCATTGGAAAAATCCGCCTCTTTTCAATTTTTTTTAAAGCAGCACTTTTTAATGGCACGGGTTAATTGTCGGGTTTCATCAAATCAGGATTTTAAAGGTGTATATCTTACTTAATCACTTTGTACAGAGCAAATTACCAACCAAAATAAGGGAAATGTTTCATTTTTGAAGGATGTTTTGTCACAATTTTGGAAAATTTTACTGACTCATAAATGTGTTTTGAATCATTTTACTTGACTTGCTGCGATTTAAGTTTTATTGTCTGCTTCTGGCATCATTGCTAAAGTCAAAGGCATATTGCCATGGATAGGAACAGAAAATCTCTGTGTGGCCATCAGATTTAAACATTGAAGGAACACAGTTCACCAGTTGGCATTTTCGTATTATACTCCCTCCATATCTTTTCTGGTTTGAGTAACTATTCTTCAATTAACTTCATTTTTATAGAAAAAAAAACAACTGAAAAGTTTCATAAGACGTGATGCAGTAAATGAAATATTCTAAATTCACCAAAGGCCTCGGAAGAAGTAACATTTCCCTTTAATCTGCTTCCAAATTTTTTTCTTACAAATGCCCACAAAAACATCCATTGCCACAAAGAACATTCAAACCCATAATGGCGATTGAAAAAGATGTTACTACTGTAATTTCAATCAGGTTGGGAAACCCATTCAAGATTGGACTGATACCCGATTTCATTATGCAGGTAGAAACCGACCGCAGTGGTGGCATGGAAGATTGCAGAAACACTATTAGAATTTCTGAAAATAGGCCCATGTGCTGACCTTTCAAAAACATCAAATGAAACCAACGGACAAGGCAGTGCAGATGTGTTCTTGGTCATCTGTCATGGTTCAAGTTCGCAAAGCACTGATTAATGAAAATAACTGACGAATGGACTAATAAAGTAAGAGTTGTGAGCACCAATGTTCACTTAGCAAAAAATTAGTATTGGAATAACCCACTGGACATGAATGCCAATCCAATAGCAGACTTTCCGCTTTGTTAAGTTTGAAGGGCACAACAGAGGCTAGTCTCATCCAGTGAAGTCAGATCAAGTACAGTATACTAGGGGCTCGCAAGGCCAGGGTAACACCACCCAATTATTAGAGTGGAAATCATAACATAGAAGAGATTACAAATGCAACGCAACCTCGAGCGAGAACGCGTAACAAACAGCGTGCAGAATGATAGTACCCGGAACTGCACGACGATAAAACGTGCAGTGAGAACACCCCAAGTTTAAAGACATCAGAGCGACTTGTGATCACTCCACGTTTGAGACCTATCAGCCAGGATGTGATGCGTTAACTATGTGCCAGGACACGGGCTTGAAAGAAATGCGACTTTCAAGAATTTTTGAAGGTGCACAAAATATAACAGAACAAAGGATTTCCTGTCGAAAAACAAAGCAAGACAACAATGAGGCTAAGATGCAGAGCCATGTGGAGAGCGATGGGTCCAGCTGTCTTGGAGCCTTAGTGGTTTAGGATATAAATTAATGTACCGATATCAATAAACATGCAGTTGGTTTCTGTAATACATGCAATCATTGAACTTGTAAATTCACGAGGTCAGTTGTAACTTTAACTTAGTTCAGTTCAATTCAGTGTAATATTGTGACAGGTTATATTAATAGTTTCATATTTTGTTGCAGGAATTTGTGTCTGTTTGTCACACGCATAGCGGCCAGCCATGTTGAAGTTTTTTGTTGGAATACAGTATATTTGAGATGAAATTTACGGTAAAAATTGACAGTGAAAATTTAATTAATTTGCTCAAGCTCAGAGCTTATACCAAATTTCACATATATGCAATATCACATTCAAGAATCACAGATAAGTTGGCACAATTACTTACTCTGTAGATTGAAAACTCGTCCGAAATTTGGTGCATACCAAAATCACCTTTGTCCTTAATTACAAAATGAAGACAATTCAATTTTTGCAGGAGCTTCCATGTCCCTAATTCTTAGAGACTGTCCCAAATTGGAGAATTTTTATCGTACCCTATTTTGAAATGCGAGATTGATTGTTATTACAATATTATGTTCCTCCTACTCATTAGCTTGTAATACAGATATAGAATAGATATTTATTTGTATGAATGTTTTAGAGATTCATTTTAGCTTAAATGTATACTTGAATGCTTGCACCTACTCGTGGCACACTGCTTTATTTGTTTCATTTTCATTCTACCTATGACCCCAGCATGATTCCAGCATCACATTAGTAAACAAGTGGAAATAAATGTCATCATTATCCCTCTATTGTGCATTCAACACACCTTACATACATTTTAATTAGTTTAATGGATAAAACGTAAGTCATGAATTTTAAGACTAATAATCAAAATATTTATTCTGAAAAGCACTTTGATCACAAGACATAACAATCACAAGACAACAGGAACTTGTCAAAGATCTGTATGGAATTTATCAATGAGTCAGGTGACAGCTCTCATCGACCATGTGGGAATTTAATGGTGAAATTCTTATTTTAGCAATATCTGCTTTTTTAAGACAAAGAACAATGCCTTTTCATTAATTAACCCATTCAAGTGATGTATACTATGATCTTTCAAGCATACCATACTCAACATGCACCTTCACTTCCCCATTTTGAAACGTCGCTCAAAATAATCGATCTTACACCAGTTGCAAGCACGGATCCCTATTGGCGAAATACAACTAGTGCCAAAAAACCATGCCAGTTGGACATTTGCTGAACAATTGATGAGTGACAAAAGACCTGCGCTTTTACGAAAAGTTACCGAAAATTTTTAGCTTAAATAGGACACAACCATGAATGCGTATTTGACTGTTTTAAAAATAAGTTTTTGCTACAATGAAAAATTACAATAATGAACACCTATCTATAAGTAGCCTTTCAAATATTTCTAAGTCTAAAAGCCGAAATTCAAGGGCTGCAAAGGATTTTATATGTCAGAATTAAATTAAAGGACTGTTCCAAGGCCAAGGCTTTAACTTCAAAGGCTTCTCATTTCAAAGCAGTACAACCAAGTACTATGCAAAAACCCATACCCAGAATTAAGATGGACATCTACTACATCATGATAATGACCTTGAAATTCAATCTATAGACCAAAACACTGATTGAATGAAGGGCTGCCCACTTTTAATGATAAGCACACAGGTGTAACATTGAAAACACAAGTTGAGATCTGCTGTCTCTGCATGGGCTGAAATGCAAATGGAACCAACTCATGGTCTAAAGGTCAGCTTTTACGGAGTGAAATTATTTCGGCAAGAGTAATTGCTTGAAATGACAGTTTTCTAACTTCTTTTAGCCCTTATGCTCTACAGAGTTAGAACAGTGGGTTAATTATGCATGCCCTCACAAAGTTTGTAGGAATTTTGTTGACAAATGTCCACAATTGTAACCTGTTATCAATTACATTGTGTTGAACAAATGTTCCAACTACTGTTTGTAACTTGGACAAGAAAAAGCTTTTACATCCCCCCTTCAGAATTGTGGTACAAGAATTTTCCAGTTGTGTGACAATAGACGCCTTTTTGCTTGAAACTATCAGGTAAACTTTCACCCGCTATTGTTGTCATTTCATTAAGGTTTTCCAGTTGAAAGTGGTACATTTTATACGAGTACCATTCAAGAGACAGATCAGGTTTGAAACATCGATAATAAACCAGTTTGATGCCCATTACTCAGTGGAAAGAACTGGTCCCCAAAATGCAGGACTTCTTGAAGTGCCCATTACCAAAGTATCTGTAACCATGTCTATCGGTGGTGACGCAGCAGTAAAGGTTCGTTTATTCTAGCACGAGAGAATTACAAGGAAATTCAAACCTAAACTGTGCAGCATTTTTTCTGTTATTTTAAAGAGACATGGAACGCGAAAGCTCATCAAAATATCAATTCCTGACGAAAAGTACCATCTCGCTATGTCTAGTATAGAGCAATTCACTTTCCCAGGTGACGAAATTTCAAGAAAAAACCACAAAATTTACGATTTTTTAGATACGTGCGAAGGAAAAACTGTGGTTACCCCAGAGTTTCTAACCTCCCTCCCACTTATGATAAATGCACGCATGCGTTCAGTCACTTGCTTGAAGTCGCTTGAGGTCAAAGGTCACATTTTCCATATGTGCTATGTATGTCTTGACATACCAAATAAGAAAACGTGCTTTGCCTTGTGGGAGAAAAATCCACAAAGTGCCAAGCAGTTGACAATTTTTTGAAATTTGAAACTAAAAGAAAATGCTTTGATATGAACAGAAATTAAAAATCTACACGCACAAATCCTAAATATACCTGATGAGCAGGTTGGATTCTGTTTCATGTTCCAGGCCTCTTTAATAAAAAATTATTCTGTTTCAAGCTATATATTGTTTTTGTTTCTGTTTGTATGTCTTACTAAGAGTTCACCAATTTAAATCAGCTCAATTCAATATTACGACAATTCTATTTTTTACACCGTAAGTCAGGTTGCCTATTTGCTTGTCAGTCTTTCCATCTGCGAGTGTATTCAAAGATGAGGTATGTCATCAACATCTCGCTCTGTTTCGTTCAATTCCATCAACTCCAGCTCTCCGAGCAGTTATACCTAAGTGCCTACCGAGACCAAAAGCCCACTATAATTGTGTAAATTCATAACCACGAAAGACAAAAACTGGACGCCGCACAAAAAAAAGAAATTACATATTCTCTGGCAACGGATGTATCATGAGGTTTGCCAAGGAATCGTGCCACCGCAGATATTTCTTGGCTAACACATCTTTGGCAAGAGTCCAACATCATAAATATCACAACTGATTCACACAACCACCAGATAATTCATCAAACAGATTTGCTGGCAAATTCCTTTGCTATAGGCCAAGTCAACAAAAACCACATAGTAAGAGCAGTTTTTGACGTGCTAAAATGTTTGACAGAAATGACTATATGTTCTTTCCCATACAGTTAACTTCGCTACAATCGAAGCTGTGATGTCAACTGTGGTACACCCTGGAGTTGAGCGTGAGT
The DNA here is from genome assembly GCA_002633005.1 of Phoronis australis. Taxonomy (NCBI): domain Eukaryota; kingdom Metazoa; phylum Phoronida; family Phoronidae; genus Phoronis; species Phoronis australis. The sequence continues at coordinate 498,530 of NMRA01000273.1, forward strand.
GTTCACATCAGCTTCAGAGTTATACTTCAGTGTAGTTATCGCAAGGCGGCGCCAATATAACCTTGGCCTGTACAATGAGCCGTACATAATTAATTAATCTCATTGGGCCTGCATAAGGTTGTACACCTTACTACTTTTGTCCTTGCCATAAAAATGGCAAGGACTGCGCCCCTCTCCCCAGACACGAGGACATCAAGTGCTAGTTGTTAAGAGTTCCCACTGACAAAAGCTTCGGTAATACCGAAACTTCGGAGGCAGTGGGAAAGGCCTTGATGGCTAAACTGCTTGCAAACTTCATCTCTAATGACTCTGTGGCAATGGCAGTGGATAGGCAAACTAGCCCACCAATATCTATAGGAGGTCAAGTAATTTAAAGTCACAACCTCAACTTGACTATCTTATTTTGGACATGCAGCAAGTCGTTTTTGCTTGACTGGCCTAATTTTCAAAGTTTATGGTCTTAACACATTTTAAACAGAGCACAAGTTATTGCTTCAATCAGAAAATTTCATGTCACTATTGTAACTCATTATAAATTAATTTATTGACCTTAGAATGACAAATACCAAACCAATAGGGCCATCCCAGATTACATAGTCATAGCAGGCTCCTTTGTCCTGGAGATAAGAAAGCACGTGACCTCGTTTAGGAAATCAGGCACATTTTGGCAGATCATGTCGGAGACCGGCGAGATGTATAGCCATGGAAATACTCCTGATTTCAACTGTTCATGAAGTACAGGAGATTCAAGTGTCGCTGTATAATCAGGGATGGCCCTATTCCATTCAAGACGCTGATTAGCATAGCAACAGCGATACATGTGTCTTCCTGATCCATACCCACAGCATTGTGGATACCATTATTATCCCCGCACCCAGAGGGGGCTCAGGGACTCAAATGAGTCCCCCATTTGGCGAAGTTGGCAAAAAGGTCCGCCTCAGAGAAACGAAAAGTCCAAAACAGTAGAAAATGAAACAAAAGTCCACTAAAAAGGCAGAACTACCAAAATTCAGCGCATGCACAATTCACAGCTTTGAACGTACCCCCTTTTTTAGTAAAAGGTCGCAATCTCAGAAATTCGAGCAACCCCCATTTTTAGACTGGGAGCGTGCATGATTATGTATTTCAAATTTGATGGTTTCTTTGGTTAAGATAATGTTGAGTATGGCTACTATTCTCTATTTCTAGAATTTGCACCAAGCTCTAACCTTCAACAAAATAAGTTTTCATTGTCCCAAATTAAGGAATTTTTACTGTCCAACTGAAAGTCCTCAGTTAAAGGAAATCCGAGCCATCAAAGATTGACCACATTCTACAAAAGAATGGGCCATGAAACTTTGATTAAAGTCATGTCCACACTACCAGTTAACCTAGAACAGCTTGCCCTACAGCAACTTGCCCTCATTAAACCAAGCGCTCACACTACAAACCATACACCTTGAGACCAATATGGTTGCAAAAATTATTGGACACCTCAAAATGTGTAACTGAGCAAGTGCACAGCTGGCAAATTGCTTCTGCCTTTGTCAGTGCACTTGCATGCACACCACGGCTTGGGCTGGGGCATATCCTAATGCTGGCAAATTTACACTGCTGTGCGAAAAACGGCAATACCTCTTGAAATATCCATGGACGATGGACATCATGTCCCACTCATTTCCCACTGTGAAGCAGAATCCACAGCTACATAGTCGGTGGCCGAGATTGCCTTAAAGCGGTAGAATTTCAATCCTAGCCGATGTCAAAAAAAGACAAAATAAGTTAACTTATCCTAATATTAAACAATGGGATGGACTGACAGTGATATTTACTCCTGTTTTAAATTAATAAACCACTATGTAGTAAATGAAACTGATCACTGAATCTGAGTCAAGATCAAGCCAAAGTTGCTTTCTCACTCTCATTAGTTTAGAGAGCACCAAAATGAAAGCCTGTTATTGAAAAATAGGTGCCAGTAAACTGAATCACCATATTGACATATGGGCCTTTTACATTAACGGCAACTCGAAGGTGTTCAGTGCGCGTCGGTTGGTGGGAACACTTACAGTAAATCCCCTTCGGATCAATCCCTTCTTGGATCCAAGTTAAAATTGCAATTAATCTTCGCAGTAATTAGGTGGATTTAACTGCAGAGCATCGATGCATTGATATTCAGAGAAAATGCTAAACTTTAGTGACATCACAGTTATCACCAGATGTCCCTGTCAGCAACTCTATAAAATAGCAAAATCCATTGTTTTTTAGTACAAACAATGATTCCCGAGGTTAGCTTCCAGAGTTCCAGCTACTCCATAGAATTAACTGGAATTGAGGCCTGTGACCTTATCAGTTAAATACACTTGGCTACATGCCACACTTGCTTTAGCTCCACTGGTAAAGCACTGGACTACAACCCATGAGGTCATGGCTTTCAACCAGTCTTATAACTGATTATAAATACACAACATTGCTGGTGAAAATGTCCTTTAATAAAAGTTTAAACTACAGAGTAAATACAATCCATCACCAAATGCAAGCTGTCATCCTTTCAGAAGGAGACTACAACTCTTTGTTCCTCAATGCAAAGGGAAGTTGAGACTTATGAAGATTAGTAACAAGTACAATGTTCAACTGACAATGACCTCTGAAGTTCTGAGCATTTATACTATATGTCATCACCCCCCATACTATGGGAAATGCCATTAGTAAAATGAGGTCTTTACATAATTCTTCAATCTCTGGACATCTGTTATATCTCTGGGTAAATATGCCTATTACTAGTTTAATCACCAACACCAGCAAAAGTTTCCTACTACACTAGCAGTTGAAGGGCTCTCCATCAGCAATGCGCTGATAGTGTAGTGGACAGAAGATCTGGTCTACATAATGTTGAATGATTGCAGTCCAAGTTACAGATTTTTGCAGAGGTTGCCATAGGTAACGGCAAACTGCAGTTGTTGTCAGTTGCTCCACCTTGTATTTTTGGGCAGGTTGTGTTGCACAACAAGTTGCTGTACTAGCATAAAATTGACCTTATTGACGAGTGTGCTTTTGACCAAATGCCTCCAAAACTATAGATATAACCCAGTAAAAGTATACATTTTCTGAAAGTAGAAAGCTCGTAAAATTATCTTTTTAATTTTTTCCAATATACCATACAATGGGTCACGTGACCATGTCTTTTTAGTATAGCAAAAAAGAAAGATGCGTTCACAGCAAACACGACCTTTTACATAAAGATAAAAAAATAGTTCAAGTTTTCTAAATCATTCTGTTTCCGTTTTACATGCAACTTCTAATTTCTTCCATCAAAATCATTTTAAGTCCTGTTTTTTATAAACTCTTATGAAAAAATGAAATGCTTAAAACAATTCCTAACAGCCATTTCTAAAATAATTCATCAAGTCGCATCACCATTTAGTAGGAGACCAATTTTATCAGCATAATTGTCTCACTTCATTTTTCTTTTTTTACTGCTAAATACTGAGGAAATCTTCATGTGGGAACCGTCATTAGTCATTTATGACCAGAATATCTTATTAGGCACCAGCCTTCAAGAATAGGTCTTACATAACAAACGGTCTCCATACATTCACAGCCTGTTAAGGCCTTTTCATACTGACTTAACCCTGCCCAAGCGGAGTGTCGACATAAACTCCGAAGTTATCGAAACCGTTCATACCGGCTTCGGTAGTTACAAACATCGAAATAAACGGTAGATAACGCTGTTGTTATCGAAGTAATCACAAGGTAGCACTGCACACTAAGATTTTTTTAATGTGACAGTTTGGGAACATTTACAAGTGCTAATTGACACAAAACTTATTTTTAATTCCATTGGTGATTATTCGAACAAAATATAAACAACTATTAGCGACAACACTACCCTTAATAACATCACCATAATAGTAATTTGACTTTGAGTCATCAAAATATAGTCATGTGTCATTGTTCATGGATGCCCTAAGAAACAGGAAAACCAATAGCGGAGTTGCAACCGAATCGATTTAACGATTGCGCATGTCCGGAAATTAGGGTGCGCAAAGGCTACTGGGATTGTTGATGGTAAACGGGATGACCGACTGGTTTGCACGACGTGTAATTTGAGTGCATTAAACTATGCTGCTGTATGTAATTCTGCCGCTATTCGCCCTAATTAGCGCCCATGGCTCAATAAGTGCCCCAACGCGTTTTCAGACTTTGCTAAAGTAAGCGCCCAGCCCATGAACTACATGCGAAAAATGCCCTTACCTACAGTTCTAACGTCTCCAATTTATCAATTGAAAGATCCGACAGCCTGAATTTGTAACGGACCACGAGCCTCACCGTTATGTCCGTATACACTTCAAACTTACGCCGCGATTCAAAAAGAACGCAGAAGTTTTGCTGCTCTTGCGAGGGATGTGCCCCACTACGCGGGTCTGGACTTTGAAAACAGACACAGCGTACTTGTCAAAGAGCGGGATTGCATTGTTTCTTTCCAGTACAGATCTTCTCCGGCCTCAAACTTCTTTGTGCATGTGAAAACCGTGAATCGAAGACTAAAAAAAAAAACTCGACCAGTGTTAGCACGCGACCAAGAAGCGCGCGCTGCATAATGTACCGACTGTCATCGAAGATTAATCGGGTAACATAGCATCGGCAAATAAATATTGGCACTAATTTCCGAAAGTTTCCAATACCGTAAAAAGCTTCTGCATTATTTTTAAGAGAAATTATTTAACTAATCATAATTGGTGTTTTTAAGGTCAAAATGACCCACTTCGCACCCTTACACCCCAAATCTTCCGGGAAATAGCTGTTACACTACGGTCACGCATCCACTCACCCGGCGACTCAATGAGTGACATGTCGGTCTTACCGAAAAAATTCTCGAACGTTTTTAGCAGATGAGGCCAGCAAGTGCTAAGCCGTAAATATTAAAACACGCACTGCTTGACTTTTTTTTTTTTTTTGGATACAATGCACACCTAGATCATTACATTACTCTGGCAAATGAACTCTGACAAGCACACGCACGCTTACTCTCACACACACGCATACAAACTTCAAAACAAACGTCACGTGACAACAACATGTGTTCCCACAGAGATTTTTCTCGGGTTGCGTGCTACAATCTAGCGTAGATTTGGACTTAATCTGCAGTTAATCCAGACTTCACAAGAACTTAAAAATCTTAGAGACGCTATTTGGAAAACTTGAGGAGGATTTCAGGTAATTTGTTGAGTCAAAGCTGTATTCTTATTTAAGAATTCAAGCCCTATCGACGATTGTGAGACCAGCAGCTACGCATTTGTCGGCAAGATTTCGCCCTGGAACTTCAACAAAATTTTATGAAAAATGATCGTAATTTAACAACGAATTTTGATAGCAATGTACCACAATTTTGTAGAAAGTAAATAATAATAATCTGCACGCTTTATCTTAGCGCGTAATGCATATAGTGTGCATACGTTAAGTGAGTCGACCCAGAACAGGTGATTGTGCAGAGGCATTATCCTCAAAATTGCTCATGTTGGCTTGGTTCTGGTCAAGCGAAAACAAGTTTTTTTTTCACTACCAACCGCCGTGGAGTATTTGTTACTGTTTCTTTGAAGGGAGATATTGTTGGGCAGTTTCTAAGATACGTTTTCTTGCCGCCCTCAAAATGAGCGCTGCACACTTTATGCTACGAAGTCGGAAAGAATTCACGAAGTCGGCCTTTGCTACCAGCTCTACCGATGTCTCTGACCCATGTTTAACGCAGTTCTTGATCCTTGGGAAACAGGTAGTAACTAAATTTTTTATTTCGCTAACTGGTATTATAGTATGCCAGGCACACAACACGTATAACCTCCCTGTGGCCGGTTCGCCCCCACGCTTGCCGACGTACTTGTTTACCGGCTTAACCACAATGCAACATTCTGACCCATTTCCAATATGGCGGCGTTGCAACTCCGCTATTATGGGTGCCCTATTTTCAAAATCCCAAATGAACCCCTGGATGGGTGAAGACAGGTAAAAGCTAAAATTTCACAATTCACAACAGCTCTTTGTTGAGTTTCAGTCAAGTGTCATAACCACTGCACAATGACTATGGTATGACAGGTTTGCAAAGACACTCATCAGTCAAAACTGCTCAATATTAGGACCTGTACAAATACTACTGCTGGTTTGCATCAACTCATCAGTCAAAACAGCACAATACCCCTACCACTCACAGAAACATCAAAGACATAAGTAGGGTGGGTACTAATGATTCCGTTGCGGTCAGTATGAAAGTCAGTATGAACAGCCCCAGTTAATTTCTCAGTAAACAGGTGAATTTAACAGCAGAGCGTCGACACTGCGGTGCAGTATGCATGGTCAACTTCGGTCTCAGTGAAGATATTGCCAGGGGCTACTGCTATCGTTAACAATTAAAGGGGAGTCTCGTAGCTATTAGTTACTTAAATTTTGCTCGACTAATTTACCAATCGAATTGGAAATAAGTTTTATATCAATTAACACACGTAAAAGTTCTCAAATTGTCACATTAGAAAAATCTTAGCGTGCACGGGATGCATCAGCGCTATCTTGCAATAACTTTGGTGACGACAGCATCCCCTACAAATTACTTCAATGCAGTTAACTACCGAAGCTGGTATGAACGTTTCAATTAACCCCGCAGTTTACGTCGATGCTCCGCTCACACCCGAGTTCAGTTGGTATGAAAGAGCCTTATAGCATTGTGTTAGGTGAACTGGGAAAATCCCAAGAAGCCACAGTGAGTATCACAGTCACACAACGATTTGCCCAAAATTCATTTCAAAGTTTGTGGTATTTTACAAACTTAAATTACTAACAGTAGTTCAAGATGTAATACCTTTGCTTCACACTGTTTCGTTTATTTTGTGAAATCAGTACATTTGGTACCCGCAGCAGTCAGCATACATCAAACACAGGAGAGACTGAATCGTGCATGCATAACGTAGGGCGGCATGAACGTTTTTAGTCAACGATTTTGACATCAGTCGTGACGACCTAAGATTTCATTTGGCCACCAGGTGTCAAGCTAAGTGAAGAGCACAGTAAAGCATTAAGTATTTACTTTGCATCCTCTATTCTACGTTAAGAATACAAGTTGACATAACTGCCTTTGCAGTTATTATTGTTTTCAACTATTTTTTGAAAACATAGAGAAAAGCTGCTCCTTCCAATAACAATATGAAGGCATGAATCTAATAGTGCTGCACCCCATGAAGTATAAACTCAACTAATTCTGAACTGAGATTTTTAAAGAACTAATCTACTGACCACCAGGGCAATTTTGATATTTAACGAAGAATTTGAAAACGGCATATATTTGCTAGCGCTATTTGCTGGTACACATAGGTTACACTGTTGGCAATCCTTAGTAATTTTGGAAGGATCCTGCACAAGAAAGCAGGGCTAAAGCTTTAATAAAGCGAATAAACAAAGACAGCTTGTCCGATTTCAACCAATAACAAGAGGCTTCAAGCTGTTCAATCAACTCTGTCGCACATACGTAAATTTCAATTTGACTGAAACACAGTGATATGGACAAAATACAATAAAAATAAACATAAAGTATGATGGACTACACAGAGATTTTATCAAGTGTCGATCCTGGGTACACATGAGCCAAGTGTTGTCTTCTATCACTTGTAAAATTTTAGTCTTTTCATCAATTTTCTCTTAGGTGAGACTATTTGAAAGTCTGGGAAAATGTTTTATAGTACTAAACAAGCTTTTGTAGTAATGGCACACGTTTAACTGATTATCTGCTACTTGAACGTCTTAAAAAAACAGCAAGGGAGTTACAAGAAATCTTAAAGATGACATTGTTCTTTTCAGTGGCAGTGGAGTTCATTGTCAGACACTGTGAAAATTTCCATTCAATTTCGATTCAACAAGATTACCATACTGTCACTATGCCATACTGACCAATCTCAGTCAAAACTGAACCAAAGCAAAAACTGCATAAAAATCACCATTAAGCTGGATCTTAAAAAACGAGTGCCAAACTGTTTACACCGCGAGTCAAAAGAGAAGGGCCTGCAAGAAAATGGTAAGATCAGAATATGTAAGACGTCGAACTATGAGTTTGACATCGCTGACCGTTGACGAGAAGAGAGGTGTCCTCAAATGAGGTCAAACCAATCACTTTAATTGACACTACACTAATACACAAACGGATATGAAATTTTAGATGGTCACCTATCGCAAAAGCATCACGCAAAACGAAAAGCTTTGCAACCCGAACAAAGAGCTTTTATTTTCGATGAATGCTCCATGATAGTCCCAAACTCGATATCGGAAATGCGCCATATTGTTTTGGTCGCAACGTGAGGATACTGAGGGTTCACGTTGCGATCAGAACTTTAAAGAAGTTGATTGACGAGTTTAAAAACATGAACATGTACTCACCTACAACAAGCAGGCTTAAAATTGCGACTGCCCACGACAATCCGATATATAGGCTCGCGGGTGCCATATATCCAGATACATTAAAACACCCGTTGTAGTAAATCCATTTAGAAATCACTCACTCTCCAGTGCAATGTGCGCACGAATACACTAAGAACACCGCTTCGCGTCGTCAAGTAAGAATGTGTTAATGCGCTCGTTTTCTTTTAGCTGCCGTGGGCAAGATGCCCGGGGAAATGGTCTTGGAACGACTGATTCTGTTAGGTCTGAGCAGAGTTTTGCTCAACTCAAGCAAAAAAGTGAAGTGAGCGGTTTTTGACGAAATAAAAGCAGGTTTTCAATTACATGTCCCATGAACTGCCGTTACACGGAACCATGAAATATACCGGTAGGCCTACACAATTAAGAAGTTCTCTTCAAAGTTCTTCGCTCAATATTTTCAAATTCTTACAAATGAATTCAAAGAATAACATTGTGCATAACTTTCGTAGTGCCTGTCAGCGGGATAAAGTGTCAATGAATTGAGCTCAAAACGCTAGACGTTGGCCTACTGTATTTCGGGTCAGTAATCAAGTTCAACTCAGTCTAGTCTTTCAGTGCCCGTCTGCAAGTCTGCTTCCGAACCGGCGTCGGCGTAAAACGAGATTAGGGGTGATGAAAACAGTGAAATGTACATTAAAGAAACAATATTTCATCTAATCTTGCATTGCGTATGATTTTCTCACTGAAGCTAAAATGACACACAACTGCACTGTCATCACCGCTTGAAGAGGGCCAGGCCCGGCTTGGCGGGCGTCACGCATTCCCTCCCCCACCGGCAGCTGAGGTCCGTTCAACGACCCGCTCATCAGTGGTTCAGGTCCACCTTGCCTCACCTAGGATGAGAAGAGCAAAGCTGGTACCACACGTTTGATTTCGCGCATGCCACCGTTGCAATCTTATAGCTAGCTACTTGGGTACTATGCGGTAGCAAAAATCCAACGTATTTCATGAAGCGTCAACTACCTTCCTTTTCAAAAACCACGTCACTGAAACACTGGTTGTTTATAGTGACAAATGGAGTAAAGTGAACCAGGCTGCATCTTTCCGCCGCAAGAAATTGTTCAAATCATTTTGGGCCTTGGTCTTGAAGCATATGGAGTTCTATAGGAAATATGTTTAATACTGCTAAAAAGCAAACGTGTTAAATATAAGACAATTGTCTTCTCGTGAACATGAATACCCAATCAATTCAGACAGACATTGTTCGCTTTTCTGTCTTTACCAATGTTACTTATCGTACTATACACTGACACGAAAATTGATCTAAGACCTTCTATTTAGCTCCTTATTTAAGAAATTAAAGAACTGAACGCATTCTATGCATTTAAGCTTGTGTATTCAGGGAAAGAATCTTCAAATGAAAACTTGGTGTAAACCTTGTGAACTTTTATCTTCCTGTGAAAGAACACGGCATTAAGAAGAAAGGTAGTTAAGAAAGAGTCGCAAATGGATTGTTTAGAAACTGGTTTACCGTGGCTTTAGTTTTAAATGATAAGGGGCGTCTCATTCCCACGTGCAACCTAAACGTGGAAATCACGAAATCGGTTATTACAAACCTGTCTGACAAAGTTTTCCTTTCCTGTCAATAACACTCATGTTTTTACCAATAAAAGGAATGGAAGGTCCGCTTCCCGTTGGCTTGAAATTGGAGTTTTGAACGGGTTGGTCAACGCCGTCAGAGCGATCGGATTTTTGAAACACGGGCTGGTCCTCGCACCAAACAGAATTAGAGGTTTGCTTGCGTCGGTTGAGGGAGAGAGGGGTGGTGGGAGAGGGCCGGGGTGGATGGAGGGGGAGTGGGGAGAGAGGGTAGGTGTGCAGGGAGAAGAGAGTGAAGAGAAGACAGCGTGAGAAATGCAATACCAGTATTTTTGGATTTTTTAAAACGGATTTGGCAAGAAGAAAATTGAGATTCAAAGTTTAGGTATGAGTCAAAATGACCACGTTGTTTCTTGTTCTCCAACAAAAATATTACAGGATTATTGTGGACTACTGTTTGAAATATATTAAAAATCATGTAATAATTTATCAGTTGTGCTTTTGACACTTTTTTACTTTCTGTCGTCCTGGATGACAGAATTGGGAAATTATAACTTGAATAATTGCTTCATAATTCCCATTTTCATAGTGAATAAAACGGAAACTCCTTTTTATCTGGAACATTTGATTATCTATCTTAAACCATGGTTATTAAACTTTTATACACTTAACGTTGGCCGTCAAAGTTTCAGAGAACCAATGTTTATTTAGACCGCTCTCCGCTATAAAACTCGGCTCAGCTTGTTCCTTGATGAGGTGAAAAGTGATTTCTAGGCTTGGACGTGGCATTATTTGAAAGCATGCACAGCGCTTAAAATGCCCAGAGTGACAAGCCGACTTGTTGAGAGTGGTCTCAAACAATGACGAATTGTCAGTTCTTCTCAAGTCCAGACATGAAATCACCTCCAAACTGAGGATAGTTTCACATCTCCAAGACAATGCTCTAAACCAAAAATCAATGTTTTAACGGAAGGTGGGCTTATTTATAGAAGATGTATAAAAATTGAAAGTTAAAGTTTTGAGGTTTAACTTTAATATTTCATACATTTTCTATATATAAAATATCCTGATATCGTTGTTATTATTATGATACTAATACCACTGACTGAGACCATCCCTTTTAATAGAATTAAGCACAAAAGAAAGATACATTCATAACACTAAAGTGGCTTTGAAAACATGGACAGAATTCTGTTTACATAAATCTTTAAAATGATATATCGAAAACAAACAATGTTTTTTCGCTTTTCAACACCAAACACAATGTAGGATGACTGCTGTTGTGATTGGTTGTCCCGATTCCACGTAGTATCGACCAATAAATGCCTGTAATTCGAGATCATGTAATTTACATATCGTCAGATAGTGCTTGTGGATGTTCTAATTTGACGCCAATTCACAGCTGGTGGTGTTTCTAGCGTTTTTATATATAAATTTGGGGATTTTAAAAGCGCTTTAAGATAGCTATTTAGACAAAAGTGAAATATTGTAAAAGCAATTCCTAGCATCATTTTGGAGAGCAATACTGAATCAGAGTATTTCAAAGTTTCATTCGAAACACCCCGTTTTTGTATGTATTCTGTTATCAAGTTAGCTGAATGTTGACAACTTTCTAGGATTACTGATATCCGAAGCCACGTTACATGACCCTGGAACCTGCATGGTGGAGTTCAATAACGCTAGGACCTCGTTAGAAAAGGAAGTCTTCGCGAGATTACCCGAAATATTTCCGTGTATTTTAATGATTTTAGCTAGATTTTCTAACCGCGAGACAGCTACTGAACTCTACCCTGCGTAGCTTGAATCGGTTATTATGAGATTGGCTTTTCTTGACTAGTGTTTTTCTTAAAAGCTTGTTCTTTTACCGTTACACAAAAACTCCCTGATATTCATCAAATTGTAGTCAGTTTTCCACGGAATACATAAAAGTTTGAATTATATACATGTTCTCAGTTTCTTAGAAATTAAAAGCAAAATCAAAAGATACAGAAGCTTTTTCGAGAGTAACATTGTCGTGGCTACTCATATATTCACGCAGTAATTAAGTAACACGATGACGAGTTGTTTTCGCCAGACTATTTGAAATCACCTCAAACAAGCGTAGTATAATAAAAAAACAGCTCTGTCCACATATACATTGAGTGAATTATCAAGTCACAACGATATCAACGGCTAAAAATGAAAATCAAATTAGGCTTTTTATTCTCGTAAAATCGGTCTCATAATATTAATTACAGTGAAAAGATTCTATTTCATTTACCAAAAAGCATCGAGCCTCAAGAAAATGCTTCACAGTTTATAGGAATTGGTCAACCCTAAAATTGCGAATTCAAAACTGGCGCATCAGCAATACAGATTGCTTGCGACTTGAGCAGGTAGGGCAAATAGAATACGATCCTTGTAAGGAATATTAATTTTGTCACGGACGCACAAACCGTGTCTCGAAATCTGATGTTGGTATAAACGTGATTTTGACAGTTTTTAAGTTTGGTTATCGTGGTTCACTTTTTTATTATAAAATGGCACAACCAAGAGGCTGCAAACCTATGCTACCTTCCAGGACAAAAGAAAAACGACTATTGATTTAGACCATTTGCCGTTATGGAAGTGCAATCAAATTGTTCCGTGGTCAAATTAGACATGATTTAAGAGTTTCGAAAGATCAGACATTTCATTATTGCTTAAGATCAGGCTCCACAAGTTGGCCTATCACGTCGTGTCATTTTATGTCAAAGATAGTCCCATAACGAACTGACACTTCTATGGAAACCCAGAAATCACTTCTCGTCTGACTAAGGAACAATTTGAGCCAAAGGCCTGATTAAAAAATTCACTTCTGATGGACAGAATGCTGTTTTACAGCCGTTTGAACTGCAAATGAGTCTAATATTGACCCTAACTGACCGTATTTTATACGCTTATGGTCAGAAAAAGTATAAAAGCACCTAATATACAAATCTCAGTAAAGCACTATCAGTTCCATGTCATCACGTTTATTTCTTTAATACATAAGGACAGTCGTCACCCTTAGAGATTTGCGAGGTCTGTCACAACTGGAAGCTAGAGTTCTCAATTGCCCTTGCGAATGTGCAACACCGGTAGTGATGTCAACCGTCCGTCACTTGTTTTCCTCATGGCCCTGAATCTCCCGTCTTCAGTGCACGTTGTATTTGAGTGCGGTGTATTTGTGTGTATAAAATTAGTGGGAAGTGTCGAGAAAAGTGTTAGCAAGCGAGCTTGGAATTCTGTCTTCTGTACTAGCGATGTATCCACAGCCAAACCTTTCAATCTTACTGTCTGAATGAACAAGGTACAACGTTAAAATACTTAATGAGGCTTTAAAACCAGTCTTCAATCACAAAAATGATTTTGAACAAATACCGTAGTTCTTTATTTAAAATAGGTGTGGTTTCTGGGCTCGCAATGCACAGATAGTTCATCACTGGTTGAGACCAGGCCGCTCCTGCACAAGCATGTCACTGCGTATGCATACGTGTCCTCGGTTTCCGTATGCCCAGGTAAGCACGGTTTCGAGAAACTGAGCTGAATTCTCTGTAAGACCAAAAATAACTTCTCATCTAGGAAACATGTTGAGACCAATTTTCTAGCAGTACATAATTTAAATCCAAATTTAAATTCTTCGACGGAATGCGGATTTATTATTGTCGCCGCCATTATGCCGATTTAGAGATCTTCCTGCGGATGTTAACCTTGGCTCGCACGCGTTATGCATGACGAAAGCAAACATTGGAAAGCTCGAAAAGGGCGTTTCCACGTGACAGCTGAGTTTGCATCCACCGTCAGTGTATTATTCATTTGTTAGTTGGGTAGCCTCGTTCCAGCCTCCAGCGTAGTAGAGTCGGCTTCGTGCAAACCGAGAACACAGCCAAGTTCCTGACTGTAGTGACTTCTATGCTTGGAAAGTCACGTACGTGAACTGACTAATCCGACTATGTGTCGTGTCTGTGCTGCGAACTACCAGGGCTTGAGTTCTAGATGCTGCTACGAACCAACACCAGCGAGTAGACAGCCAGACTGAGATTGTAAATGTATTGGCCGTCACCAAGCGGACATCAACATGGAATTTGAATTTCATAAAGTAGAAGGCAGCTAATCTGATGAGGGGAGATTCAAACTTGTTGTTAGTTGATCGATGTCACGTCTTTGACCAAAATGAGCCAGAATAGATCGTATCCATCTAGGCTCTAAGTGCGCAATCCATCTAGTAGCCTAGTAGTTGTTCAGTACAGTGTAGACCATTTATGCCCATAAAAGAGTTAGTAGGTAAGTAAGTAAGTAAGCAAGTAAGTAAGTAAGCAAGTAAGAAAGTAAGCAAGTAAGCAAGTAAGAAAGTAAGAAAGTAAGCAAGCAAG
>NMRA01000273.1:518525-552830 GCA_002633005.1 Phoronis australis
ACAATATGGTTTCACGAAACTTATGAGCCAAGTTCATGTGACGAAATCGAGAAGGGTTTTTAATTATCTTAAGAAAAACTCCAGAGACATGTTAAGTGCCAGAAACTTACCAGGATGCATGGAAATTTCACTATCTGGCTACAAAAACAAAAAATATCTTACACGGGAGGGGAAACCCACCTGCCGACCTCCCCCCGCTCGGCGCCACGCGCCTAGGATTCGACCTTGGCGGGAATCTTAAACCCCCCTTGCTGAAATCGTAGATCCGCCACTGATAAGTATACTGAATATAGTTTTTTGGAAAGAAATAAAAATAAAACGTTTTATTTTAGTTAATTTATTTTTGTTTTATATTTAACATTAGTTTTATATGAGTGTTAATCCAAAGTTTTATGTGATGAACTGTTTGATGCTGTATATCTTGTGCCTGCACCACGCTTATACACAGGCAATGGTCTAAGTAGTAAATGAAGACGCAACACAGCTTTTTGCCTGTGCACGACGACAAGCCATCTGTTGATCAATTGGCAAACTAAAATGGCAGACGATTTTAGTTGTTGGTGAAATGTCACTGGAAGAGGATTTATCAGAAGAATTTAATGACTCTGATGACACGATGCCAAAGATAAACAAGAAGAAGCGCAAGCGAACTGTTATAGGAACAGAACAACTAGTAGCCCTTGAGAAAGCATTCAGCAGTGAACAATGGCCTACCAGAGATACGAAGTTGCAACTGGCTGCTCAAATTGGTGCATCAAAGAAATTTGTTGCCGTCTGGTTTCAAAACAAGCGGGCAAAACTCAGAAAGGAAAACATCAAAGAAGAAACGCCAGACAACACACCTGTTGTATGCACCACCGTGAAACTTCCAATTGCTCGTAATAAACCCAACGCGCCTGCATCCAAACCAGTGAAGTCGACTACTAAATTGCCAGCTCAATGCAAAGCAGTTTATCCGAAGCTGACAAACTTGACAAAGGCAAAAGCAACAGGTTGCCCAACGCAAAGCACATCCCAAGAGAACAAAGCAAAAGACGCACCAGTGATTATCGCTAGTCCCGTATCTGTCGTGAAGCCTGTACAGTGCTCATCAACTGGGACTAGTGGGCCTAGTCAAAATGTACCGCAAAACAGCATCAAGCTAAAGCTGGCCAAATTATCCATGTCTAATCCAAACGTAATGGAAGTAGAATGGACAGCTAACTCGGTGCCAATCTTCACAAAAGCAATGGAGACTCCATGGTCTTCAGTGAATACAGCAACCGAGTCCAGTTCACAACCTAGAATAATTGCGCCAGTTGCTTCGACTGGGTCCTCTGTTTTA
Organism: Phoronis australis; assembly: GCA_002633005.1. Taxonomy (NCBI): domain Eukaryota; kingdom Metazoa; phylum Phoronida; family Phoronidae; genus Phoronis; species Phoronis australis. Next base: position 519,850 of record NMRA01000273.1, read on the forward strand.
AAGCCCGCTGCAGCTGCTGCTGAAATCCCGGGTTTACTTATTCAACAACAAAAAAGTAATACAAAAGAGGTACTATGAGTGTGACAAGGCTATGAGGTGGCCACTGACGTGGTGATAACAGTGATACGGAACACCAATAGGTTATTATTTATATGGATAAACAAAGTGGACATAGTATTTTCTATTCTGAATTAATATCTCTGCTGAACCAAAAACAACTCGAGTTATTTTTTGGTCTTGCACATTAAGGAAAATAATGTTTTGGATCATTTTTAATTCTGGCAAATAAGAAAATTGTGGTTTTGAGGTATCTTTATTTTTGGTCCTTCAGAGTTAAAATGTTTTGGCCATTTTTAAATCTTGCATAGCGGCGTGTCCTGGAATTTCATCCTTTGGCTTTCCGTAATTATTCAATCAAAGAGGCAAAACATAAAATATGACAAGCGAAGTAAGTTGAAGGGTTTAACTAAAATATTCATGAAGGTAGAAAGTTGGCCACAAAATAATGAACTAAACCCCCTTAGACTAAGAAAATAGCCCACTGCACCTAATGCGCGGGCATTGTTCTTTCTTAAACTTCTTGGTAATGCAATTGCAGTTTCTGGTTTTGCGAATTACTGAAACAAACATCGACGAGAGGCCTGCCATAAAATCTGAGTCAATAGTTAGATTATTAGGATGCATTCACAAATGTTGACAAATGACTTTCGCGAACGATCCGGCCAAATGCATCATAGTTTGCAAACTGCAATATTGATAATATATGTCCTGTCTGCATGTAAACAACACAACCAATTTGCTATGGAAGATATTGCCAGATTCGTTACTATCATGAAAGATCAATAAAGCCTTTAAATGAAAAAAATCTAGTTCAGCGCGATTTCCAGTCAATATTCAAGTAGGTCTATCTTGTCTTGGTATTCCTCCACTGATGCGGAAGCCATAATTTGCATTGTTTGTTTAACCAATGTAAAACTTAGGAAATGAGAAAATAAATAAAAGCTTGATGCTGAGGATTTTAATTGCCATATTCGTGATGTATTTGTAATATTTGTAAAATATTACAAATACGTGACTTAAGCCGAGAATTATTTTGTTTATGATGCAATGAATGCATGGGTGCTAAGTCTGAGGCAATTGAGGCCTAGAGCAATTTTGTTCATGATGGATTACGTAAGATAATTGAGAGATTTCATTAAGTTATCACTAGATTTGAGATTTCGCTCTCGTGAGCATTCATGGTTAAGTACAATACAAACTTTGGGTAATCCTACAATATTAAATTAGCAGGCCAAATTGGGAATGGATGCATACACAAGCTCACTTCACAGATCAGTTTATATATTTCCAGCCCATGATTGGATATTCTTGTGGATTTGGTCCAACACAGACGCCGCCTCCACCAAACACATTACTACACAGTATTGTTGGAATGATGGCTATGGCCGAAGGTATGCTTGCCATGACCTATGGCACACCTAACTGGTATATTCATATTATCTGAACTTAACAGGCCAAGCACCTCACGTCCATCTGTTCTTAGCATGTTTACAAAATTTGGAATTTCTTTGGTGTACGATAGTATTGTGGTAAACAGTGAGTTGCTGTAGTTTCTTAGTCAATCTTGAGCTTTGTGTATATAAGTATACAGTGCTCTTCTTAATTTTGTTTTCAGGTGGGCTAATTCATCCAGGTAATCCACAATTTGATTCATTTTGTTTTCAGGTGGGCTAATTCATCCAGGTAATCCACAATTTGATTCATTTTGTTTTCAGGTGGGCTAATTCATCCAGGTAATCCACAATTTGATTCATGTGTGAATTCATTCTTGTATGGAATCAAGATAGCTGGCAACCATCGGCTGATCTATACTAAAGGTGTTGGTCTAGATGTGGAACAACTCCCAGACGACTGAGTCTCTTCTTGTGAGAAGACTTCACCATTGCCAGCTTCACGTCCTGATACACTGCTGCAGAGTATAGGAACCGGCCCACGTTTTTCTCAGAAGTTCCTTGTAAAACAGTTCAACTATACAAAGTAGGATGAAGCACAAACTAGGGTTCAGTTGGATCACTTCTTTAAAGCGATGGAACATGACATCTACCAGTAGCGTGCATGCACTATTAATGTTGTGACAAAGATGTTAAACAAGTCCAGTTGTCATTTGGTAACTCTTCTGAAGAAGTAATTCAACTCCTGAAATAATACACAGTGAAGTTTTGACCTTCACAGGTGACCTTACAAATGCTTGAAGTGCAGATATTTTTTACTCATTCAAACAATATTGCTTGGTTTTCTCTCAAGTTCACTCTTTGTTCAGTTTATGTACACACTACTACATTAAAAAGTTGAAGGTCTGACATCGCCACAAATTTGTACTACTGCACTTACACATGTGCACCTTCACAAAAACAAAAATGCAACTTAATGCAAGACATTCAGTACATTAAAAGCTTTATTGCCAATTTCAAACATCAAGTGAACAATGCCTTATGTGCTGATTTTGACTAAACGTACATTATACGTTCAAATTACATTATGCAGTTCAAATTTTCATACTTTTTGTTTTTTAATTGATTGTAATGCACTCAAAGAAATTGCCACAACACTATTTTGCATCCACCATCTCCAGCTCTAGAAGTACAAAACCCATTTCTCATTAACTTTAGTCCACCGTGGTTTGCATTGCAACCGAGGTAGCTAAAACATTCACAATGCAAAGACTAGAATAATGATAAGTTAAAGACTAAAAAGACTAAGTTATGTAAATGTTTCAAAATGTCCAAAAATGACCTCCCCACACAGCACATCTACAAACAGCAGAGCATATCTTCAAATCAAACCTGAAATCCTTTCCAGAACAGTACATGTCAACGTCGCACACAATTTTTATCTCTGCTCATCAAGAGCACTGATAACACCTTACACTAATATATTCAATTGTATGTCTAAATTTTGATCTTGCACAATGTCGTACCAAAACATGCTGTTGAGGATTAGCAATATAGTAAATGTGAATTTCATTATCATAGAGACTCTTAAAATTGACTATAATTCTAACATACAAAGAGGTAAATTGCAAAGAATCAAAAACATAAATACTCAGATCTGTCATCACTTCTATTCGTTAATTTGCCACTGTAATATGGCCATGTCCTTTCCACCCACTGACAGTAATCGTGAATCATCGTACAGGAAACGAACATTGGTCACGTGGCTGCTGTGTCCTCCGTAGCTTCGACTTGGGGCCTGCAGAAAGCGCAAATAAAAGTACATCAATTCTATATTGATGAACATACACCTACACAAGGCTTCAGAGGTCTAACACATTAAAGAACCAAATTCGTTTTGCCATTATGAAAACGTCCCATACGCTTTGTAGTGACATCTGGTTTTGCTTTTGTTTGCATCAGATCTCGAATGATTCACTTTAAAACCAGATGGCAGTCTGGTCCACTTGGGACAAACAATGCAGTGTGCAACATGACGCATCTAGGGTTGTTAATTTATGGTACTAATTTCACAATAGACTGGTGTCTAGAGATATTGAAGGGTGGGTCAATCGGGCAATAAACTTGTATTCTATCAAAGAAGCAAATTTTTGATTTGGACTGCTTACTGCTATAAAATTGGTCTCAACTTGATCCTTAAATCCGATGAGAAGTTATTTCTGGGTTTGCACGTTCAAATGACATAAAAGTTATGTGAACAGGATGTACCTTCAGATGACAGCAAGGGTATGTAAACAGGTTAACCTTTCCGTAGTCATCAGCAGAAGCCACAAGAGTCTGGTTGTTAGATCTGGTGCAGGCGTTCACATCTGTGCCATCAGCATTCTCTGGCCATATACCTACAACAGGCTGGACTTTGTAAGACAGGGAAGGTTAGCGAACGATGACCATATACCAACAACACGCAGGACTGACTTGGTACAAGAAAGGTCAGTTAAGATGACTGAATTTATTTAAAATTATAAACCTCCAATGTAAATGAAAACGGCCAAAACAACTTATAACACTAGTTCTTCCAGGCAGCCCACTTCACTGAAAACATACAAAATTCACTAGATGGCGCTAGTGTAACAACAGTCCTGCCTGCAGAAATGCCATGTATTCAAGTAGTCATTTGGGATCCTTGTCCTAAAACACCCCCCCCCTCATGCTGATGAACAACTTTCTGTTCTAAATCTATTCAAAGTGTTAAAAAGAGGAACCTCTCTTCATTAGCACTGAGCATCGAGTCGCCCATTGACTCGCATTGTTTTATTCTCAATGTTTACAAGATGACTAAACATTGTAATAAAAAACAAATGCCATGCACAAACAACAAAGTAATAAAATACAAAAAATACAATACTTCGAATGACTAATTCGATCTGAGTGAAATTTGACATGACCATGATCTCGTTAGGACAGTTATTACTGAAAAGTTTAGAATGCTGCATAACCACTGCAACGTTTAGGCTAGACAAAGAGAACAGAGATGGAAATACAATTCACAAGATAGCTGTTGAAGAATAAAAATGTAATTCACAAGAGTTAAAGTGACATTATTAGTGATGAATTCTTTTTTAATGTCAGCCCCAGCGCATAATTGAACTGAAAACTGTCGCCTTGCACTCAAATCCTCTGATCGCTGAGCTAAACTTCACTCAGAAAATGGAGGAATATTTCACATGTATTTAACAGGTAAATTGACTGGCCTTGATTTCAGCGAATGTCTGGCAAACAACGACAAGAATAGCGGAGTTGCAACCAAATCGATTTAACAATTGCGCATGTCCGGAAATTAGGGCGTGCAAAGCCTATTGGGATTGATGAACGTATGTGGAATGGCCGATTGGTTTGCACGACGTCTGAACTGTGTGCATTAAACTACGCTGCTGTTTGTAATTCTGCCGCTATTTGCCCAGAATAAGCGCCCATGCCCTTATAAGTGCCCTCAAGCATATTTGTTTACTGAATTATACCGCTATAACTACAATGCAACATTTTCAATATGGCGGTGTTGCAACTCCGCTATTGGCGGTTTGTAACAACATCACAAAAACAACGGATTGCATTGTTTTGTAGCCCTGGTCATAGCTAATGTCTACCATTCAACAAAAATCCCAATATTGTGTTTTTTTTTGTGCGTAAAAACGATAATGTCCCTTCAACTCAAGAAGGCTTCTGATTTTAACTACTTACAGGTTTATTTTTGTCAAACTAAAGTAACCAGTACCTAAGCCATGTTTCAAGTGAACTCACCGGCCACAGTGAAGTCCAGAGTACAGTTCTGAGTCGCCCATTCCGTATCCTTCAGAGTGCTTGACTGGAACACCTGTTTACATGAGCTGCCTGACCCTGTGGTTAGTCATAGATTATCAATGTATGTACAATATTTACTTACTGAACAATACTTCACACAACCAAACATTTTATATCACANGATCCTTGTCCTAAAACACACCCCTCATGCTGATGAACAACTTTCTGTTCTCAATCTGTTCAATGTGTTAAAAAGAGGAACCTCTCTTCATTAGCACTGAGCATCGAGTCGCCCATTGACTTGCATTATTTTATTCTCAATGTTTACAAGATGACTAAAAATTATTGTAATAAAAAACAAATGTCATGTGCAAACAACAGAGTAATAAAATACAAAAATACAATACTTCGAACGACTAATTCGTTCCGAGTGAAATTCGATATGACAGTGATCTCTTTAGAACAATTATTACTGAAAAGTTTAGAATGCTGCATAACCACTGTGACGTTTAGGCCAGACAAAGGGAACATAGATGGAAATACAATTCACAAGATAACTGTTGGAGAATAAAAATATAATTCATGAGATAACTGGCACAGAACAAAAATATCCAATCAAGTTAAGGCGACATTATTAGTGATGAATTTTTTTAATGTCAGCGCAGAATTGAACTGAAAACTGTCGTGTCGCAGTCAAATCCTCTGGTCGCTGAGCTAAACTCCACTTGGAAAATGGAGAAATATTTCAAGTGTATTTAACAGGTAAATTGACTGGCCTTGATTTCAGCGAATGTCTGGCAAACAAACTACGAGAATTGGCGATTTGTAACTACATCATAAAAACGCAACGAATTGTATTGTTTTATAGCCCTGGTCATAGCTAATGTCTATACAATTCAACAAGAATCACAATATTGTATTTTCCGTGCGTAAAAACGATAATGTCCCTTCAACTCAAAAAGGCTTCTGATTTTAACTATTTACAGGTTTATTTTTGTCAAACTAAAGTTTCCAGTCCCTAAGCCATGTTTCAAGTAAACTCACCGGCCACAGTGAAGTCCAGAGTACAGTTCTGAGTCGCCCATTCAGTATCCTTCAGAGTGCTTGACTGGAACACCTGTTTACATGAGCTGCCTGACCCTGTGGTTAGTCATAGATTATCAATGTATGTACAATATTTACTTACTGAACAATACTTCACACAACCAAACATTTTATATCACAAATCTACATATGTTCTCACGGCATGCAGGCATCTGATGAAGGTGCCTTCATGGTAATATATGTAAAAATAAATTTTTATCCACAGAATAAAATTGGTCTGTCTTTAAGGACACAACTAATTTCATCCATTAAACATTCTAATTATGTGCAAGTTTCAGGTCTTAGCACTAAAAAGAGACTTAACAGTATAATCAACCAGCATTGCATTATGCCAGGGCTGTGTTCTGTAGACCCAACCCATTAGCACTAATGCAACGGAAACATAATTTATGAATCCCATGCCATAATTCAACATTTCAACCTCACTGACCAATCACGTCACAGGCACCACTTTCTTATGTTAAGCTAGGAAGGTTAGTAAGTTAATTTCTTTATTGTCAGTTTTCAGGGTTAACATAAAACATTAGACCGTGGCTATTATCACTGACAAATAAAATTTAAAAATAATTGATCTCGAGCAAACTCGCCAAACACTTGCCTTTCACTAGCATCATTTTGCCTGTTCTTGTGTGATCTCATTTTGCTTGCAAGAAACTTGGAATATGGAATGCTACCCTCTCTAATAATGTCCACTTTCTTACAATGTTACAGTCCCCAAGTCCCACACCATTTGTACTATACCTCAAGTAGGTTTGGTTACAGTGAACTTTGGTCCATCAAACCTGCGTTCATATTACACTGCAATATGTACTTTTAGCATTACACCCATTGTTCCACAACTTATTATGAGTTCTGTAAACAGAACAGCCCACATGTCAACTTGGTATACTTACAGTAAAGGATTTCATAATCCCCTGAATTTGTTCTGAGATGTTGGCTGTCAGCAGACCAATCTAAATGTGTGACATAGCTTGAGTGACCCTGTGAACAAAATTCAGATTTATAAGATAACTAGGTAACGGTATGGAATAGACCATTTAATTGTTTTTAAAATTTCAATACGAATAACATGCACAGGATTCATGAACTTAGGGCCATCAGACATGAAAATTACTGGGGATCCCACAATAATTTGATAGGCAACAATTTTCCAACAAAGATGCCTAGGAAAATGTTGACAAGCAGGGGAAATGTAAAAAAGAAAAATATGGCCAAATTAAGTGACCACTCTGCTGGTTCTGACCTTGTGCACCACTCTAGTCATTCAATAATTGTGGTCTGAGGAGACTCATCAAGTACAAGAAATCATCAGTGGTTCACAATACATAACAAACAGTAACACATTTCAACTGAAATATCCACATGATACATTATGTATGGACATATCTGTGAATCAGGGATGAACTTGGCTCAACGAGTTCACCAATGCCTCTTAATGTTGACTAGCGCTTTTTTTAAAATTGTGACGTACCACGCATTTGCCAACTTTCTGGTACTTCCTTCCATCTTCACTGACTTTGTACACGTAAATACCATTGTCCCGAGAGCCAACAGCCAAACGTTCCCCATCTGAAATATTCAAACCAAAACACTGTGACAACAATACACAACAATACTTCAGTGAATAGACCATAGGTGTCTTTGTCTAGTTATGTTGGTGTTTAGGATGAACTGCACTCAGTGAAAATATAACTGAAATTCCAGGCAGGGCATGTTTAAAGAACTAAGACTGAATATTCATAATATGGTAAAAGATGTATCACATGGATTGTCAATTTCCAAAACCCACTATTACAGTTATCAAATTAGAGAAGGCAGTGTGGCCTAGCGTGATAGGTGCCCTCCTTTACTCGAGGTTGTGGGTTCGAGTCCCACTGGGCCACACTGCAACACCCCTGAGTCAGGTTTCTAGCTCCTCATCTCGGTTTAAACTATTTATTAACAAAGCACAAAAATAATTCCTGGTGATCAGTGCAAAGGGCCCACATGCGCGGCCTGCGCACGTCTGGTACAACGTGTCCCAGACCAAATTAAAAAATTTACACTAAACGTAATCAGTAAAGCTACAATGATACCAATTATTATACGATTTGGACAGAATATGAAGTAATAAACTCATTTTACAAAGCCAATAATTTCTCCATATTGATCACCATACCTTCATATTGACCTCTGCTACGATAATGTAATTTGAATTTTTGAATTTTTAGGAAATAATCTCAAACTAAATTCAATCCCATGATCTTCATGTTCACAAGCCACTACTTTACCACACCAGTATGTTAACAAACTCTATAATCCTTTTTATGTCATCCAGAGTCTGACACCGCATTTGTTTTTAAACAGCCATGAAATATCCACCACCAGGTGAATACAAACCTCCATCGAGGCAAAGCAGGCCCCGCATGCATTTCAGAGTCCCTGACCAGCAATACAAGTGAATTGTACAGGCTTTAGCACATGCACTATTGAGCGTACTGACATAAAGCGTGCAATCGCATTGATATAACCAAATGACATTCGTCAATTGTTTTACAATACAAGTAACTGTTGTATGATCACAAAACACGATATCGTTCCCAAAATATAATCAATCGATTGTTCCTTTACCCTTTCCGAGGATCTTCTGGAAATGTTTTCAAAATCTCTCAATATTTTGAGCAAAAAATTGGTAACTAACAAACCAAACGAGTGATTCCACATATGATTGAAAGCCCAAACATGAATTAAGTAGTGGAAGTAATCAATATTAACTTTCATGCTAAGTCAATATGAGAGCCCAAAAGTGTTATGATGACCTTTGCACTACTTCGGTCATCATCACACTTTTGGGTCTGAAAACCAACATACTGACCTCGGTGAAAGTTAATAATTGTATAGTAATTATAAGACAATAACACATAAAGACATCTTCAACCTCAATCCAACATAACTGTTTCTTACCTCAAAGGTCTGCCACACTTCAACACACCAACAACTTCAGCTACATCACAATAGTCCCTTCTCACACTACACTGATTCAAGACTTAAGTTCAGAGACAAGATGCATTATTCTTATCAATGCTGACAGTGAGTCAGTCAGAAAAGGATTTGAAGGTAGATCCAGAACCAACCACTGACCCTAATACCCTGGTTTCCAAACTCGGCCATTTTGTGGTGATTTTCTACCCAGCTCACCTGGGGAGAACTCAATACACTCTAGTTGCTCTATACCATCGTGGTGAGTTGAGATTGTGTCCCTTGTTGATGAATCTATAGCATGCCATCTCCCGCTCTGTGTACCAATGACAATCACACTGGCATTCGGATGGAATGAGGCACAGTGCGCCCCCTCCTGTCAAAGAAGGACAATAAAAAACCATAAGGAAGCTGAACCCACATTGGGAATATGTCAACTAAGTTGCTATCAGGGATTTTGTTTATTTCATCAAACTGCCAGCAATCTCTGTTTCTCAATCGTATGGTCTGATGTTCAGTAATCCAGCCCAGCTTGCTAACAGCACGTCTGGCAACACAATACAAGACCAATTTATTACTCTCCCATACCCCCATTTAGGCTGATATGAATTCTTATCAGACTGATAATAGATGATCATCGTTCACAGCATCATTCATGGAAAACCGTTGATCATTTATCATTGCTTGATCATTTATCATTGCTTGATCATTTATCATTGCTTGATCATTTATCATTGCTCAGTGATAAGAAATTACACCAATTATCATGACTGATGATGAACCTTGGATGACAAAATATATAAACCATTGATATTAATTATTATCAGTCACAATATCATATTATATCCTACACATCAAGATCTTTGATTGTAAATTATGATCAACCTAAATTGCCAGTGTAAACATTGCTGGTTTACTGCTATGCAAAGATGTATCAGAGCTCATGTACACACAATTATTTCTGTTTGATTGATATTCATGACTAACACCCCTCAGGAGAAATAGGACCCATTCCAAGAAAACTGACTTAGCTAAGACAAATCTTAAATTTTTGTCAATTTTAAAATAAAACTACAGTATGTTCTAAGTCCATTTCAAGAAAGTGACCTTAATATGTTTGAAAGTTTTTTTCTTAAGTTTGACTAACTTACCAGATGTGGAAGTTTTTCACGTTTGGAAGTTGAGACAAATCTTAGACTTAAGTAAAAATGAACTTAAGTCAGTTTCTTGAAATGGGCCCATGATCTCCAAATTACAGAAGATAGAGCTCAGGTCAGGGGTCAAATGGTAAAGGTCAGGTCACTTACATAATTATCAGACTTGTTTAAAAACAGTTTCATTTAAAATACTTTAAAAATTACTTCTTTAAAGGCAGTTTCATTAGTTAAGTGGTACAATAAAAGTCAAACAAGGCCTTAAAATAGCTGACTTTTAAATGCCTACTGCAGTTACAGAATGACAGACTTACGTTGACCTCGTTGAACCAAACAGCTGAGTGAGTGAGTGTGTCCCACAAGAAGACGTGCTTATCATAGCTGCATGTTATGAACTGGTGCTGGGAGGGGTGCGCAGCGATGCCCCATACTTCATCAGTGTGACCCTGTCAATACAAACACTAAATATAGACACGCTCATCATAGCTATCAATAATGAACTGGTAGTGCGAGAGGTGAGCAGTAATGTGCTACATTTGACTGGTGTGGCCTAATCTAAATCAACACAGGAATATACTCAAGGCTGGCAATGAACAGCGGTCATCATAATCATCTAAGGCACTGTCAGAATAGTTAATGTACAGAAACTTATCACGTTAACTTATTGAAATCAATAGTAACATTTGCAACAATTGTTTTAGATTTTTAAGTCTGAGACTAGGTTTAAAAACGAAGGTACTTAACACGAAACAAAGGAATCGTGTACTTATTGAAAAACTGCTTAAAAAGCCCTTCTGAGACTATCACTAAAACCCATTACAGAAAACACACGAGCTCATCTTACTAATAACTTAGTGTATTGTCACAGATTACGAATAACAGTTACGTTGGACCTTATCGACTTGTCGGTGTAAATAGCCGAACATCTATAAAATTAAAGATTTCAACTTGGTAAGAGTATGTATTTTTTAAAAAAGAAAGCCTGGAGAATTTGATTCTTAAGTTTTATACCAATCTTCAATTAATTGGGTTACGAGACCACATCTTTTTAGTAAAAATTAGCAAAAAAGAACGGTATATCCACAGCAAAACAATGGTATCAATAAAATGACCAAATTTCGTTCGACATAAGTGTACAAGATGAAATCTCAAAAAACAGTGATACAGGTTACTAAATAATCATTTCATTTTTGCCTCAAAATTTTTTGAGTTTTTTCAGGGAAATAACAAAAGTCTTGTTTTTTAATAGTTTCTAATGCAAAAAGTGGAAAATAAAAAGCACGGTATCTGAAAGTTTCACGAGAATCCGATCAGCCATTTCTGAGATATGATGTTCCGACGTTTACGAAATTTAGGCATTTTTCGAGGGTCCAACATAATCTTAAATGACCAGCAAACTACACAGATTAAGTAACACATCATGTTACCTGGACAATAGCCGAGAACTTGAAATCCAGAGTTCCAGACAGGATGCAATTCCGTGTGGTTCCCACAACAATCATGTTCCCTTTGCCCTGACATAGGGTCCTAACAGGTCCATAAGCATCAGGCAGCTAGAAATGAAAAACTCACTTAATTCCCATGTCCTGAAACCACCTCTCCTGTTTTATGAAGGCATCGCAGGACTGACGTAGTTTCCAAAAGGTACGGCGGCTAACACATTTCGGAGCTGAGTCGGACGAGGAAACAACAATGAACCATGTCCCAGTTTTACAATTGAAAGAGTTTGTGTCTGCTTTACAACTCATTATGCAGCAGCAGAGCGTCACAAGGCGAGCTAACACTAATGTAAAATTATAATGATTAGCATGTAGAATGAACTGTGGGGCAAGTGTCCATAGAGGGCGCTGAGGTATGCCTTGCAACAGCTATTAGAGAAATGCCAAAAAATAGACTTGGAAAATGAAAATCAAGTTTGTGTACATTGCACTCTGTCAAAAGTATAACACAAGTTATAACTCTTCATGATGTTAATAAAACAAGCAATCCATATACTTAATGCTTAGACCATAAAAAGGATGATGACCTCTATTAACAAATTGGTTTGAAAATTGTCCTTGGTATAGCTGTGATTGTTTTCAACCAATAACAAGAATAGGAAAATCATCCGAGATTGACTTAAGTAAGTTGGAAGGGCTGCCCATTTTTACAATGTCAAAACAGATGTTTTTTTGACAATGTTTTACTTGTCAATAGTGAGTAATCTTTTCGAGGATGAAAATGTTGGGTGGCTGAGTTATCAGACTTAAAATCTGCGTAATCTGGAGTGGTAAATTAGTAGATACATGTCAAGCACTTCAAAGTTGCAGCCAGTGCCTTGACCGTGTTCTTACGTGTATTTAATTCAGAAAAGTTGGCACTAAAACTGAACACGAGGCCTTCATTGCCCTGGTCATACTAACAGGAAACACTTTGATGAGTGTGCTTTGTGCTCACCATTGTACTTGTGGAATATACCAAGTACAAACCTCTGCCTCTAATCCTGTCCTTTCTAATGAAGATGTCCACTGAACGATCCTGCGGTCTTTACCACCTCCAGAGACTATAGTTCCATCTTTCAGCATACACAAGGCGAATATCCCACCTTCATGGGCTCCATACACATGCTGAGTGATTCTGTTACCTCCTGGAGAAAGAATTGAGAGCTCAGTGTTTCCATATTACCATGAAGTTTCTTTTAATCAGTGAAGTCCAGCATATTAACAATGAGTAGAACGATATCAAACCATATAAAAATTCTTAAATAATGCTGTTGACACCATGTAACAATTAATATTGAAAACTAACGAGGCAGTCTTGAGTAATCTGGGTCCATGGGCAAGAGACGGTATGTCGCCACTGTTGAAGGACACTCACATACAGTTAAGCAACTTCTCTACAGGAATATATTAACACTGGAGTGCCCAGACAGTATGTCACCAATGTTCAAGGACGCGCACAAACACGTGAACAACTTACCTCTTCCCCACAGGAATATGTTGCCATTGGAGTCCCCAGACAGCACGTCGCCATTGTCTGTGAAAGCCACGCACAACACATACTTGGGCTTCTCGTGTTTCTAGAAGACACAGAAGCAGGAGAGGATGAAGAATGTATTCAGAGGAAATTCTCAATCAGAACCACCTGTTAGAACTTTTGTTGTAGTGTGTTAACACTCGCAGCAGTTGTTTCAAAATATTGGAAAATGGAAGACATTTGGCAAACAACACACCTTTAATTCCTAAAATTCACCATTCAGGCAAGTCAAACCAATAACAACACAGATGATAAAACCTTATAAGGATGATGCGACTAATCAGACAAATACAGACTAGACTGGACAGCGGAATTGTCAGAAAATTACAAAACTTCTTGTCCTACCTCATAGATTCCTTGCTTCTTAGTGAGACAGCCGTTCTCAATTGTCCAGAATGTCATCTGGTTTTTGCCCGTAAGTATGATCTCATTTCTTTCAAGAGGATGAAAGTCAGCGACAAGAATTGTATCAGTTGAGCTCTTAAAAAAGAAAGACATAAGTTCAAATGATTAAACTGTTAAGTTTTATTCACCTTGAACACACAGAGACTCCTTATGTTCTGCGCTTAAATTTCAGTCAACTTCAAACCTCCAACATTTGCTCAAATGCCCATAACCTTCCACCTTTGCCTCGTTGACACTCAGATTTGCACCTAAGATCTGCCAACAAAAAATCCCATTTCTATATTTCTCATAGTTTGAACCTTCTCACGGCTCATACTCCCTAGTCCATCCACAGTAAGTGCTGTGCATCTTTGTTCAAGAAAACTTCAAGACTAGGCCTCCTACATCCTTTGACTACATAAACAGCCATAAATTGCTCTAACTGTGCGTCTTGTATGACGGATATCATGCCTTCTGTAACAGTTTTGTTGCATCAACTTCGAAGGCTATAAGCCCTTTTGTTATACTGTACAAGTTATAGTTTCAGTCAACTTCAAATTCCACATACAGACAGTCATACACTCCTCCTGTACCTTAGTTTCTATCACCTTAAAACCTGCCCCCCCCCTTAGTCCAGCCCACAGCCCACACAGATAGTCATGTATTCCTCTCCCACATTCCTCCTGTACCTTAGTTTCTGCCTCCTTGAACCCCCCCCCTTCCCCTTTAGCCCAGCCCACACAGACAGTCATATATTCCTCTCCCACATTCCTCCTGTACCTTAGTTTCTGCCATCTTGGAGCCCCCGTCACCCTTTGCCCAGTCCCACACAGACAGCACGTGTTCGTTACTCTCATCAACTGCACACAGAAACTGGCCACCATCCTGAAAGTAAAATAAGTTAATTACCAATGATATTAATATCTATTAGCCATCTCCACAGACTTAAAAACCAAATGAGGTTTTACACAGTAATGTTGAAATCTTCAATGATGTCAAGCAACAACCATTACTCAATACCACAAAAGCCATGTCAAAATCTCATCAAATTTTAATGCCAATTAATTGACAACTCGCAGAGAATGCATAATGATCTCACTAACTCATCCGATCAACATGGACAACTTGTTTCCAACTTAAATGTGACAAGTAGGTGAGATGACTTATTGATCCACACTCTAATGTTGGCAACCAACTGGAGTAAATCCAAGAGTTTTAGCGCACCTTATAACACACTCATTTCATTTACATTATGTTGTATAGGTAATACAGTATCACTAAAAACAAAACTCAGATACAATAAATAAGCTAACAATGGCTGTACTGACAAAAACTAAAATCAAGCAGATAAAAAAAACATGTATTTATAGAGTTCCTAGTCAAGACATAAACAATTGAACAACAGAGGGCAGTACAATTAGTAGTTTTCTTTAAGTATGTATCAGCGTCAACAGACACACATGAACATTCTTTAGTTATTAAGTAAATAGCAATATACATGTAATTCCACGAAAGTTGCACTCTTTGCTGACTAGGTTTACTTACCAGTTTTGAGAATCCAACACAGGCTACGGCTCTTTCAAAGTCACCAAGGCCAATAACATGCAGAGTGTTGAGGCTAATGGAGTCCCATACACGCACGTGAGGCTGGAAGAAAGAACAGTAGACAGTGCATTAGTTTGATCAAGGGAAGGATAGAAAGGTTGTACTAGTGAAAAACAAGATGTCGATTGTAGAGGAATGGCATATTTTCATTACATGTCAAAAATGCAGGTTGGATTTCTCTTGAAGTTGTGTTGCTGAATATCAAGTGCCACGACAATAGTACTTCAAAGTATTGGATTTATTAAGTCACTTTATCAAAGAAAGATGTTCATTGAAAACAAACCTTCACTTGACAGTATCTAGGAGTTGCAGATCAGAAGTGAGAATAGAACGAGAACACATAAGTCGACATATTTCAATAAATCTGTATTACCTTCCCAGCCTTTTTCTCATGTCCAGCAACTTGTCCTGATGCAATAGT
Organism: Phoronis australis; assembly: GCA_002633005.1. Lineage (NCBI taxonomy): Eukaryota > Metazoa > Phoronida > Phoronidae > Phoronis > Phoronis australis. The sequence goes on from NMRA01000273.1 coordinate 535,740, forward strand.
AATCTTATCAGGATGAACAGCCAAACTGAAAAAAAATCAAACGAGTCAATTCATTCAGTACAGATTGACAGTGCAGATTATTTTACAGCATAACTTCCATCAGACAATGTTTTGAGAAACTGTCGGCATTCAAAGCAATGTTAGAGAAACTTTTGAAAAAAGGAAAAACCTCAAATTTGGCAATTATTCTGGTTCAAAATTGGTGAAATATTACTATTACTCACCATTTCAAATAACCGTTGTGTTCCATACAATTACACAGGGTGTGCTCGAGGTTTACTCACCATTTAACATCATCATTGTGTCCTGTATAATGACGCTGGGTGTGTTCGTCAACGCTGTACAGCACGACGACAGACGCGATGAAGTAGATGACCTCACCAGTGGGCAATAGATACAGGTTATGACGGCAGTCTCGACCACGATATCCATAGCTGGTGTAGAGTTAACGGTAAAATGCACTTGACACTATGTGCATGAACACATCATTGCACATTGACACTATGTGTATGAACACATCAATCTCACACTTTTGCTAACAATTTCTTGTTCATACATGAACATTGGATTTTATTTCTTTCTTCGGACTGCATGGAAAAATACGCAATTTAAACATTCTTAACAGAAATTACACAGTGCAGGTTTCCAGAGAAGAATTTGGGCTGACATTCAAAGATGTAAGAAGCTAAGATCAGACACATTCCTTGCTTTTAATACATGGTGATATCACATGAAGTTTTGTGTGATGTTGAATTTTCATGAGGTTCTCGTGTCAATGAAACACGTTCCTGGTATTAGCTGATACCAGTAGTATTGCTGAGTGCTGTTCAACAAATAGCACAAATTTATGAAAGGTTCTTGAGTGTGACTGTTGTGGGTGTTTAAAAACAAGGTTTTGAACGAATCAACAATAAATTACTAGTCAACATTTTTTTTTGTGAAATGGCAAAGGGAATAACTCGATTGAGAAGGTAAAAGGTATAACTCAGACTTGTTGAGAAAGGACACATTATGGCAATAGGATATAGGTTTCTCAACTTTCACAAATTTTCATTAGAAACACAGTCTCCTTTTCCACTGAAGTATCTTGTACTTACTCAATAGACACCTACTAGTACATGGATTGCTGTCCCTAACCCAGAGCATGATCATGACCTAAATTCCTTTTGCACAAAGCAAAGGAATTATCACATCAGCCATGACTTGAAGAGTATGTAACTCTTTGAAGTTTGGTCCACAAGGGGCCTGTGTAGCACTGTGGGTGATGCTGCACAATAGAGAGAGCTTAACAATATCTAAACCAGACTGATATCGGCATTTTTGAAAAACCACTCTTGTTTGTAAAATTAAATTCATACGAGACTATATCACAAATTTTTCGATAAAAAATTTCAAAGGCCAGTTTACCGTTAGTCGGTGTTAGGAATGTTGGCAATTCAATAGTCTCAAGTTGTGTTCAGAAGGAGATAAACAATTAGGAAAACACACATTACTAATTTCAACTACAGCTACAACATAGATACTACATCTTCACAGACTACTACATGGGATTGGACACCAGCACGCATGAACGCACACACAGCATATGAAGGATACACCCATTCTAACTGCAGCTTCTCCGCTGGTAACTCATCCTTTTTGTTCACGTCATAGTCCTCAGCATACTTAGAGGGTGCCACAAGGTGCAGAGGTCGGCCCTTCATGTACATCTTTAAGGCGGCTTCAGCTGGATGAAACATATTGCACTATTTACAAGCAGTTGTCACGAGTGAATTTTTAACTGAAGTAGGTTTGCAAAATTCCACATCAGGACTGCGACATGCATAGCTTGGTAAAGTTGATAAACAGATTTGATCGGTCAAAAATGACACATTGAATGCATTCATTCAAGTTCCAGAATGTAAAAAAGGTTGACCAGATGTCCCTGAGTACACACTGCTCCAGCCCAAATCCATGTGAAAACTACATGAGTGCACTCAAAGCAAGGAACACAATTTTAGTTTAACGTGATCAAAACTTCACTAAACAATTCATCCTATATGAGCAATGGCAAAGAAATCAATAAAACTCTGATATTCGAGAAGTTACAATATCAATTTCATCCAAGTGCTACAGTCAAAATAAAAAACTTTCACAATGTCAACGTAGTGAATGTACCAAAGTTTCAATTACTCACCCATTGTCTTGAGAGACAACTACTGCTTACTGTGTGAATGCTTAAAGTGTGACAGACCCAATGAACACACAAGACTCACACAGAGAGCCTACACACCCACTGTAAACCTACTCTACACTCAAGGGCACTCCTCAGAGATAAACTGGTGAGCCTGATTCTTTCATAATAGATGCATCTAAATCGCAGATTACATACAAGTAGGTCAGTCAGTCAACAACTGGTGCCCTGGAACCTGAATAATGCAGAGGGTGGGACACTCTCATCATAGCTACTATCAGCTGGTGAAAGTATGCAGACAAATTATTAATGACCTGGTTAGTAAATGGAATTGAATTTTGAACACTCACCATCATTATATCCTGGCTCCTTGGCACTGGAATAAAACAAGGTCAGATCTTCATTACAGGAGCAAAAAGTTTAAAAACTGCTTAGTGCTGGCCAATAAAAATCATACCTATCTTCATTTAGTTTCAAATATTAATTGTAATATATTGCAAATTACAGTCTCAACAAGGCATTGTACTGTATGTACCATGTTTGTTTACAGAACATATGACAAGGTAGTAATCAGTGACAGCAGTATAGTCCATGACAAATAACAAATTGCATTAAAAATCCATTACCAAGATTATGTGTGAAACTTTAGATCAATTAGTCCAGGAGAGCATCTGAAAAATTAGACTATTTAAAAAATGTTCTAAATGAAAACAGCACCAGCAGTTCAAGAAAATGGAATTTAAGAAATGCGTATGTTCCACAAGTCCGCATATTCCCACGACCCAGAATCACTAAAAATCAGCGTGACTGATGAAGTTGTACATATTTTTCCGTTCACGTAACTAATGGAGTAGAAGGACAAAAAAAAACTTGTGGATTTTTGTGAAACTTTGCCGAGCTATAATCAGCGCGACAGGGATAACCAGTCACTTTCAGAGACACTGAATTAAAATAACACATCACAATGTTTTCAATAGAGGAACATAATGTTGACATACACATCTGGTTCAAGCATTAACAAGTTTCCTCCAACTTCCACTTAACATTTACAGCAGCTGAACATTGCTAGACAATCAATTTGATTCCCCTCCACAACAGCACATTTTGACTGACAACCGGCAGCAAATTGACAACCCACTTACAAAGCAACACAGCTCTGATATACCTGTAAACATGGTAATATAAGAATCGATGGAAAACAAGTTCAACTTCTCTCACCTGACACAAAATTTCTTTTTGTATGATTAGGTTGGTTATTGTTTATCAATGAAAAAAGGGGGATAAAATGTGAATTCATTTTGCACACCACTTCAGAGAAATTGTCAGGCTTTTAAACGTTTTGTACAGAAATGAAGTGTTCGCTACAGACTGGGTTTTAACATATCTTTGACGCAATTTAGCAAAACAAGTGTATAATCTTAGAAGCAATTTTGATAACACGAAAGAAATAAAATTTGAAGAAATAAAAGCCATCAGCAGTTTCATTTTGTGGTCATCTTCCTGTATTTTTCACTGTGGCACTGTACCTGATTCCACACATTTTCCAACATAATTTGTATGCAGTTCTGTGTCAGAGTAAGTATGATTTCCAGACTACTTTCGCATTTTGGAAGTTGGGTTCATGAGACCTCACTCATGTTTAAAAGTTAAAGGCAAACACTGGCTGGAAAAGAATGATTTGGTTTTACCAAAAGGTATGCCACACTTAAGCTACATATAAAACAAAATAAAGAAAAAATGTATTTCATTATAATTTTCATTATTTGTAGTGGTAAATGTGTTTCTTAGTTAAATTTAAACATGTTTTGAGCCAATAAAGTTAAAAAAATCATGTCTGCATTAAAACATGTGATTGAGATTCAGTTAATTTCACTTCCTTAATTCAGTTAAGTATGTTATGACCTAGATCTAGAGTTATGAGCGGTTTTGTTATACCTGTTCTTCCTTGCAAAGCTAACCGACAGTTTAACTCATTAACTGTTTGAATTTAAAAAGTGAGAAGCTAGACTAACAGCTGTTGTGAAACCTGCAACTAGCCATGTAGAGGCAGCAGTTAGTGCGGCTAAAGATAGACCACAGTGAGTCTTGGCTTAAACAACAAATTGAGACTTTTTGAAAATATTTTTTAAAAAACCAATTTTGTGCTTCTTGATAGACTTGAGGAGCACCATTTCGGCAATTACAATAGATAGGCATTTATAGACAAGTGTGACTCTATTTGTTGTTGGAAGCAAAGACGTGGTCTGTTTAGAGGAGAGAGAGCCGCGGTGACAGTGGGCTGCCCATCCTGAGAAGATGCCTGTTGACCTAGACAGAGAAATGATGTTAATAATTATAAGTATGAAAGTCTGTGACATTAAAGAGGTCCATGGACCAAGAGGGCAGAGTCAACCATTAAGATGTCCAACTGAATACCATACATCACTTTATTTTTTTCAGCAGTCTGTATTCCACCACCAAGATGAGTCGCATTCCAGGTAGAAGTCAATTATTGGGGTCTTGCATTTCGACAACCAGTTTTTGCCACACAATAACAAGCACCAAACTGGTTCTCAAACTACAGGGACCCCTGTAAGTGACTATTGCCACATTCCAAGCATTGATGGAGTGATCATGGTTGGACTAGACTGCCCTCTATTGTTCATTAGCCCCACCACCATTCATGCATGACCAACAGAATGATCTGAGCAACACTAGTACTACTGTAGCTGAATGAGGCTTTGTGGCATAAATTAGAAAATAACTTTTCACAAGAACTTGAGAATCAATGAATGCCTAAGATATCACACTTAAAGTTTAACTTCCTTTGGCTTGAATTAACTGGGTATTTTAAATGTGATAACTTCAAGATGTGGTGCTCAGGACAGTGAAGGTCATGTGTTTAGAGACTTGAGCAGCGGATGTTTTTAGATTAGTAGCATCTATAGGAGACTCGTTGAAGTAGTGGCAAATGGTTACATTACACTGCCATTGAGCACAACATTGTGGTACTTCTTAATCAGGGTATGGTTAGCAAATGGCAAAGAGGTGCACTCGAATTCAAGGAATGTGGCCTTTGCAAAAAGTTGCAAATTCTTTCTCATCAAACAGAGAGAGACAGGAAATGCAGAAAACCATGTGACCACTTGACACTAAGTCTCCCATTGTACAAGTAATCAGCAGAAAGAAGAGATATGAGGCTGACTGAGGGAACCAAGACCTTCTTGAGGGTGGACGGTCAGGCCTAGTGGCTGGAGACATAGAGTGTCGACTGGGCGTGTAGCGGCCATTCTCCATCACGGTCTCCAGGTGGGAGCGGTTGGAGTAACTGGGAAGGTTGACCATTGAGGTATAGCGGGTTGGAGGGGCATTCCATGCCTTGTCCGGGTTAGACAGGCCATATATACTGTAATTTCTGCAAGCACATATTATTTGTAAACCAAACGAGAAACAAAAGGCATGCTTACACAAACAAGAGATCGTTAGCCTGAAATAGACAAATGGTGCAGTTAAACATGAATTCATGACATTTCACCGGATATGAACGAACACATAAAAAGTGCACAATGAGACAATGAGGCCAATCTTTTGGCAAAACAACAACTAAGTGCATCTGATAATCTGAAATCAACTGTATTGACCACGCGCAGTATTTCAGTGTTTTACAGAATGCATAATGGTTTTTACTCAGTAAAACTAGAACCAATCTCCCAGGGGAATGGGGCATCTGTACCGACTGAGAAGGAACCATAATGAGGATCTAACCAGGCGCATTACTCAACTCACAACCCCACAGACACAAATCCATGCTACAACTAATAGCAGATTTTCATGTGTGGCAAAACGCTAACAGATTTTCACTGCCAAGATACACATGTTTTCTTCACATATACCTGGGGTCAACAAAGGGACCATTTTCGTCAATGATTAGTTTTTCTCACAACCTGTATCCATTTCAAAGTGGCAACTGATTTTTCACTTCTTGCAGTAAACCAATTAATGTAACAATAGCTAGAGACCACTTCCTTTGCACATGTGTGTCCTTTGAAGTAAGTGGTCCGGTTACGAAAGTGCTAGTGAAAACGCCACCAGTTATAACATAACTCAAATTGCCAGCAAAAATGAACTTTGCAACCATTCACATTATTGATATAGTACTTTCGCTACAAGCAAACATACCAGCCAGAATGTGAATACCATAGAGACCATTAAGTACGTACATGAAATGGTCCTTCAGAAAGAAACACATAAAAAGTATGTTAGCCTACATCTAATTACACAGAATTAACAAGCACAATAGATGGCTAACAATTTGTCATCAGAAATTATTACGTTATGTACCAAGCTATTGAGCTGTTCCAGCTTATGTTATCTGGCAACGACTAGAATATTGTAAAATGGTTGATAACCCAAAATGACAAAACATTTTATTGCAGGAAAGACCTGCAATTTAAGATATAATTGACAGTTTTATTGCGTTAAAGCTTTTTATATGAAAATTTTAAAACCTTTCAAAAAAGGTTGTAATGCAAATGAACAACATTTACAGGAAACGCATAAGTCGAGTGGCATCATTCAGGAGAATGCCTTGTATACGAAGCAAAGTCATACTTCAAAGCATTTGAGAAAAAAGCAAACAAGGTCATCCTCAAAATATTTACGTTCCCCTTGCCCATCAACCTTGTACTGACAAGGGTTCGTAGAGCAGAAAATGTTTAGTTTTCTTTTATTAACATGTACACTCAATTTTGGTACAAATTCATTTTTAGTTTTTACAATTGAAAAAGCATATTCTTACGTCAGATAGGAAAAAATTAGAGCATATTTTACAATCGGTGGCATGAGAGGAAACAAATCGTAATGTATGCCTGATTACTTCATGTCATGAGTTGTATATTGTTGAGTTACAACTCTCACCATAAACATAGTTTAAGAATTGGTCAGACCGTGGCCCAGGGTCCACATCTACATTGAAGTGTGCAGGGAACCCACCATGACCCAGGTTCCAACTATCTACATAATGGAAGTTGCAGGAAACCCACCATGGCCCGGGGTCCAACTAACTTCATATGGAAGTGTGCAGAGAACCCACCATGGCCCAGGGTCTATCCACATATGGAAGTGTGTAGGGAACCCACCATGGCCCAGGGTCCAACTAACTTCATATGGAAGTGTGCTGAGAACCCACCATTGCCCAGGGTCCAACTAACTATGGAAGTGTGCAGAGAACCCAGCAGTGACACACCAATGGCTTCAATTCCCAAATGTCCCTTATCACAACAGACTGGCCATTCAGGAGTGTAAGATATCATAACATACTGGTTACACTGTGACACAATCTGTTATTACAAGTTAGCAGGTTTCACTGTACTCAGGACTGATAACATCTTGTAATGTGACCCCATAGTGTGAGGGATTGGCCTCAGAGATGGACATGGTGAAGCAGACTTCTTTCCAGTTGGAGCAAAACTTTGAACTCTGCATGTCCAGAATGATAAGACTAATAACAAGAAATTTACCGATTCACAAAAATCAATTGTTGCAGACAAAAAGCATAACATCAAAGCCACAAAAACTGTGTACCACCTATTCCAGTCAATTGACAACTCTTGATACAAACTGCCAACTATCAACATTCAATACTCAAGCTGAGAAAAGTCAGACAACTGACTAAAAATTTCCAACATCTGGTGCACACGAATATAATTATGTAGAGATACAGTCAGACTACTCACTCTCACAACATTTGAAGCACAGAATGCAGCATTTGTTGATACAGTTGGATAACTGACTGACCATTTGTTGTACATGAATATTTGGAGATAAAGTCAAGCTATTGAGTATTCCAACATTTCCTACACAAGGATATAAGTGAAGGCACACATATTCTGTTTAGCTGATGCCTCCCCCTTCCCCCTCTCCCCCGGGAGGGCACTCCACGCTGTGTTTTAGAAGGGTGGATTCAACAAAAAGGACCACATTTTTGTATGGATCGTCCATAGCGTGGAAAGTCCATCCTATTGTAACTCTTGTGGTTATTCAACAGCTGCTTCATAAAACAGTACAAGTGAAGATGTCATGACAAATATGAGCAAATCCTTAACAAGCAAAGTTTTAAAATACAGATAACATTAAAACCTTTATGAAGATTTTTGTAGTTGGGAATGGAACCATTTATAAATTTTGAACTCTCAAGTGAACCCTTAGTCGAAGGGAATTAGATCAGAAAAGACACTCTTTTAGAAGCAAAGCGGTCGTGAAAGTCGCCCACCCAAGTGGTACATCCTGTACAGTCCCCTCAGCAGCTGAACTCACAGGATAACACCTCCATCAACAGCTTAAAACACAGCTTCTAGAATCCCTCGAGAAATACTCGGGGATGAGAATCAAATGCAAATTCAATTGATTTTTGTTCCCTCAATAACATGGTTATTACAAGCTTTCTAAGTGTTCCCGGTGTTGAAGGTTGGATTCTTATTATTCGAAGTGGACTACAGTGGACTGTGTCTAAACTATGTGAAATTCAGATTAGATAAACATTATCTACACTTACAACTTTGTGATCAACTCCACCCAACTGCCCACTATGTTTGAAGCTAACAGCGTGCCAGCATGCTAGAAGCAATATAGCAAAAAAAGGATTTTTTGATGGAAAATCAATACACACCACTGTGGTAATGGTAATTGTTCAACTCATAGTCTACTGCGTTGTTATGTAGTAACTGATGACATTAAAAAGCCAGTTAGTTAAGGCTAATTAGTCTCACTTGCAACAGCTATAGCAAACAGTTCTTTCAGCTCAACACATGTTCAAGTAATTCAGCTGAGCTTCCATAACATGGCAAATAAGGTGGTGCAGGATGTTGTTTTCTGATTCCACTTCAATGTTGTATTATTTTCCCACAACACACAGGATTTTCAAAGCCTAATTTGATAAGATCCTCCCAAAGCACAATACAATACATCAAATCTGTCAGATAAATACAGTAATACCATTCATAACATGGATAGTCCATTGATGTACCACAGAGATAAGTATAAGCAGACCAGGGCAGATACTAAACTTGACACAAGAATCTATACCAAGCAGGAAGACCACATCATCGTGAGCATTCAGTTTGTGTCCACCAGGTGTATTTACCACTAGCTCACTGTTATGCGTCCTAACACACAATATGAGACCCAGGACTCCAAACTTACTTATTTCTACCACAACATGATAAACATGAATGAAAGTCGACTAAATTCATCAAAAATTCTGGATAATTTAAATTTGTGGCAACTATTACATCCTTGAAATTGCCATACAGTTTTGCTTACTGGTCATAATAATATTAATAATATCAATTAATATCAATATATCACCTCGATACAGTGACAAATAGTGTTGTGCACCAGTTCACAGCAAGGGCATCAAAGTGTGTAATACTAGAAGAGAATAGAAACAAAAAAAAAACTATGTGCCTCGGAAACTTTAAGTATAGCTGATTTAATGTCACACTAAAACAGATTATAGATGAATTGGTATTGCATGTCAGCATCATGAAAGTGTCGGTATCGAATTAGCATTATCCATAAGTTGTCATTATCTAGTCATACCCAATCCCACTCACACCAAAACTTAGTCTCATACCCAATTCTAGTCATACCCAATTCTAGCCATGCCCAACCCTAGCCATACCTAAACCTGTCATACCCAATTCTAGTCATATCCAATCCTAGTCATACCAAACATAGTCATAACCAATCCTAGTCATACAAAATCTTAGCCATAACCAACCCTAGTCATAACCAAGCCTAGTCATACCCAAGCCAAGCCGTACCCAACCATAGTCATCATGAAAAAGTTGACATTTCACGACAACTGACATGTATCTCATCTGCTTGACTCAACCAAGATTTAATTCACACACAACCTTGCAGAGTGCAAGAAGGACGTTTTTGCNATAATTTAAATTTGTGGCAACTATTACATCCTTGAAATTGCCATACAGTTTTGCTTACTGGTCATAATAATATTAATAATATCAATTAATATCAATATATCACCTCGATGCAGTGACAAATAGTGTTGTGCACCAGTTCACAGCAAGGGCATCAAAGTGTGTAATACTAGAAGAAAATAGAAACAAAAAAAAACTATGTGCCTTGGAAACTTAAAGTATAGCTGATTTAATGTCACACTAAAACAGATTATAGATGAATTGGTATTGCATGTCAGCATCATGAAAGTGTCGGTATCGAATTAGCATTATCCATAAGTTGTCATTATCTAGTCATACCCAATCCCAGTCACACCAAAACTTAGTCTCATACCCAATTCTAGTCATACCCAATTCTAGCCATGCCCAACCCTAGCCATACCTAAACCTGTCATACCCAATTCTAGTCATACCCAATCCTAGTCATACCAAACATAGTCATAACCAATCCTAGTCATACAAAATCTTAGCCATAACCAACCCTAGTCATAACCAAGCCTAGTCATACCCAAGCCAAGCCGTACCCAACCATAGTCATCATGAAAAAGTTGACATTTCACGACAACTGACATGTATCTCATCTGCTTGACTCAACCAAGATTTAATTCACACACAACCTTGCAGAGTGCAAGAAGGACGTTTTTGCAACTTGACCATCACTGACCACTGGGCCAGGCGCAGGTGTAGAGGGGGTACAACAGGACTCCTTGTCCAGTCACTTTTACAATAGCTGCAGAAATGGAGAATTACAACCACCCACCATGCTTATCACCTGTCAGACCGCCCACTACGTTTTTTCCTTGTCAGACCCCTACCAAAATCCTGGATACGCAATTGTGAGGTGCATCTTAATGTACTAAAATGAAATACATATTACAATGCATATCAGTCACCTAGATCATTCTTTGGTGTAAGTCAACTTGTTCACTGACCTGTGGGGTGTGTCTTGGTTAAGATCTGTGGAGGAGGAAGGCCATTTTCTGGCACTCTGACGAGACTTTGGTGTCAGCTTAGGTGATGGTGGGTGACTACGATGACTGGATGAGAAGTCAGGGGTGGCTGCGCGGGGGGACACATCTGTTCTGGTGGGCACATTTGCACGTCGAGGAGTGTTCTTCACATGTGGTTTATTCGGTAATGTATTACTAGCTGAAAGAGAAACGCTCTTCTTTAGTAAAAAATTGATGTAATATACGACATTATTTATTTGAAATGGTAACTATGTACATTTTACAAAATGAATGGAAGCCCTACAGTTCTCGTCACTTTCCCCTGATCGCTGGCCATTGACAATATACACAAATTTTGACATTAACTTTTTATAGAGATATTATCCCAATACTTAATAAATTAACTGCACAATTTCAGTCCATTCATCTGTTTTCGATGACAAAAAGCAAAGCTTAAAATCTTGCAAATGACCTGATATTTGACTATGCCCTAATAATCGAATATTAGGCCATGGTCTGTTATCAGGGAACATAAGAATTTTATTACAAAAATTTTATTGCACATAAAGTGTTCAATCACGTCAACCCCCTCCGTGACTACAATGCACACTGTGTGCACTTGTGAAAACGACATTGACAGCATGTAGGCATAGAGCGATCTCTCAAAGATAACTGATTACAAGCCTCATGTGAATAATGCTCACACAGCTAAACTGAGAGCAGCTTCAATTCCTGCCGTACATGACATCCATCACACGCTAATTCGATACAATTCATCATTTTCAGTACAACATACACGTATAAGTAATGTTCATGATAATGTCACACAGAAATGGATGAACTTTGTAAGGAATGAACATGATTCATCACGCAACCCAACTTTTGATGTGGACTTCCTAGCGTTGGATATAGGTCTCAAATTGTTTCTTAGTCAAATTGGAAATGATTTTAGGGCTTCAAAAGAAATGAAACACAATTAGAGTGTGAGACCAGAGATCTACAAGTTGATTTGTCGTGGTGTGTCATTTTATGCGCCGAGTGTGGTCCCAAGAAATAAACTATCGGACAGTTTTTCGCAAACCCAGAAATCACTTCTGATTTGAGTAAGGAACAAGTTTCATATCAGTAAGTGCTCTCAATCAAGAGTTTGCTTCCTGGACGCCACTTTAAAAGCAATCATTTTATGTAATAAACCAATTTTCTAAATTTCTAGACCATGTCTCTATTCATGAGTGTCATGCCTTCATTCCAACAAGTTAAGATTTTCACCTGGCCATACCTCTGCTCGTCTCTACAGCAGCAAGTCTGCGTAGTGCATCACTTAGCGCACTCTTCAGGCAGACTATCTCATCATCCTGTTGGGATACTTTCTTCTCCAGTGCCAGTATACGCAGGTCTACATCATCCTGGTCAACTGAAATGATAAAATTTCAAATTCAGACGTTAACGATAAGAACATCTGATTCATAAGTTGTGAGAAATACTTAGACACGTTTTGCTAAATTTTGTCAAGTTTGTAAGACATTTGTGGTCCTTTACCTATCATTCAAAACTATCTACAATCAGTTTACACAGCTCTCAATGGTCATTTTTCCATTACTTATGGCCTAATGACATCAGTCACAAATGAATAGGAAGTGAATGGCATTGAGCAAGATGCTCAAATTTCAACTAGTCCAAGTCAGCTATGACCTCTAGCTAATGTGTTCAAATTCTGCCACTATGTGGGCCATTTTCAGTTCCAACCTTGCTACATAACAATTTGCCATTTGACTTGAGCAATGATGCCAGAAATGTAATAAAACTAATACAACAACCATTCAACTGATAGGACACACAGTGTTCACATTACTGACAACGTAATTCACTTACAACAGGACACGTATGGTTAATACAATTATTTTCATTAATTTTTATCAAAAAAAACAACTAAAAAGGATCTAGATTAAGGGTACTTCCGTGAAAGGTGAACCCAGAGACATAAAACTGTGATCATATTAACATATCTGGTCTCACCTGATAGGCCAATGTGTCTTGTTTCAGGACCTATCCATAACTGAATTTCCTTTAACTTCCAATTTGTTTACTATCTAGGCAAATTTTTGGAGGTCAGTTAACCACATTTTTACTAGGTGAAACGAAATTTCTCCAAATATGTTGCGTTGTCATAAAATTTTTGTTTTGTTTTGTTTTGTTTCTTTGTTTGCACGTACAGGTCGTAACTCTTATTGGATCAATGTGAAATTTACACACAACATGTTTCGTAAATGCCTCGAAGCCTATTGTTTTTCATAAAAATTGAACGAGTTTCAATTTTAAGGCTGAAGTTAAAAATTAAGATGTCCAAATCAAAGAATTCCTAGGCAAGGTTAGGTTTATGGAAATAACACCTACGCAATGGTGACTTTCTCATGGAAGGTCCATAGAAATGGGCCCTTTTCTTCAAGTCCACTCTCTTCAATAGGAGAGTAACCTAGTTTTCCATCTGCACTCCCATAAAAATATAGTCAGGTACCCCACTTGGGGACGTACGTGTCTTTAAATATTTTAACAAAACAAGTTATTGTCCTGGAGAAATTTGTACATTTTATTTTTTTGAATAGCTCTGAAGCTCAAACTCAATATGAAAATGATATGGACATGCACACAAAAGCATGTGAGACACTAAAATTCATTTCTATCATGTGGCCTATATGGTGTGCATTAGACCAGTTTTAACTATCCCTGTATTATCTGCACATGTCTTTTGTATGTATCTAGATCTCCTTTATAGTACACTATTGATTGACTGCAGTAACAGATTCACAACCATCCTGTAAGAACTTTCACAGATCAACCATTCATGCAGAGGCAACGCATGTCACGGCTCATCAAATATTTCTCACAGTCCATAAGTTCACAAATGCAGTCTTTTTAATTCTTGGCTTTCTTTCCGGACATGTTGACAAAAGCTAGGTCAAAGAGTAGGAGAACCTAATGAAGCATAGACTGAAAATAATGAGCTATTATAACATGTGGACATTTGCAGCATACAGAATCATTAATTATTGATTGAGCAGTTCTTAGCAGCTGCCATGCTGGAAAACAAAGTGGATGGCGTCTTTGTGCTGAAGTAAAACTGACTTACAAATTTACTCACAATGACAAACTTCACAATTTCCATAAAAATGAAGAATCAAATGCATACTTATTTACAGTAATTAACAGGTACATTGATAATGATAATGTCCTATGCGAATATCAAAAGCTGCATTCCAGTTGCGTCATAGGTAACAGAGTTATTCCAACATACTGGTACATGCCAACATTGAAAATGACTAAAATAATATGAACTAAACATAGAGGACATGGCTTCAGTACGGGTGGGAATAATTGTTCAGCACCAGGCCCTTTAGTGAGGGTTTTAAGCCATTGGAAAAAGACTAGTGACTATTGGCTCAGGACCAGGTCCTCTAGTGGGGGTTGGAAGTTACTGAAGGAAGGTTAGTAACTACTGCTCAGGACCAGCCTGCCTCATGGGAGTTGGAAGTTGCTGGAGGAAAGTAGTCCCAACTTAGAGATTGATCCCTGAGACCACACCACAACTACAGTCCAGGCCCTATGCACAATACCATGTTTGCAACTAAACATCGGCCAAAAACTATGCAAGATTACATAGTCCCAATGTACTTGCCATCAGTCAAACATAAACTTCTGGTTTGACAGCTTATTACAAAATAGATGTGAGCTTGAGACTTCTGGGTATGAGAAGAACCGACAGGTTGTTCTATGTTTGAGCCCAGGCTCATGAACAGGGTTCGACGAGCCATCCTGTCTATCTGAGAACATTTATGAACTGAGAATTTCATCACCTAGAGTTCAGGCACTCGACAGTTCCGTCACAATTTGGAAGGTGAACAAAAGAAAATAGCATGTGGCTGATGGTTCAATGCCATTTATTTAGGCCCACGCACCACTCATTGAGAGAGAGTAGCATCTAGTTAACCTTTTATTTCTTTTCATATCAACAACAATGACAAATTACAACAGAAATGTTCCTCCATATTTAATTAACAAATTCCTCAATAATTACAACATTTTGGCAATTGTAAATACAAAGGATGAAAAGACATCAGAGAAGTCTAATATTTATTAATTGATAAGCTTTATGTTTTTTTTGTTTGTTTTTAATCTTCTCTCTGGGTTGTATGAATACAAGTTTGATGCTAAATGTCGATTATTGCTGCTAGCCTGACCTGCATTGACAGACAAGTACCATAGATTGGATTTCTTTTAAACCAAGACAGAAACTCGGGCAATAGTTGGAAATGTCGGTCTCTGATATCAGTGGGTGTAACTGGTTCTCAAATCACCTAAACCAGGGACCTACCTATCCGGCTACTACTGAAACTTAAAGACTTTACTGGAAGAAAGAACGCTCCATGCAGACCTAACCTACAATGCCTACATACTGTCATGGAAAGGCACGCTTGTTGCATTGGTTGGTCATGGGAACTGCGTATATCCCATGCCTTGCCCCCTGCCCTTGGGCTTGGGACAAATTGTAAAATGGCTGCCCACACTTGTCCCTTGGCCTTGCTTGCAACTTCTTCTGGCTGTTGTTAAAGTTTGCAAGGGCAAGACCTATGGTGTCACTGATATTTAGTGAGAGTGTTTGACACATGAGACCATAAACTACGATCTATGATGAGACGATTAAGTGACCAGGTGACAGTGACTTGACTGTCTCTGACTGACTGCCTCTGCCTCTCTGCCTCTACTCTGGTCAATGACTGAGAGCGAGTGAGACTGAGAGGGTGAGTGAGACTGAAACCAACTGGGTACGAGCGAGAGAAACCCTGAAGCAACACACTACTACGCTTCAGAGTTCTTAGATATCGTACTGGTTTATAAGACTTACCTAAACCGTCCATATTCAGAGGATTAACATGGAATTTTCGACCACAAACAATGGCACACCTCTGTAAACATGCACTTAACAAGCAGCGACACCTGGCGTGCGTTCAATAATGCTATGCCCTAAGCTAGGACTTAGCTAAAATCTAGCATAGGTCACGTGATTTTATTCGGAACACACGATAATATCTCACGTAATCTCACGAATTCTTACTTTGTAGCGAGGTCCTAGCGTTACTGAACGGGAGGCTAATGTTCATATATGCGAGACATCTGGTGGTGATGCTGTGCGTGAACTTGGAATTCTGCTTAATTAATCTCAAGATCGCGTTTACGTCAACTTGCAATGCATTAGGAAACTTGGCAAGTTCATTCAAATAATCACGTTCGCGTTGATGAAAAATGCACTACATAAAAATACATGTTAATGAAACACTAAATTTTAATCAACCCCTTTTCAATTATTAGTAACCTTATTTCCCAAATGACAATTATTGATTTAACCATTCACATATTCCTCCCATTCTGTGACACAAGTTACGGTAAAGGAGAAATGTGTGATCATGAAGCCAATAATTATAAAAAATACACCTGATTGTCGTAATGAATATTCAATTTCAAGTTCACGAATAGGCCTACGCGATCTTGAAAGTAAGAAGTGTTCCAAGTTCACACACAGCAGTGACTCGGAGATTTCACTGACATCCACGACGGTCAACCCGATACAGCACAAGAAATGCTCCGTGATGTCAAAAGCGTAAACCTTTTTGTAGAGGAATTGTAACGCTTAGACATTATTAGAAAACCCTTCAGCTGTAGTTTTCTGTTGTTAAACGAACCTTTTCGAGCTCCCACAGTGAATCCTAAGTTTGTGCCGGGGCAATCGATGCGCGGGAAAATGCACCTTCATTTCGGTCCGTTGGTCGTAAAAAAGTTACCTGTATTAGGAGCACGTCCGGTAGGAAGGAATATATTATTGGGGGACACAAAATCATTCCATTTTGTCAAAGTTTTGACCCCCTACAATGTCTCGAATTTCGGATTCTTGTTCCCTATTAGTCACGACATCACTTCCATCCTCTGGCCCGCCCCCGCCCTGTCGTCTCCAATT
>NMRA01000273.1:552981-565581 GCA_002633005.1 Phoronis australis
ACCAGAAACTTTGTTACCTTTTGAAACAACAAAAAATCGCGCTTTATATCTGATCACGTTACTCAGTAACGCGTTTAGGATAGGGTTTAGGGGATATCACCTTGGAATTGAGCAGTCAATCAGAACATTGTCTCTGAAATTTCACCAAATGGACTCTGAGTGAAAATGAGACCGCATCACCACTTTTTAGACGCGGTTATTTCAGATTTGGCATATACAACGCGTTACTCACGTGGTTGGGGGTCTAATCAGTGCTGGAGATTAATTAGAATTTCAGCTTGGATCGAAGTCAATTTCTGACAAGATTAACTTTCAATTATCAAAAATCTTCCTGTCGATTTTCGTATAAACATTAACTCAGAAACCAATAAGCCTTGCAGGTTACAAGAAGCACGTGCGGGCCCGGGCCACTTCTTAGTAGCATAAATATAAAAGGCTAGTTCTACAGGTCCGCAATTCAACGTGAAAATTTTAGGTACGCGTGCAGATGCTTGACGGGCAACCGCGAGAGGGAGGAGGGGTTTGATGCCCCTCAGACGCACAAGAAAATTTCAGAAGATGTGACTGAATTTTTCATCTTCATTCCAGTGATAGCGTGTTACTGCTCATGAGTAAAACTTTCACAACAAGAAATCTGTTATACATGGTGTTCCAAAATATACTCACAATTAAAATGCATTGTTTATTGGCTTAGTGATTCAAATTCACAAACACTGAGGATATCAAACGGAATCAAGTCTTTAAATGAAATTAAACACACTGTTCATTAACTTGGGAAGATTAATTGTGTTAGTTTCCGATAGTATTTCGCAATAAAATCTCCTTCTCCTTTGTCCCCCCAATAATTTTTACCTTCCTACGGACGTGTCAGTGGGCTCCCCATCGATCCAAAGGGCTGGAGCCCCTAAATATTTAAGGAAGGCATATAATATTCACCTGGAATTAAGGAAATAAACTGCAGTTGCTACTAGCTTTAGGGCCCTGTGTGTCAGTTTCCCAATAAGTGATATATAATTTTAAACAACAGAAAAAAGAGAGCGAGTGGTGACTTCATTATTCCTTGGTAAAGGGTCTCGGTCTTTGCAGAGTGGTCAGTGCCGCAGTTGCACCAATATTACTGTACTACACTCCAGGGGGCGCTGTTACGAATTTCTCGAAGATTCCAAGATGGCCGACTTCGAAAAACAAGTGAGTACCCATGTGGGGTAGATTTATCTTAAGTTTCCGTTTTTTGTGAAAGTGCTAGAAAAAATACACATTATTTCTACGAAAAATGACGGAATACTCAGTTGGGGGGCCACGTCTTTGGTGCCAGAGTGAGGCAATGGAGTCAGTGTCCTGTTAGATGCCATACCCGAACCCGCCGGTAATGCCTGGTGTGGCAACGTGACTAGTGAGTCACCATCGGAATCGAAACTACCTCCAACTGCAATTGTAGTCACTATCGAAACCCCTTTCTGCCGCAAAAATTTGATTTCATCACGAAATTTGGACAATCTTTCATTTTTGCCATCTAAATTGTAAAGAATCATTCAAAAATAGCAACATCCAGACACTGACCCCCGTCTCTAGCTGGCTCAGTAGCGACGGTGCGCTACTATAGGAGCTTCATATGATGGAAGGTTTTCGGCGAATTATGCCTCACACTAACTAAAATATCAAAGTCATTTTGTTACAAATACCTTTTGTGCATACACAGAGGAACAACGTAGGCTTAGGAGGCTGTCGTTGTCTTTAATTCCTCCCAACTCGAACAAATATTCCCGTTAACAAATTTTTTCTTCGAGCAGTCTCACGTTCAGTTCTCAAAATTGGCAATTGTCCATTTTTACACTGCGCACGCCAGGGGATATGCTGTCATATTACCTGCCATGCGCAGTGTTAAAAATGGTGAGTTTCTGATTTTGGAAACTGAACGAAGGACTGCTCGAAGAAGAAGTCTGATAACGGGAATATTTGTTCGAGTTGAGAGGAATCAAAGACATCAACGGCCTCCTAAGTGCCATTCTATGCCCAAAAGGTATTTGTTACAGCATGACTGATCTTTTAGTCAGCGTGAGGCATGATTCACCGAAAAGCTTCTGGCGTATGAAGCTCGAGTTCAGACTCCAACTTATAGTTACCCTCTGATACAGCGCCACCTATACTGAAAAGTGGCCATGTAGAAACATGATGAACGATACATGGAATTCCGTGAGTGGCATCAATGCGCATGCCTTGGTCGAAAGTATACCGATCACATCGCTACCACTTGCACTCGCCTTTATGCCTCTGTACTTGTTTGGGCGTAAATCACTGGATCAGGGTTCCCTTGATTTTGTTCACTTCTATCACTGCCGGGTTTAATAAATTACAACTATTCAAGTCAAAAGTGGTCGCCATACTTGGAAACAGTAAACTGAAAAGGGTTTCAACCAGTGGGAATGAATGTTATGATGTGGGTTTCATTACTCTAACCAATGAGAAGCCATGTTCAGCAACATTCGGCAGTGCTACCTTTCGTAGCACAGTGTAACTTGCAGCTTTAATGCTGGGGTCATCTAGTACAAACTAGAATTAGACAGTAATCCAGGTAAATCAATACTTATTTTGAGTTTGCAAAAAAGTAGACTGGAAAATGGAAAAAAAACTTGAGTTAGATCGGGAGTACTACATAATGTTGTAGGCATCGTTGATAAAGTTCCTATCTCCAGTGTAAAGGGGCTGTAGTCATTAACAGGGGTCCCTGATTTTGAGAACCAGCTTGATGGCTGTTATTCAGTAAAGAAAACTGGTTCTCACAATGATTGACCCCCTTAAGTGACTACTACTGACATATCTGTCGTTTCTACTGAACAACATATTGTTTTCCAGGCTCAAGCTGAGAAAGAGTTGGGCAACGCAGCTTACAAGAAGAAGGACTTTGCTACAGCCCACCAACATTATGACAAAGCTATTCAGTTATCCCCTAACAATATCACATTCTACACCAATAAAGCAGGTACTCTCAACTCCTACTTACCTTTGCTATATACACCGTTTTCCTTTGTTTGTGCTCTGTAATTTTATTTCAATATGTAAAATGAAAGGTTAAGCGCTTAGTGAATTCAGTTACATGCTATGTGAATTTAAGATACGCCTATATAAAGTTGCACGCTATATGAATTTGATTTGTAAACACGCCACATGAAATTACTCGATTTTGGCTCAGGAGTTTTCATTGTAATTTCAAAAGGTAAGTGTTGAAATTATGGCAGCATTGTGTTGTAAAGCAGTGGGGAGTTTACTGAAATTACTTGACCAATTGGGAATGTTGCTGAAACTGTGGTGAAGTTGATTGGAAGAAAGGAATTAATTTTAAGAGAGACAGCACATTAGCGAGGTGTTTTTTGTTCTATGGCTTCATAGAAACGGTTTTACAAAGTAATTGATTTGAGCTGATAAAAATCTAAGGATTTCAGCAGATTTTTGTTCACTTTTCTAAAATGACTTACTATGAACATGTATTTTTGATCACATTTAAAAAGGACTTTTCCTCCTCTCTTCAGGCATGTACATAGAATTTATGAAATTAACCCCTTACTGATTCTATCTCAAAATTGTCCTTGCTATGACAGGAGTTATTTTTTATCTTTGATTTGTCCTTGCTGTGGTGTTAGGCGACCTGGGAAAAATTCCAAGTCACCACAAAGTCACCACTGTGACTGTCAGTCAGACAACAATTCCCTTCTAAATTCGTTACAAAGTTCATGTTAACTTCCAAACTTTAAATTAGTAACAGTTTTCCTAGATTTATTGCCTTTGATTTACAATTGTTCCGTTGATTCCATGAAGTCACCCATTTGCCACCACAGTTAAATTGCAACAGGAAGTAAACAGATTGAAATATGAATTGTTTGGTAAAAATTGGGCACGATCGGCCACCATTCCATGCATTCGTTCTTTTGCTGGCGGGAGGACTTGAGCTAGAGAATGAAGATACGCCTTCACCTACACTTAGGTATTTACAAGGGAAATTGGAGGAGTGTGTGACTAAACGATTGTTCAACCTTTTTTTTGAGATTTTCAGTTTTGTTGACCTTAGATTTGGTTTGACGACCTGGGATTTTTGCCAGGTCGCCTAATGTGACTTGTCGTTTAGCTAAGAGTCCAATGCTGCTGCTATGGTAGCAATTGGTTTCTATCACAACATTGTCCTTGCTACAATAAGCTGTGATTGACATCAAGTGACTCAATCTCAACAGGACCAGCCTTGTAGTGTCAACCAGGGCAATTTCCAATGGGAGAAATGTACCCTTGTAGACGAGCTGAAGCAGTTACGAAATATGCCCTTCTTGGCAAATAGTTAAAAAACGTAACTTTGCAGACAAATTGTTAGAAAATGTACCCTTGCAGACTAACAGTTGCGAAATGTACCGTTGCAAACAAAAGTTACGAACTTTACCTTTGCAGATAAATAGTTACGAAATGTACTCTTGTAGGTATACAGTTACAAACATTAATGCAGGCAGGTCTAGTTGTAATTTTTTGATATTGTCTGTTTGTTTTTCAGCTGTTTACTTTGAGGAGGGTAACTATGAGGAGTGTATCAAGACTTGTGAACAAGCTGCCACAGTGGGCCGTGAAAGCAGAGCTGACTTCAAGTTGATTGCTAAGTATGTACCCAGGTTACAAGACATGCGAAACTAGTGTTATGTAGGACTAGATCAAGTTTTTATCAACACAGTTATGAGACCATGCATGTGTTGTAAATAGTATATACCCAAGTTACAATAAATAATCAATATTTTATGTGGCAAGATCAAGCTTTTATCAACAGTTATGAGACTGTAAGTCATATTTTCCCAGTTTACAAGACATACCCAGTGTTGTATGTGACTTGATCAAGCTTTTATCAACACATATGAGACCATGCAGGTGTTGTGAATAGTCACTTTGTTCATGGCACAACGCACTGATTATTTTGTATGAACATGTTTTTAAGTGATATGAACGATATTGCATTTGCTTTAATATTTACACTCAGTGCTCTGTCATTTTCATTATGCGCATGAAACATATTTGCTTGAGGAGCTAGTTGAGAAGGCCACACTGAGATTTCATATTCTCATGTTCACTGTGATGCAGTACAGTAATGATGGTGGTTACACGAAATTCAGTGGAATCTGGCTTGGATATTTGACGGTCTCAAGTGTTTGTTGATACTTATCCTTTAAGACAATGTTATTGAATGAAACTGATGTGATACGTTGTGGTTTAGCAATTTGGCAAAGATCTTGCTGACATTCTTACGTAGTGAGGGTATTTTGGCAGGAAGACATGTTGCCAGATTTGTTTGGGTTGAGTGTCGGCATTGATCAAAGTTGCCATTAGTAAAGATGACAAAGTTGTTGTTGCTGATAAGGGCGACTATAAAAATGAAAACATCAGTAGCAAAAATTCCAGTGAGGTGTCCTAAAAATCCGTGAGATATGCCCTGTCTTAGATTGGAAGAAGCCATAATGGTCATTGGCAACTTGAAAAGTGTTTCTTCTAAAGGGCTCTTCGATGGTTGATTGATGTGCTTAGGAACTCGAGTTGAACTGGAAAATGTTAACAAGGAAATGTGACACTGGTTGTTAGATACTGAATTGTAAAACATTGTCAACGGCTTTTTATGCGCCCACATATTTATATTTGGACGCGTTATGCCGTCGTCTCTGTCCATCCGGGCGGTGTCCTTCCGGCATCCAGGGTCCGCTGCTCTATCTCCAAAACCCTTTGACATACGTTCATGAAATTTGGCATATATGTTCCATTCATGAATGGGACGGCATGAGCGAACTTTCGGACGGATCCGATTACCGGTGTGCCCCCTAGTAGTGGCAATTTTAGTTTTTTACGCTTACCTTTGTATCTTAAAAAGTCCTTTACGGATTTTCATGAAATTTGGTATGTAGGCACCTATTAGTGAGATGACGCTATCTTCCCATTTTCTGATGGATTCGACGTAGTTTGCACCACCTAGTGGCCATTTTTACCATTTTAGAGTCTGTATTTTTGTGTCCACTCCTCTATCAACCAAACCGCTCAAAGGATGATTGTGAAAATTGGCATGTATGTGCTTACTATGAAGAGGACGGTTGACGATGATTTTCCGACGATTTCGATTACTGTGGCGCCTCCTAGTGGCAGTTTTGTTTTTTTGCACCTATGACTGTATCTCCTAAACCGTTCACAGGATCTTTACAAAATTTAGTAAGTATATTTATATGATGTTAACAACGAACTATGACGACTTTTGGAAAGACCCGACTTCCGGCGTGCTCCCTAGTGGCAATTTTATTTTTTTTACGTTTACCTTTGTATCTTCAAAAGTCCGTAACGGATTTTCATGAAATTTAATGTGTAGGCATCTGTTAGTGAGATAACGCTATCCTCCAGTTTTCGGATGGATTTGACATAGTTTGCACCACCTAGTGGCCATTTTTACTGTTTTTGAGTCTGTTTTTTTGCGTCCACCCCTCTATCAACCAAACCGCTCAAAGGGTGATTGTGAAAATTGGCATGTATGTGCTTACTATAAAGAGGATGGTTGACGATTTTCCGACGATTTCGACTACTGTGGCACCTCCTAGTGGCAGTTTTGTTTTTGTTGCGCCTATGGCTGTATCTCCTAAACCGTTCGCAGGATCTTTACTTAATTTAGCAAGTGTATTTATGTGATGTTGACTACGGATGACGACAACTTTCAGACAGATCTCACTACTGCTGTGCCCCCTAGTGTCAATTTCAGTCTTTTTACATTGAACTCAGTATCTTCAAAGGTCCTCAACAGATTTTCATAAAATTTTAAATATAGGCATCTATTGGTGTGATGATGCTATCTGCCTGTTTTTGGATGGAATCGAGGTATTTTGCACCACCTAGTGGCCACTTTTGCTGTTTTCAAATCTTGTTTTTGGTGTCCATCCCTGTATCAACCAAATCATTTGAAAATTGATTGGCATATATGTTCTTAGTGTGAAGACGACCTTTGATGATGGTGACTGATTACTGTGGCGCCTCCTAGTGGTAATTTTGTTTTGTGCCCATAGTTGTATCTCTTAAACCCACTGCAGGATCTTTACTAAATTAAGTAAGACAGTGTATTTATATGAACAACAGACGACGACCACTTTCAGGCAGATCCAACGGACACTGTGCCCACTAGTGGCAATTTCATTTTGTTCTGTTTTCCTTTGTTTCTCTGAAGTTCCTTGACAGATTTTTATGAAATATGGCATGTTCCTGTTTTTGGATGAATTGTATGTTTTTGCGCCATCTAGTGGCCATTTTTATGATACAAATAAATAACCCTAAAAGCACACCATTTGCAATGCATTCGTGGGCGCATTTCAGCGCTCCGTGTTGCTATTGTGTTGATTGTTGAGACTTGTCAGTTTCTTCACACTTTTATACGTCCTGTTGTGATGTATTTTCAGGGCGTTTGCACGGATGGGTAATGCGTACAGAAAGCAGGATGACTTGGAAAATGCCTTGGTCTATTTCAACAAGTCAATAACAGAACACAGGAATCCGGATGTTGTTAAACAAGTGCATGAGGTAAATGTCGAGAAAATGTAGCCTGCTGATTCGTTTTGGACTTCACTAGCTTTAGTGTGGGCTTCACAATGTTGAACGTGGGCTTCACTTTGTTCAGTGTGACTTCACTAGATCACTGTGACTTCTCTAGATTGACTGTGGGCTTCACTAAGTTTAATGTAGGCTTCACTAGATTCAGTGAGGGCTTCAGTAGATTCAATGTGACTTCTAAATTCAGCGTAGCTTCACTAGATTCTGGCTGAATTCTCTAGGTTCAGTGTAGGTGCCACTTGATTCAGTGTGAGCTTCACTAGATTCAGTTTGGGCTTCACTAGATTTAGCGTGACTTCACTAGATTCAGTTTGGGCTTTGCTAAATTTAGTGTGGCTTTACTGGATTCAGTGTGGCTTCAATAGGTTTAGTGTGACTTCTCTAGGTTCAGTGTGGGCTACACTAGATTCTGTGTGAGCTTCACTTGGTTCAATGTGGGCTTCACTAGATTCACTATGGGCTTCACTTGGCTCAGTGTGGGCTTTACTAGATTCATTGTGGGGTTCACTAGGTTCATTGTGGGTTACACTAGGTTAAGGATAGGCTTCTCTAGGTTTAGTGTGGGCTTCACTAGCTTCAGTGTAACTTCTAGATTCAGTGTGGGCTTCACTAGATTAATGGGACTTGACTAAATTCCATGTGGGCTTTACTAGATTCAGCGTGACTTCCTCTAAATTTAGCATGAGCTTCACTTTATTAACACAGTGATTCTTTCCATGATTACGTCACACAATACTTGTTCTCAGGACACTCGATTCCATCGACTCCTTGAAATTAAACTATACTATTTGATGATACTTCAAGAATTCTTTCAGTGGTTATTTAGCCACCAATTTTTGACAGGTCTAGTTGTCCCACTATTCACCTAAGGCGGCCTGCCAGCACAGTCACCGTACATTGGAATGTTTCTTTGAAAGTCTTGTTTATTTGTTTTCCTATTTGTGTGCGAATATTAGAACATTCAAATTTCACCTAATAAATTTTGGCTTGCCAGTAAGCACCAGCAGTATGTCCGATACCTGATTTTCTGCTGCTGAAACAGTCGTCAGTCTTTGGTTGTCGTACACATCCTTCATCAAACTTGGACAATATTATTCAAACTTGGCCTTCCTTATTCAAGGTTACACACGACGCTTTCATAATATTCTTGTTTCCGTGACAACTGTTGTTATTTTAGCATATGTTAGTTTACTGCGCAGGCGTACAAACAAGACATGGGATGTGTTTATTTTGATCACGAGTTGGTAAGAAACGTGTTGCTTGGTGATGGTAATCCTTAAATATAGTAAATTTGAATTGTGTTCCTGGCCAGCAAACTTATGGTTAACACCAAGGGTTACCAATAGACAAGGTTTTCCATACTTATAATTCAGTGTTTAAAAGTTGTCTTGACCAACATTCAAGCTTATTCAAGGTTTTTTTGACAATCTTGATTTACCTTCCTGCTAGTAATATTTCTCGAATTTATCTTACGATGATTAGTGATGGAGCAAGGAAATTCAAGCTTGGACAAATGTTTCATTCAAGATGACATGACATTAAGCTTGCTCAAATTAAGGCAAGGCTTCTTTATAACATATTATAATACCGTAATAACTGCACAAATTTAACCTATGCTTTTTTGTAATATATTATATTGCCCTAATAACTATGCACGAATTTGACTTACCAGAACTATCCTAGTAATTCAGCCTGGGCTGAGAACCACTACTGCTTCAAGTGTTTCTACAAATATCTAAAGTATATGTTTTAAGTGTGAAGGGAATTTTCTCTAACTGATTTCAGACTGAGTTTGGAATTGACACAGCGTCAGAAAAAGGGCAAGTGTTATTTCATTTGTTAGCCATTTTGCAATTGTTGGAATGTTTCTCTTGTAGATTGAAAAACTGAAGAAAGCCAAGGAAAGGTTAGCGTATATCAACCCAGAGCTGTCCATTGAAGAGAAAAATAAGGGAAATGTTTTTTTCCGAGAAGGTAATGATGCAGAATTAGGCAATGCACAAATGGTGTCCTGTCTGAAACCATATATGTCCGTTTGAATAAGGTTTTGGCCCTAAAAGTAAATAGACTTGCTTGATAGCGCGATGTGTCTGTTATATTTGTTGTCCTCAAGAAAATCACTCTGTCTGCAAGTTTAGGGTTCATATCTGCAATTTGGAAACATCTGAGAATTACTGGTCATGCCAACATTTCCCTCTAAGAGTCCCCTGTTCCGAAGGTGGAAGCACCTTACCTCTCTTGTGAGTAAGGACCCTGTCAAAAACCATGGTAATTGAGTGCAGGTAGTGGCACGTTTGTTTTGACATACTCTCGTGTGTAAACAAGGTCATTTGTGTAGTGTTAAGTCTGCATTCCTGTGTTTCTGTTAGAGTTGCAGTTGTGCACACAATGTCTCAGAAACACTGCACAGCGTAGAACCAGCTTGTTTGCTTTGCACTTGTCCATTAAGGACACAAATCTGTCCTATCTGGTTTGACTTGTAACAGTGCAGCTTGACATTTTGCTGCATTTCTCTCACCAGGCAAATGGCCAGATGCAATCAAGTGTTATTCAGAGGCGATAAAAAGGAATCCAGACGATGCCAAAATATACAGTAATCGGGCAGCCTGCTATTCAAAGTTAATGGAGTTCTCCTTGGCTCTTAAAGACTGCGATGAGTGTATTCGTCTAGATCCTACCTTCAGTAAGTCATTTGGTTTTGGTGTGGGTGTGTGCTTCAGTAAGTCACTTAGTGTTGGTATGTGCTTCAATAATTGATTTACTGTTGGTATTATGTGCTTCAATAAGTGACTACAAATGATTTCCTACAAACACAATTCGAAGTGTGCGACAAAGAGGCGCGAATGAACTAACCAATGACATATCCACTGTAATTATGTATCCCACGAACAGGAGCATACTCGGCAAAAGTCATAGTGTGCTTCAGTAGATGACTTATTTTTGGTTTTCGTTTGGCTTGTACTTTACTTGTTGGGTGCAATTATCTAGCTTGTGCACAGCCGTGCCATCAACCATTACACTACCACTCATTACCCTGGTACCTTTGCTGGTCAATGTCAAGCATGTACACCCCTGTGCCATCAACCATTACACTACCACTCATTTCCCTGGTACCTTTGCTGGTCAATGTCAAGCATGTACACACCTGTGCCATCAATCATTACACTACCACTCATTACACTGGTACCTTTGCTGGTCAATGTCAAGCATGTACACACCTGTGCCATCAATTATTACATTACCACTCACTACACTGGAACCTTGATGTCAATCCCAATATCAAATCCCTAGTGATATTCCTTGTTGTTGACTTCATGTGTGGTTGACTGTAGTATGCATTCTAGGCCAATCTAGCTGTGAAGTGGTGCTGTATTGTCCTATGACATGCAGGAGTGAAGGGGATGGATGATAGCTATGTTGGCTAATACTCCTCTCTGCTCTGCACCCTCTGCCTAAATAAGGGTATCAAACAGCCATATGCACAAACTTCGAATCGTATGCCTGGCTTGATGCTTCGGGTAATGCCAACTCGTCAAATGCGACCTAGCAAAATTCCCAGATCACCAAATGGGAACTTTGGTTGCCAAATCATGGTAACCCCAAATGGGGAGTTTCAGAAGTCCTGGTACAGGCATAGGTGGCAACAGCCGAATATGAAATTGAAGAACCGGCAAACTCAGAAAATATCTGTTCGCGCACCTTAGACCACCCACATGTGGTTGTTTTTCAGTCGAATAGAAAATTGTGTCTCACGTGACCAATTTCTCCCTTGGGCCTGACATCCTGCATAGTTTCACCTCCTGGGGCAGAGACATACGATTGGAGCGCATAAATGGGCCATTGTGATTTTCAACAAACATTCCGACTCCCAGCTGCTTACTTCCTTTAGTATTTTAGTGTGGGTCAACTTGGCATTTTACCAGGTCACCAAACAAAATCTTCAGTTCGCCAAATCAAGCCCTGGCATTGCAGAACCACTGAAGTGCATTTGAACTGTTAGATCATACATACAAAGCACAACGTCATACGTACATACGCTATGTGCATTCTTTCATACAGTTCGTTCATTTCATTTTTGTTAGAACAATTGACTTTACAGATTGTTCGCATCATTCTGTGTTTGTACATATGTTGTAGTTCATACTTGTGATTCAGTGGTGCAAGCAGATGACTTAGTGGTTGTGACATATGGTTTCAAATTTGTGTATGTTTGCATAGTACCACTTATGTTATTACCACCAGTATCATCACCAAAATTTTATAGCTATTATGGTGTTGTTATTGTTATTGTAATAATTAGCATTATTATAAATAATATTGGTGTCAATACAGTTTAATCAATTATATATTTTGATTTCTTCCAATACGACTCTTATGCATTTTTGTTCCAGTCAAGGGTTATCTGCGTAAAGCTAACTGCCTAGTAGCCATGAAAGACACTGCCAAGGCGCAGGACGCCTACCATAAAGCACTGGAAATTGACCCCAACTGTCAGGTATAGTGAAACTGGTCTCACAGAGGTAGCTACTAATGCTAGTCTGGACATAGAGGCTAGGTCTTGTAAATAGCACGTGAAATAAGAGGTGCAGACAATGACATAATTGAGTGATTGTGAAGCTGAAGTGGCCACGAACTATTTTCTTATCAAAAACAACCATTGCTAAATGCTAACTGTCCTGTGCATTATAGCAATACCCATAGTTAGTTTGTGGGAATATGCTGATTAGTCACTCTCGAAATATCGCTTTCATTGGTTATTTTTGACGAGCCTTTTAAGTTTTGAATCTACGGGCATGTGATATGTAAGAGAGAAATCAACTTAGAATTTTTGTAAAATTTGTTTCTTTAAAATAGATTTGTTGTGAAATTCTTAAATATTTGCTCATGTATTCAGTCATAAGCAACATCACACTTAATGTTTTCCAAGTTTTTCATTGTTTACCAACAGGAGGCACTACAAGGCTATCGTCAGTGCTTGGACAGTGAAAGCCCAGAAGACGTAAAGCG